>SRMA01026565.1:1687-322856 GCA_007224835.1 Danionella cerebrum | reverse complement strand
TTTTATGCCACAAGCTGCAACCAAGGGTTTTTTTTTATTTACGTTTTAAGCAAATACAGATTTCGGCCACTTCAGCTACTCCTCCGAATTGCAGCAATGCACTTGCTTCTTCTATGTTTGGAATCTAGCAGTCCCTGGAGTATTTGAAAATGGGTTCGAGCAGTCAATCGCACAGCAGCTTTACACGGGTTTAACTCACATTCCGTGACTTCCAGCAAGTCATATCCTCCATTCATTAATTGTACTTTTAAAGACTTGTGAACATAACTATTAACTAGCATCAGGTTACTACATGCGGGATTAACTTTTACGTGTTTAAAGTGTACTTTTGAATCATTAATAGTTAAACCGAGGGACATGTTGAGTTCTTTCCAAAGATTCAGCTTCAATCTGAATCCCATCTGAATTCATCTGAATACGACAAGTGTTATTTCTCAATGTATGGAGACGATAAGTATTATACAGTGTATTAAATGTCAAGTATTTTATAAGCAACAGATATCCACAAGAAAATGAAAATTTGTTTGCATGATGATGAAAACGGAAGTGGTTCTTCAGCAAAAGGGCACAAGTCTGTAGAAATAATTGTAGGTCCCTTCTCATGAGAGGGTTTCTATAAAAACAGAACGTTTTGGAAAAGGGCACCATGTTCTGTCCATTGACTGCCTGCTCTTAGCTGTATGTGATAAACTGCTACAACCTCTGTTTCCATATATATACTGCTAAACTGCTACTGCATGACCTTTTCCTGAAGGCCAGACATCACTTCGGTAGATACACAGAGGCCATTATTACTCTAATAATGTGTCTCAAACAAAAAAGTCAAAGAAAGCTCACCGCGATTTAAAACCTCCCCCTCTGGGACCCTCTGTTTATCTATCAGTCAGTCAGACAGTAGTTCAGGGACGATGCTTAAACAAAATCTGGACTATAGAGGGATCAAAAGTTCATACGGAGGTCAAAAACAAGTGAGCAAAACTGTATGATGATTAATATCATGAGCAGATATTTGATCCTTTGATAATCTACCCTGAACTATGTTTAAAAGATCAATATCTACCGACAGAAAGTGTACTGCGAGTTAAAAATCAAGCTTAAAACCTAAAATCGTAGGCTTTGAAGTCTCTGTAATCTGCAATTTGAGAAAAATATAAATCAATGGTGATGTGGAAAAATGCAAAGAGTTCCTAAAGTCAACCAATCAAATCAGGTTGTCAAATAATATTCTGTATGCCTTTAATGTTGTTGTTGTGCATTGTACAAAGCTGGTCATTATGGAAAGTAAAAACAAAAATGAATTATTCAGAAATGTGTACTTTACAGCTCGTTAAAGTACATGGATTGCACAAAGCGGTCTCCCTGAATGAGGATTACATAAATAAACTCAATGCATTTTCCAAATTGCACTTTCAATCAAAGTAGAAGATTATTATTAAACTTTTAGAACTGACGAATTAAAAGGAACACTTCTACAAACACGTTATCAATCATTTTCTTCTGTAAGAGCTGTACATGAGCATTTCACTCGCTTTTAGAACCATTTTGACACTCAAAATGGAAAATAAGTAAATCTAGTGTATCATACTTGAAATCAGCCAACAAATAGGTATTAAGCAATTTTAAATCAATTATTACAAGGAGTTAACAAAATTTTAGCTTAAGGGATCGTTCCAGAAATGAGTCAATATGCAAAATGTCTGAAATAAAAATCAAACGGCTCTTTACATTGAGATTATGCAAAGAGATCTGCGACGCAAATCCAGGGAGACGTGTTAAATACCATTTGGATTACAACTTAAAAAGCTTATTTACTGATGTTGTTCAGAATAATGAGTTCGGGATTTCTCCAGTGTACCCACACACACTTTGCTCTTAATGCAGGGCTGAACACCAGTGTTATGACACGAAAACTGTAAGCTGCGTGTGCGGTGCTACCTAATACCATTCTCCGCAGAAAATCCACATAACACATGCTCTGACATGCTGCCACACTCCACACTAATAACCAACAAACCTGTCCTGCTCCCTCAACCTCTGCACTTCTCCCATTCGTTTCCATCCCCATGACCCCATTTGTTTTCCTCAATATACGTACAATTACTAGCGGACGTGTGTGTGAAAAACATACAAGAAGCACAAAGTCCGGAGAGGGATTTCAGATGTTCACAATGACAGCACCTGATTGGATAACAACATTCAGGATCAAACATATCTTGCAACACATGTTCAATAAACTGGGTGGACTTTTAAGCTTGAAGTCCTAGCATATACGCTAATGCTAGTAAATGCTAACATTAGCTTACATTTTAAGACTAGACAAAGGAGTATATTAAATGGAAATAATGTAGCAATCTGTGAGTTGAAAACACAAATCTTAAACATGCGACCTGAATCTCTTTTGAAGGGTTTTAGATTTTCACAGCAATACAAATGTATCACCAACAACATAACCTGCCTACAATGCCTTAATTACAAAACAGGTCGCTGTGCAGGACATTCTGCGCAACATTATTCATGGAAAACCTGTCCTGGTGCAACATGAAGTTATTCTGGATTTACTTCAAAAGAAAAGTGACCCTTTAGATTTTCACAACAATACAAATATACCACCAACAACATAACTTGCCTACTTTACCTTAATTACTAAACAGGTCGCTGTGCAGGACATTCTGCGCAACATCATTCATGGAAAACCTGTCCTGGTGCAACATGAAGTTTATTCTGGATTTACTTCAAAATAAAAGTGACCTTTTAGATTTTCACAACAATACAAATATACCACCAACAACATAACTTGCCTACTTTACCTTAATTACAAAACAGGTCGCTGTGCAGGACATTCTGTGCAACATTATTCATGGAAAACCTGTCGTGGTGCAACATGAAGTTATTCTGGATTTACTTCAAAATAAAAGTGACCCTTTAGATTTTCACAACAATACAAATGTATCACCAACAACATAACTTGCCTACTTTACCTTAATTACTAAACAGGTCGCTGTGCAGGACATTCTGCGCAACATTATTCATGGAAAACCTGTCCTGGTGCAACATGAAGTTTATTCTGGATTTACTTCAAAATAAAAGTGACCTTTTAGATTTTCACAACAATACAAATATACCACCAACAACATAACTTGCCTACTTTACCTTAATTACAAAACAGGTCGCTGTGCAGGACATTCTGTGCAACATCATTCATGGAAACCTGTCCTGGTGCAACATGAAGTTTATTCTGGATTTACTTCAAAATAAAAGTGACTTTTAGATTTTCACAACAATACAAATATACCACCAACAACATAACTTGCCTACTTTACCTTAATTACTAAACAGGTCGCTGTGCAGGACATTCTGCACAACATTATTCATGGAAAACCTGTCCTGGTGCAACATGAAGTTTATTCTGGATTTACTTCAAAATAAAAGTGACCTTTTAGATTTTCACAACAATACAAATATACCACCAACAACATAACTTGCCTACTTTACCTTAATTACAAAACAGGTCGCTGTGCAGGACATTCTGTGCAACATCATTCATGGAAACCTGTCCTGGTGCAACATGAAGTTTATTCTGGATTAACTTCAAAATAAAAGTGACTTTTATATTTTCACAGTAATACAAATGTATCACCAACAACATAACTTGCTTACTTTACCTTAATTACAAAACAGGTCGCTGTGCAGGACATTCTGTGCAACATCATTCATGGAAAACTTGTCGTGGTGCAACATGAAGTTTATTCTGGATTAAGTTTATTCTAAGCTTCACTGATGGAAAAGATGCTTAGATAAGTGTGCGTATTAAAACACCCACTTCCCCACGGTTACAACACGGACTTCACTCAAATGTCAGTTTGGATTCAGATCCTCTCTTCTACTTGATTTCAATGGGAAACAAAAATATATACAGTATATATAAATAATATTATAGCTTTTCTAGCTTTACCATGAGTAATACCACACCTTTCCTCAATATGCAAATTACTAGATGTTATTGAGGTAAAACAGTCCAGCACTCACTTGATAAATGACAAATGTTAACATTCTTCTTGATCTTCTGGTTCTATCTAAAGTGTGATTGGAATTTGTCATGTTCCGATCGGGTTTTTTAGGGTTGTGCTATAAAACATTATTTTCAAAGTAACCTGTTCTCATTGTTTTACTAATAATAATTAATGCATCTGGTTGAACCTTGCACGCTGTGATTGGCTGATGTCTTACCTAGAGGCGGGGCTTAATCAGTCAGTTATTGATTAGACGACATTTGGATTGACATTTACTTCATCAGGACTGTTTATTTTTGTTTTTTCGAAATTGGTAAAGAACCCCAATTTTCAAGCAATCCTTTCCTCTGTCCCTTACAGACGTCTTTTTATAACCAAGAGTTCCGCTTGCAAAAATGGTTAAAGTCTAGCCAATGGCATCTGTTAGAAAAGCTTCATGTGACTCATCACTTACGAATAGTTTGTGTTGCTTCATCAGAGAAGGGGATGCATCACTTCCTGTCTGAACCATCTTCTCACCACAGCTCTGAAAGCTCCTGAGTCCACAGGAAGTGATTAAAGAGATGATGGTTGGAGGCTGTGAAATGTGCTAAAACACGCAAAGCGCTAACCTTAGAAAAGCAGTCGCTGAAACAATGCAGTTTGAAAACAAATATTCAGGTATAAATTATATTCAATTGTGACAATATTCTAAAGAGCACCACCTGCAGGTTGGGAAATACTTGTAACCCCAAAGCCAAACATTTTGACAATCTTGGTGTTAAATAGATGATCTATTTTTAACTGTTGTAATAACAGTGAACCCACAAGAGTACATTTATTTCAAATGCATCCTTAATAATATAAAGAAATGAAATATTTTGCTTTAAAATAATTGTCAATGTTTTCAAAAAGTCTGTCGACTAATTCTGATTCTAAAGGCAACCCAAACAATGTTTGCTCTTGCACCTCTTTACCATCTACATTTGGCTGAAAAGACAAAATATCAGACGATAACGTTTCTTTTTTTTCTCCAGCCTAACCATACAGTGTAGATTTGAGTGGGAACAACAAAAAAGGGAATCTGTAAAAGTACAAGCTATGTTAACGAGGTTCTACCTTATGCTTAATTTATCCTCACGAGTCCATTATTACAACATAAATCTCCCCTTTTTAATTTGCTTTGGCATCACATTGTATTAAATGGGCCTTAGACTCTAATTGAGGAACACAGTAACAAATCATTGGATTATATGAAAAACTAGGTTTTCAAAAACCAGGCTGTGAACAATTTTGCTTTGGATTTTCATTGGCTGTGTAAGAAATCCTCTCATCAAGAGCTGATTTATGAGTTTCCTCAACATTTTCGGATGTCAGCAGAGTTCTTCTAAAGGCTCTTTCAACTCAGTTCTGCTGTGAAAGGCATACTGTATGTGTGTGCATGATTCTGCTAGACCTATACGCGTATGTTGAGGTCATCTGTCAGTTTGTATAACTCCCTTAGAACAGTGCAACCTCCAAGCAAAAAAAAAAAAAAAAAGCTAGTCGCTCGAGGATTGACTCTTTAGATGTGCAAATATAGAGAGTAATGGGTATATCACATGCTTCTGTGGACTTTGGTGAGTCAGCTATTTTACTAGCGCTGCTTAGCATCCCTGTGATGGTAATCCGTTACAGTGCAGCACGCCTCCGTCAGGAGGACAAGAAAATGAGCATCGAGCCAAGACACTAAGCTGTACTTCGACCGTTTTTTTTTTGTTTGTTTGCTTTTTCTATCTAAAGCTTATTTTTGCTCCTTTTTTTCAAGGCTTCATTTGGAGGATTTTATAATATTATTATAATACAAATAATACAAAAATATATTTTTTTAATGTAAAGAGAAAAATACTTTGATCAAATTTGCCCTCTTCAAATTTCTGGTGTTCAATTTTGCCATTAAAACATATGGTAAACCGTGTATTTTTACCGTGTGGTGACATTTGTGTTATAACATGATATAAGGGTCAACTATTAATGAGCTGCACATCAAGTGAAACCACATTGGAACCATAGGGATGTGGGTATTTCAATAACTTTGATATTTTAACACTTTTAATGACAAATAATTCCACCAAATGGAATTTTGGCCATTTCTGTCCTTGCGACTTGGATTTTTTTTTTTTTTTTTTTGCAAATACAAGGCTATGAAAAGCATTGCTTTGGATTTTCATTGGCTCTGTAAGAAACCCTCTCATCGTGAGCTTCATAAATGTGTTGTTAAACCATTGTTTCCTTAGGGGAACTTAGGAGAAACTGTTGTGCAGAAAACACTGTGCTATAAATGTGATCAAACTGATGTTTATTGAGTTTTGCTATTGATGGTACATTTGTATTGCTGTGAAAATCTAATTGTTCATCGATTTAAAACAGAGCTATATCATCTCATGCAACAGCAGCACTCAAGCTTCTTTGTGAACTACAAAAGTAGTTTATTTTCTTTTTAGGAGCATCTTCACTAAAAACCAGTGATAAAGCTTCACTTCTTCCAGCACCACCTTTTAAAGTACACTTCATCTCTCCCCAAACTAACTCTTATTCCAAACATAGCCCAGAAAACCTAAAAAAAACGCATAAGTAAGTGTTGGTACCATCAGTCAGAACACCTGCTACAGTTTGAGTTATGATAACTATAATATGAAGTGTGTCTTGGCTTTGCCAAGTTTCTTATGGGGTTTTCACTAATGTAAGCCACATCTCATCTTTTGGAGCCTTTATTGTTTTAGAGTGAAGGACGAAGGGTGGTTTTCAGCGGACAGGCTGCCAACACTGCTGGAGAGCCTGGGCTAGAAAGGTTTGCTCTCTACCAGCTTGTCCTCTCGTGGCCCTTCTAGGATATCCCATAGTAATGGGACATTATTCTTTCCCAAGACCCTGCCTCATCTGAAACTGGGCAGCCCTCCAATCCAGATTCCTATGCTGCATTCACTATAGAGGCCTGATGAAGGAGCTCAGAGGAGTGCCAGAACCACGGAGAGCAACTAATGGAGAGTCACTGAGGTGTAGAGCTGATGCTTACAGTACTGTGCAGAAGTTTTAGGTAGGGCTAGAAAGCAGCAAATGACCAAAAGAGAAATCTAAATCAAATTGATATTACCATTCTTTGTCTTCAAAACAGCATAATGACTAGCTGCATGCTTGGGACCAATCCTATGATGAAAACTGTATTTCTCAGCATTAAAAATCCCGTTAATCTCCAGAAAACCTTTTGCAGCTACTCAACCTGTCATCGATCACCGGTCCTTCCATCTACTTTCCATTCAACGACTGGAAACCACAGCTCCACCTCCATTGTTAGACCTACAGTACACACTACCTGACTCGCCCTGAATGGAATGGTCTGTCCTGGTTCTCCACTTCTCCATCTATTTATCTGCTTACCTACCTTCATTCCAGTCCTCTCCAGTGACAACGGGTTACGTTTTTCTCCAGAGGCCGCTTCCCATTGATGAATTTCTCGTTCCAAGTACAGCTTGTTTGTTTAGACATAAGATTTGGAATAATCAATGTCCAGAGCTAACCCGGTTCCCTCCTTACTCTGTGACGTGAATTGATTTCTTGTCATCACAAAGGCCGAAACTGAGAGAGATGCACGCTGTATTATCAGATCAGGAAACGAACCATGCTATATAATGAAGACAAATAAGAAAAACATTACTAGCATTAGCATTCTCGTGAAATACTTTTCCGATAACTGACTAAACGAATGTTACTTTGGCCAGAGAAAACTACTACTGGCATTATTTTTCTGTCCCTGGGTCACACATGCGGATTCAGGGGGCAGATACTTCATGGAAGTGTCCTTGTCAGTGATTTAAGCAGCGTTATCTTCTTAGGGGTCATCACTCAGCAGTCATTTCGGCTGGACACCAGGGTCAAGCATGCACGGTAGAAAGGGGCACACTCTGACATCGCATCATTAATAATGCTCAACATCAAGGAAACTATAACCTCAACTTTAGACTCAAGAACAAAAGCGATGATGCTGTATTTCATGGTCAAATGGGATTCTTCGTCTAGGGCTGTAATGCATTATAACCGTCTTAATCTTAACGTGACCTACCTAAAGAGAGTTAATACTGCAGAAGTGGGCGTGGCTTAAAAACCCATCATTCTTATCTAAATCCAATCCGAAATCTTAATTAAAAAGAGCTCAGTCTGACTATTATCCAAAGATGCTCCTCAGATAGTGACTTCAATAAAGCTTGTGTCTTCCCTCTTGAGAGTGGAACAAAAACTTCTAAAATAACACGCATCTCATAGTGACCTCCTTCGTAAACTCTTCAAGTGGAGCTCATCAGTAGTGACAGGCTTTTTGAAGCATGGGAATCAAAATCAAGCGACCAGAATCTAGGAAGTGTCCCCTAAGGAGTGAGGTGTCAGGCGGCGAGGGGGTCAGGCACAGACTCGTTTAAACAAAGTTGACAGGAAGTGCAGTAATGAGAGAAGAAATATGGCGATCGTCATCTCTCGCCGTCACAGAGTGTGAGGAAGGAGATGACAGACAGCAGACAACCAAGCGGTTTGAAGAGCCTCTCATCTGCATATTGATTGGGAACGTTACCACGCATCACTAATGAGTGAACGGAGGCGGTTTCCATGATGATGATGATAATGTTGATCATCATCAAGGCTTCGGTCTCACTTATTATGCAGCCTTCATCACCGACGCTTGCCTCCATTCAATTAACATTTCACACACCGGCTGCCAATCGCCTCCTCCGCTGTTTATTAGAAATTCTCAAGATGTGCTTGACTGTACTCTAATTGCATTGATATGTCTTCTGTGTTGATAAAACACATGATAGAACATATTTCATCAAACTGTACAGCATGCACGACATTAAAGATCCTTATCTCTTGTAATTATTTTTATATCAAAATAAATTAAAAAAAAGAATAATCTACTGGTAGCTGTGGTTGCTTGCATGATTACGTTTTTGATAACAACAGATAAAAATGTGTTTTAAAAAAAAAGCTTGGTGTGTAGCTCTTTTGTAAACTGAAAGAAATACAGCATACAACTGTAAAGCACCATTCAAACTTCCAGCCTTCCCATAATGCATGGTAAAAAAACAACTTTTCCCAGTGTAGTGTCTTTTAGTAGATGTTATTGAATGTTAAATAAAAAACAAACAAGTTAGAAGACTCTGAAAGCAAAGTTTAAGAAGATTTAACAGAAAACTCTGCTTTATTTAGCTTACACATTAGAGATGCTATCAGTTAAACACATGTTGCATTGAAAATGGTGGAGGGGAGAGGGGGAAGGAAAAAAAGAGCTGTATGAGCCTGTAGCTCCCTCAGTATATGGTAACAAAAAGGCAGCTTGTAACTTCCTGCTCGTGATGTAACTTCCTGTTTGTGTTCCGTGTTCTTAGAAATCAACCAGATAATAGGATGATAAATATTTACATACATGACAGTAGTATATAACTTTTTTTGTATTTATTTTGCACTACACACCCAAAAGTATTTGCATCTGCCTTTAGATACATTTGTGAAATCCCATGGTTAACCTAAAGGTTTGAAGATTACACCAACCTTCCCTTTTGTTAGCTTTGACATCAGCTCCTCCGTCGAGTCTTTGCTCAATGTTGTTAAAAGGGAATGTTGACTGGTGCGCAGTCATGTTGAAACAGGACGGGTTCATCCCCAAAATGTTCTCACAAATTTGGCAACGTAGAATTGATTCAAATCTCTTTGAAAGATGAAGATGGGAAGTTGTTTGTGATTGGTTATTGAAGATGAAGAAATCTGGGATGCCCTTGTAATATTGTTCGAAGGTTTCTTTATTTCAGTCCTTGGTTTTAGGGAGGCGCACTTTGGTTCAAGAAGCATGTGTTAAAAATTGATTTCTGGCATGTTTTCTTTGTTCTCAAGCTTCTCACAAGGATGGGAAAAGTGAGGTAAATGGAAAGGTTTCTTATAGAGAGAAGAAGAGAGAGACGCCTGTATTACCCAAGGGGTGTGGTTTATCTCACAGAGTTCATCAAACAAGAACAAATCTCTGACTAATGCATAACTAATGAGGGTAACGCCCCCTCTGATTTATAGAGGGAAGACTCCTCGCAGAAAGTTTTAAGAATCAGGAAATAACCTTGTAAGATAGGACATGATCTTGTTGTGGAATTTTAACGTACCCAAACCTGAAGCACAAGTGTTCCATTTACACCAATAAAACTATGTTTATGACGAGATGCCACCTGTAATTTATCGACTGGCCACTTGAGGCTGGTGTCAGACGTGTGAACAAGGTTGAATAAGTCGATAAAGTTGGAGTGATTTGTCTGAACATGTTTATAAGATAAAGTAAGCTAAACTGTCCTTCAATTTGAATAAAACTGAATTAGCACAATTCATGTGAACACAGGTATTTTTTTTTAAACTAAACCATCTGAAGTGAACTAAAATCATCTGAACTGCCTTAAAAGAACCAAGACCTCCAAGAGAAGACGGACGAACCCGTATAGTGCAGAATATTAGACGTAACCGTGCCTTGGTAATGGCAAAACAAATAGGGTTTTGGCTGTGCATACGTTCTGCAACCAGCCCCCCACAACAGCATGAAATAGTGCACCTCGCATTTCGAAAGGTTAAGCTGCACTCTGAAGAAATGCCTGAGGAATAGCAAGTGATTCAAAGCTTGCATAATGTTTTCCCCGTTTTTCCCCTCCATAATTTACATGCCAGTCTTGAGAGATAGCATCACTGCCAGTGAGCTTGGCCGTTCAATTAATTGGCCCAAACCAAAAAGGGGAATTTAAAGAACTTAACCCAGTGCTTAGCGTTCATCTCGATCATTATGCTGACTCTCTGCGAGCAGCACTGACTTCTCAAAAGGAACTTGTTTCTTAAAGCAAGAAAAACTTAAAACCGCTTTACTCCAGTGCCTCAGTTCTGCAGGCTCCAGGCGCTGTATTGATGCTTTCTTCAAGCCGAGAAGGGGAGGCTTGCTTTTATCTCCTGTGGAGTTTAAACGAGAGCTGGGGTTAAGTCATGCGTTCACTCTTCCTCCAACACAGCGGAAATTTCCCATTCAAGTTCTCAGGACACATGCTGGGAGTCCTGGTTATAATCTGCTGCAGTTTGTCAATGGCATCAGATTGCAACTGTGTTCGAATTAGTCACATCTGAAACGAGGAGCATAGCTTCTTTACAGTTTTCGATTTTAACGTCCCGCAATAGCTTAAAGGTGAGTGTTTTCTTCATTACGTAAATGTTAAGATTCGCCCGTATCTTCCACACTGGATCAATTTGCGGGAAGATTAATGGCAAAGCTAACGGAATACTGCAGTTCATCTTTCTAAATTGATTTTCATTAACCAATAAAAATTTGTTCCAGGTCTCTTTAAAAAAAAAAAAAAAAAAAAAGCTACATGTCTATGTAGAGTAAACAAATGACTCATATTGTAGCTCAATAATGAGCATTTGCATTTTATTTGATGAATTGCCCTTCTGGTGGATTACATTTCTGGCTTTGTTTCCTTCTCTTTTGTGCTCTTTGTTACAAGAACTCCGCGGGACATCTGGCACACTACATCTTGCCTTCCCTCCTTCAATCTAAAGCTTTGTTCATGCATCACCAAACACACATTATGTGCGTTGAGGCGATAAAATGTCAACTAACTCTTGCTAAATAAACTAAGCAAATGGCATATTATGGTTAAATATACTACCTCCCAAATTCCCTGTAACCGGAAGTAGCGACACGTAATTCATCGACTGGCCACTTGAGGCTGGTGTCGGAAGTGAGCAGATTTTCATTGTCGCCCAAGTAAAACACAGGATAAAGATCTCAAACGAATGGAAACGGGAACCACAAAATGCTCTGACCGACCGACCGAAGTCTCAAGCATCTGATGGAGTCACAATGATGCAGCATTCTACTTGTGTAATGCTAGCGTAGTTCACCAAATTCAACAAAAAAAAGTCTTTAAACACTTCACAAACAACCCAAACTTGGTAGTTTTTTATGGCTTCAGTTACATTTGCTCTTGTAACCCTTTTGTAATGTTCCAATCATAATACTAATGATGAAACTGACCTTTACGGATGAACACGGCACACAAAGAATTTCACGCACATAAAAGGAACACGAATGGCAGCCATTGCAAAATGTCTGAACAGCAGAAAACTCATCTAACGGAAAGTGTGATAAAGTTCTTTGGGAGAAAGCGCATCAATAATAGATAGAGGAATGGCTATCGGGCACAGAGCAAAGCTGTTGCTCACTCAGAGAAGGAGACAGAAGAACTGACTGAGAGGAAGATCTGGAACGGTTCTCGTTTTTATTAATAGAAGCCCATTAATTAACCCCAGAGGTGTTAAATATAGCCCAGACACTGAGTGCAGACAACAGGCAGTTGGCTGAGCTTGGGAGAGGGAAGCGTGTAGCGCTGCAACAAATGGAAAAACAGCTGCTCCTGCTACTGCACCTGAGCTCAAAGAACACCCACTGAACCCGCCAGTCTCCATCCATCCATTTAGACTGAAGGGATGCCCACCTACTGTACAGTCACACTTTAAAAATGGTAAATGATAAACATCCCCATAAACAATTGCACTGAAAGTTTTGATCGAGCTCAAAAGATTTCTCGATAATTGCCTGAGCCTTGTTGACCACAAGGATCCCTTGTTACTGTTAATCAACACAAGATTACCTTCAAATTTCTGTCTGTCTCTGATTGCACGTAAGCCCGCATTCATGTTTGATTACACCAATGATAAATGAGTTTTAAACCAAGATCTAAATACAATGACATAGGCTTGTAAAAGTACAGAACAAATAAAACAATACATTATACACTGAAAAAACTATTTTTCTTATTTTAAGAAGAATTATCTAGATTATTTAGCTTATCTTGAGAAAAAAGTGACATTCTTGGGAAGACAAAATGCTTATTCTGGCGCCTTATAATGCTTATATAATAATAAAGAAAATTAGTTTATTGTTAGGCTATATTTATAGTTTTAATACTATACCATGATTAACAAAATAATACTGTAGTTAATAAAAATGACAGAGTTTTTAAGGCTTAGACCTAGTTTGATTTGTATTAGAGCACGTAATATCATCCACACACTAGGGGGCATCATTAACAATAAAAATATATACACAAATTGATTGACTTGTGTTTAATACAAGCAAGGCGTTGTATAGCTTTATGTTGGAAAAATGTTATTCGCCCCTCTATTGGACTATGGTTGAGAAACCTAATAACATGTTTGGCTCTGGAAAAGCTCACTTGTATAATAAGGAAAAAAGCCTCTGAATTTTGTGATATCTGGGAGGGGTTTTTGAATTTTGTAAAAAATGGAGATATTGAAGAAGCTTTGGAAATCTGAAATTGTGGAATGTGAAATGGTGCTTAATTTAATTATTATTATTATTTATTTATTATTATTATTTATTATTATTATTATTATTATTATTATTATTATTATTATTATTATGTTTTTATTATGTTCTTATTTTTTCTCCTGAGCCTGCCTGGGGGTTTTGGGTATTGGGGTTTAAACTCTTGTAAATCAATAAAGACATGTTATACAAAAATATATACACACAAAGACAACTGAAAGAAGTTTCAGAAGTGACTTGAAGCACATGGAAGGCATATTGTGGAATTTTTGCTTTGCGATACAATGAATGTTGTTGGTTTATTTGTTCATTTATTTATTTGTTATTTATTTGTTTGTTCAAATGAAAACATATTGAATTACAGCTCATTTTTAGACTCTGGTAGCATCTGCGCTGGAAACAAAGTGAGGTGTTTAGCCCGATTCCCCATGACAGGCTCAGGTTCCAGACAGAGAGTGGGCAGATGTGCTGTCGGAAGCCATGATGCCAGCTCAGTGGACATCAGCTGCCAGCCCACAGCCTGCATTATGCCCACTGGTAGTCCTCTACTCTGCTTGTATTAGCTTGGGAGGTTAATAACATTAGTTAGTGTTAATGTGATGATTGCAGCGGCAGGTGAGTGTTACGTTACCCAGTGCACCATGGGACTTGCAGTCAGAATGTTGCACTATTTTGGGGAAGAAGGCATGAAAAAGACAAATTCCTTTTTCTTTCTACAACCAAACGCTTATCTGCAAAGTATGCAAAAATATTTTGCACGTATCAATATGAACATATCGCTGGATTTCAAACAGTTTTAAAACCAATTTTAAAACCAATTTCACTGTAAAAAAGTTTTGAGCAGGTGTGAAAAATGTTAGTTAATAAATATTAATAAATACAGGTATAAATATTCATTTTTTATTTTCATAAATTTGCAAAATGAGCGTCAATCCTTATACGTAAACTTTTGTAGGAATATAGTATAACCTCATGATCAACAATGTCACATTTAGGTTGAAACCCAGTCATGAACTGAAACAGAAACAGCTGTGTAGGAGACTTAAAACTGGATGAGGAACAGACCAGCTCTGCTACCAAAACTGAACTCAGCAACAAGACACAAGGTAGTTATACTGCATCAACAAGGTCTTTTCCTGACAAAGATTTCAAAGCAGACTAGTGTTTCAAGATGTGCAGAAAGATATGATCAATGTTGATGAACTTAGAGGTAGTCGTTGGCCAAGGAAACTTGACGCATCAAGCTAAATGTCCAACAGTGCCATCAGCTCAGAACTCTCAGAAAGCAGTAGGTTTGAGGTTCACATATCTATTCACGGAAGAGTTGCAGCCAAAAACTTACGTGACTTACGTGCTATGCTAAATATTTGGAGGAGGTCAAGCATGGTGGTGAGGCATGGTGCAGACAACAGTGAAGCATGGTGGAGGTTCCATGACCATTTGGAGATATGGTAAGGGGTCATGGTGTTCTCAGTACTCAGAAATATTGATAATCCCAGAAGAATTAAGTGCTTGGAGGAATCAAAACCCTTTGAAAAGAAAGATTCCAACCAGTAGATTGGCTTCCAGATTCCCAATGAATTCTAAAATCCTATTGATTCAAGATTTTGGTGGAAGCACAGCACTAATCACCACAGCATATAAACTGTGGCGTGGAAATCACAGCATCGAAATCTCCGCTGGACCTGTGTGCAGAATGAAAGTGTGTTTGTAACATGCACTTCCATGGAAAACCATTTCTTTTGGAGAAAATAAAAAGTTCTCGTACAAGCTACGAGATTTAACTTGTCATGTTTTGACACGACATCCTGCTTCACGAAGCAAAACTTTGGGAAAGGATTTGGCAACCCACAGCTGTGCTCCGTCTCTGTTTGTTCTTAAAAGGATCAAAGTTCCAGCTACATTATAAACCTGCAGTGTAGCGCCTTCAAACTGCTTCAGAACAACAATGCACTTTCTGACAAGCACTAATTATCACCCAGGTGGTTTCGTACGAAAGCCGCACTGTACATGTTCATAATCACAACACAAGAGTCTTCTAATTTTCACACGCCCAATTAGACGACGGATGCATTAACTAAGACGTTTTCCATCGTGACATGCGGCTCAAGCAGAGGCGCGGAGAGCGAGAATAATCAATGGAGCTGTCAGGCTGAACAGCAGGACTCCACTGACCTGGGATCTGCCTCATGCTGCACAGGCACCTGCTGCTAATGAGAGAGGCCTGACAGCGGCTGTGCTGGGATCAGAGAGGGAGGGGAGAGAGAGACAGCCCAGCAAAGAGAGCTGAAGGCCTGTCACTGCTCATTAGAGAAAGACAGCAGCGCGACCCGATCCATACAACACAGAGCAGTGGAGGAATCTTCTCAAGAGGAGCGATGCTCTGGGTGTTAACGGCTGTTTTTGCTGAAGAGATGAGAGCGATGCTGGTGATTTGTGTGAGAGAACAGAAGAAAAAACAGGAAAAGGCTGGAGGAGCTAACGACAGCCAACGCTAAAGGAAAACAGATCATAGAAGAAGAGCAAGACGCCAAAACCACTTCAGCTCACTTCGTTCGTCCACGGGATCTTTTGTCCATAGTTTAATATTCGCTTACATTCTTTTTTTGTTGTTTGATTGCGAATTTAATCAAAATCTGAATTTTTTTTTAATGCGCACCAACTTGATTAGCGTTGTGGTGTGCACATGAACGGCAATAAAGAAATTAGGGAAACTGGGGGCGCTAGTGAGCTCATTTACATGCTAGAGGCGCAGATGAACAGTCCAGTCCACCAACTTTCAACATTTATTTTCAACATGAACGATTGAATATCGTAATAAATTAATTGTATAATTTTGACTGTCTGTGTTTAGCTGATCAATGTTTAAGCTAAATAAAGCTGCGTTTGCTGTTAAATCTTCCTAAACAGATCTTCAATCTACTCGGTGTTGAATTAATAATATTAAATTAATATTATTTGTTATCTAAAAGTTTATGATTTAGCATTTTTGTTAAATATTCTTCCTGTTCAGCCTGTGGTTTGAGTGGTTTGGCCCCCTATGCAAATGCCTTTATCACCACTGATCAAATGCTACCACAGGAGCTGACTAAGTGGCTTTAAATTTAGCAGCCTTGGTCGAACCAGCTCCTTCCTTTAGAACGATGACTAAACCAGAATGTGCATTCTAAATGAATGCCTTAAACAGAAACCTTTATCTAAAACCACTTAAAATCAGGAAGAGGGTTATTTTGTGGCAATAGTATTCTAAGAACAGAAGACACAATTCTGATATTCTGACAAAGTCGTATAATTTTGAGTGTTGCGGCGGCAAGTTTCATATAATTCCTGAAAACAACATATCTAAGAGTACACAAGTATCAGACAAAGCCACAAGTAAAAGCTGATTCTATTGATTCTTCAAACTCTAATCTCTCACAGAATAACCAGCTCTGCGACTTTTCCAAAACAACACAAAACAACTGTGCAAAAAACAGACGCTTCCTGTGTAATTGAGTAGTTCGAGGACAGAATAACCTGCAAAGTGAACCAAAACTTAGTTACGTCAAGTGTCTGACTGCGAGAGACTTTGGCTTTTCTGCCTCTTTTTGGAAACTTGTTTTTGCCAGAGTCGGTGAGGGATGAGATGGAAGCGGACGGAAATCCTATACTGCTGCAGAGGAAAGATAGCGCTGAGCTGTCGTTGTCTAATTGCCTTTCTTGCCTGGTGTTCTCTGTGCAGCTATGTCATGAAGAAGCTCTCATTATACACCTGCACCTTTGGCAGCCTCATTATGGCTCCTTCGCCAGCCGTCTGTTCTGCCCGGTGCAGTCACGCCATGATACGGCTGCAAAATCACTCTCCCTTTCACCCCCCCACCATGTCCAGCATAAAGGTGACAGACATAGCAGCAGTCTCACCATGTTTTAATTCCCAGGATGGGACAGATCATTCTGCTAGTTTCACCACTGCACTCCATCTCAGATTCTTAGGTAGAAACTGTTTCAATATTACAATAACTTTTACAAATAATGGCACTTTTTTAAGTCTCAAATCATGAAATTACAACTCTGATTTGACATTATTAAAAACTTTTCTGATGGAACATTTATTTGAACTCTTAAACAACCGCACAAAAGAGTGACATCCCTAAAAGGGAATGGTACTCAGTCTCAATGCAGATCACCAGAGGAGGAGGACAACAGCCAAGGAGGTCATTCGAAGCTGAGTAGGATGCAGAGATCGAGGGAACCCCAGAAGAGAACCAGCAGGAGCACTAGAGTAGCCAAGATGGTAGGTATCTAGGGGAGTCAGGGAAAGTGAACTGTAGATCTGACAACTGCAGAGGTGCATGGGGAATCCTGTGGAAGATCCAGTGGAATTCTTCTGGGTACACAGAATCCCTGGCAGTTCAAAGAAGCCTGACTTATCCTCAAAATAAAGGGATATGCAGGGCTGCAAACTGAACTCACTCTACATTTTTGCCAGCTACACTTTGCTTGGTTTGATTGGCTGCAATGCTCCCAGGAATCCCAGGATAAAACACAGTGACTAGTATCACAAAAAGACCTGTTTCCAACAGTAAAGTATGGAAAACTCAGGCCAAGATGTTAGAGGAACTGGATTTGAACAATTTTTCCAAGTTCCACCATTATAAAGTCAAGAGAGCGCGGTGCAATGAATTAAATGAAGAATCCACCATTACAGGTCCATGATCACCTTCCTAATTTAAGATCGTTTTCCTTATTTTCACTAAACACTGTTCACTGTTGTTGAGCAATCAAACATTTATTTCATTTAAATCGAAGCATCTGCATATTATTATTTTTTTTAAATATGTTTATTGGTTTTTTTCTTTCAACATATAGGACAGTAGAGGGAGACAGGAAGAAAGGGGGAGAGAGACTGGGGTGGGATGGGAAAGACGGCAGGCTCAGGACTCGCTCTGCGCAACCGCGCTTATATGTCCTGCGCACCGTCCACTACACCACAGGCCAGAACGAAGCATCGGCATTCTTGGCATTGTTTTAGACACCATCCATGATTCATGGTTTTAAGTGGTCATTGCCGCTCTGGGAAAGTACAAAGTGGTACTTTTAGAAATGTTAGCTGAACGCCTCATTTGTGCCCTCAGATGAGGTGAATAACAATCAAAGATCATTTGAAAAGGATTGAAATCTTCTGCAGTTGATCCATGATGAGGCGGCTCGATTGTGATCATCCCATTGTTATGGGGAATGCTCAACTTCTGGAGGGCTTATGATTGACGTCGGGACTCCTCAAGCTAAAATTACTTGTTAGATGCAAGCGTAGACACCTTTTAACTGGAGAATGGTTCTTAACCTTTGAGGAATTCAAAGGGAATCGATGAAATTGCAAGGCCATGTGTAAGGATGGAAAGCTCTTACCTATTGATCGGGACGAGACTGTGTCTCTAATCAATCGCTCTGGGATGCAAGTTGAACCGAATCAACAAAGGCCAAAACACGCTTTATCTCTGTTGGGCCATTTACAAAGTGATTACACATTCTCAGGGGTGGTGAGAGTTGCTGGTCTTTTAGACTCTTTGCTCACAATAAGTAAATCACTGCATGTTTTTGGCTGTCAAATATAAAGCTTTCAGAGAGCAAATGTATGCATTATTACTAAATGTAGGTATTGTCCAGTTTCCAGTGCATTTAGAATTGTTGAATTTAAAAAAAAAAACAGAAGGTGCGCATAAATTTGCGCCTAAAAAATAATGCACATAACTGAGTAACTTTGTATTCGATACAAAAAAAATGTTCATGAACTTCGATGAAAGAGGATTTAGCGAAGAAATCCCCATTTTCTAGCTGTGTTTCTGGGGCGGCATTAATGGACTGACCAACCAACCGATTTTCTTCCACTATATCTGGAATGTTTTGGTCATTCTAAAACTCCTTATCCAAAGTTTGTCATCAAATTGGTTCGGGATCATCATCCCCTTCATCTGGTTATGTTCCCTGAGAGTAGTATTTTGCCTCCAAAAGCAAGATCACATGACTGCACATATTGCATTTCGTCTACGGGTTTTAAGACACAAGTAAGTTCCATACTAAAAAAAAAAAAAAAAAAAGTCCTCCGTCTGCAGCACTTTCCATTTTTTTTTTATATTTGGCGCTAGTTTATCAGGAAGTGACGAGTTCTCTTGGACGTGTTGGATGCTATATTCCAGTTTTGCGCATACATTTAATTTGCAACTTTGGAAGAAAACATTCCATTCGTTCGGGTGCTTTTGGTAATTTTCTGATAATTTTTTCATTCTCAAACGGTACCTTTAGACATTAAATAAAGTTGAAAGAGAAAAAGCCCTTTAAAAAGTCATGTCTTTGGCAGCATGTCAAGTTTTGAACACATCTGACATAATCTGCCAATATGGAACCTTAGAATAAAAAGTGTTTTACCCAGAGGCCCTGCCATTAAGACTAGCGACTATATAATGAGCTCTCAAATGAGCCAAAGTATCAGAACACAGCTCCCTGCTTTGAGGAACACAGTCAATAAGGTCATTCAACAAAATGTATCGTAATTAGCCACTGGCTGAAGGGACTCGAGTGAGTCTGGTCTCCGCAGGGAACACTGAGACAAGCTCAGCACAGCAACATGATCCATCGCTTTTCCTGCTCAAATCCACAGCATCAGAGATCAGCAAACAGCAAAACTTTCCTCTAAAGCTTTAATCTCAATATTCGAGAAAATAAAAAGTTTCTCATTTAACTACTCGTTTATTTTATTTAGAAAGTCATTTTAGCCTCAACTATAACTATTAATCATTTCTATCGATTTGATGCAAACAGAAGACTATTGTTTGCTATTTACAAACACGAGCTGCATCTTAATCATAACTTTATTTGGTCAATTAATGTAATTCGGTGCTGCGTTTGCTGTTCTCTTGTATTTAGATGAAGGGTTGTTATCGTAAGAAAACTTTGATTATGAGTTGACAAGGTTCTTAGTGAAAACAACAATCAGCAACCAAGACTCAACAATGGTGGGATTTATTTAAATAAATAGATGAACTATGCCCTTGTATAGCCACACACGCCTCCAAAACGTTATTAAAGCAGGATGTGAAACAAGTATGAGGTCAATTATTTAATAACATATCCAAAATGTTACCAGAATACTGCAGCAGATGTTAAGGTGACAGACAAACTATATTATGTGAATGACCAGCAATATGCAGATTGCTCCAAAACATAAAAATTTTAGTCACTGACCCATGGGTGTGTACAAGTGAGCTATAAACATTAATACATAGCATAAAACTGATTTTGGATTGAGAATGTTTACATTGGGCTATTAGGGGATAAGTGACAAAAGGATGATGGGTAAAAAAAACACCACCACCAAATTACAGAAACAATACATTCGTTGTGATAAATAGTGGGTTTTTTATAGATTGAAAAACCTAAACCACAAAATCTTTACGTAAAAGTAGCAACAGTTTGATTTTACACGTCAAAAGACAATGATTTCCAGTGGAGGCTCATGCAAAGCTGTAAATAAAATGTTTTAAATGTGTCTTATTACCATCACATTTGTCTATTTAATCAGAGAAAAAATTTAAACTGTTCTACTTTTTATACATTTTTGGGATTTTTTTTTTCTTCTAAAAATCTGCTTTAAATCCATCATAACCATCTTAGTTCACCATGGTCCTGATCCTGGATTCGGGATGATCCAGTCTAAGGTCCTTTTGTCAAATTTGATAGAATTGGTTGGTAACTCTTTCTCCAGTTTTCTGTTTTCTCCAGCACAAATTCAAATCATCAGCCGCAGCCATGGCAATGTTTTACATTGATCAAGTCAGCTATGATAAACAACTTCTATTAAAATGCTATCACTTCAAAAACATATTTTCTCTTTTTTTTTTACTACATAAAGTTTTGTTAATGTTTAGGTCAAGGAGCAGTAATTGTAGGGATATTAACCAGCCACCTAGGTAAAATATACAGATTAAAGTTGATTTCACAAAATCTGTCATCCTCTTGAAAACTTTCAACGTAAATATTTATTAAATATAAAATCAAATGCTACTTCTATATATATATATATATATATATATATATATATATATATATATATATATATATATATATATATATATATGCACACACAGAGTCAAACATTTGAAGCCTTTATTCTTAAAATCTTGATGATTTTGTCACGGCACACAACAGAACTTTTTTATCCGAGGAATATATACCTGCATTTTGAATTATGTTAAACACATAGGTGGCCTGAACAGCTTTTTGAGGGCCAATCAGCGTTACCATGGAGATTCCACTCCAGTAATAATTTAATCAGGCCGAACCCAGTGTGAAACAATGGAGTAGTAAATGTTTGCAAGAGAAAGCCAAAGCTTATGAGAACTTACACCTGACAATGTTTGGCACACTTTTAATGTCTTGCTATCTCCCTCCAGAATAGAGTGGCTGATACAGAGCAAACCTGGCACCTCCATCTGCTGACCTGAGAACCACTGGACTCAAAACACCTCTCCAACTTCTTCACTTATCACGTGATAAAGAGAGCACTGAGGGCATCAAACTACCGGGGGCAGAGGTGCTGGCCTAGGGAAACAAAACCACATTGGATTGGATCACAGAACTGAAAGTGGCTGTGAAGCTTCACGCTTCTGTGTTCAAAACAATAACACCTATATCCAGGAGGAACTCTCCTGTTAAATCAGTAGAGTTTTGTGCCTCCAATCCCTCCACCGATGTAACATGTGATGTGCTTTGCATGTAGACCTCGTGTTTCTAAACATGCTTCACACAAAAAACATCAACGTCTTTATTCATCTGCATCTATACACCCACAAGAGTCAAGCATTATTTCCCTGTCCTCCAAGGCTGTGATTTAACACCACTTTCCTCGGAATCGTTTAATATATTCCACCTACATACCTGTGGAGTCAAACACTGCACATCTCACTTTTTGCCAACCCTCATTGTTAACCATTTTATCCTGTCTTACGTCAGGATGAAAACATACCATGGGTGCTCTGTATCCCACTCTTGTAAACAAATGGGAAATGATTTGCTAGCAGACTCATCTGTCTGTGTAAATGGCTCCATCTGAAAGCAGAGCTCCATTTCTCTGGCCGGTCCTGGCAGCTGATGTTATTTATGTTGTGCTGCTAGTATTTAGGCTGTGGCAGCATTATGTGTTTGTCACTGTTAATCTCACCAGTGGGTTAAATGGCTTTTGTTACAAATGACCCGGTGATGGTGCACTTAGACTTAAATGCAGAAGCTCTTGCACGTTTTTGCATTCCAGGTGAATTTGCATAAGTACTTCATTTAAAAACTTTCAACTAAGTCTTGGGCACATTGATTAAAACAATGTCAGATTTAAATGATGCTGTTTATTCAGAATTGTACACAAAGACTGCTGGCATTATGAGATTTAATATGAGCACTGTAATGAATCTTTGAGGACTCAGTTGCAGGAACAGAAAATGGATCACAAAAACAGGGGAAAATGGCAACAAAAACAGCAGAGGTTTGCCACTAAGGCAGGGGTCTTAAACTCAATTCCTGGAGGGCCGTAGCCCTGCACAGTTTACTTCCAACCCTACTCAGAGAGATCCACCCCTGAAGCTTACAAACAGCCTGAAGGACCTAACGAGCTGCATCAGGTGTGTTTAGTTAAGGTTGGAGCTAAACTGTGCAGGGCTGTGGCCCTCCAGGAACTGAGTTTGAGACCCCTGCACTAAGGTATCCTTGACTTGTGCAGGGAATAACTTCACAAAAAAACACTAATTACTACAAGAAGAAACACCCAAGCTCCAGAGACACCCGAGCCTGCATAAGACATCAGAACCAGACAACAATAATTTCTGATCCAAAGCGATTCAGAGAGCATTATTTGGCGATTCAATGAGGTGTAGAATTTGGGGTGTCCAGGCTGTTAAACCACCTAAATCCCCAGTTTGCAGCTTTCTGGTGATAACCATCAGAGCTAGCCTGTGAAGGTCTTTTCATAAGTAATCGAGCTGTGGAGTCTGAGCTCAGGGGGAGATGAAAACAATAAGCAACCAGCAGGGGGTTGTAAAGGTGTGTAAATGGCCTCTCTTTAAGGAGAGATTGCCATGGCAACAAATGGCTGGTGAAACGCAGGGAATCATTTTGTGGTTTTTATTAACAAAAGAACTCCTCTCATTAGGTTCTTAAACTTGCTTAAAGCTCAGAAACGCAGCAGAGTTTACAGGAACCCACTTAACAGAAACTCCTCTATTCATGTGGTGTGATACAAAGAGAACTGACTGATAAAGAGGAGAGAAAAGTAAATACTATATATATGAACACTCAGAGTAGATGACAGAAGCACAAGCAGAAATAGAGGATGAAAGTGTAAATATGGAGGAGAGAAAAGTAAAGAGAGTAATAAGAACCTCTAATAAACGCATAGATAACTTTATCAAGCACAGCATTCTATATCAAGAGGCAACAGATCATTCAAAAAAAAAAAATCAAGCCGCTAAAATTTTGGAACAATGTTATTTGGAGCGTTTAGACCAAAATTGAACATTTTGGGCACAACCATAAACAAAACATTTGGAGAGGAGTGAACCTGAACGGAACACCATCTGCAATGTGAAACACAGAGGTGGGTCACTGATGTTTGGGGGATGTTTGGCCTCCAACAAGCATAGGAAACTTAGTTAAAATTGATGAGAAGATGGCCAATCTTTTATACTCATGGGGTGACATGTAGGTCTTTGTATTTTTAGCCAATCAAGCTAAATAACAACAATATTAAGCATTAACTTTAAAAATGAGATTAAATATAATGATTTTAAAATTTCTCTCCCTTTGTCTGAACTGACCATTGCCATGTGCTTACAGAGCATTCGATCAGGCTCCTTCATGCTCTCCATCTGCAGAAAAATGTTACTTTGATTCATTGTCAGGCTTACATTTATGTAAACTTACATTTGACTTATTCTTCTAACTATGAAAAGGTTTTTAATGAATTGTATCACGTTCTTGTATTCGGCACTTTTTAACCAATCCTTGCTTGTTCTACAATACGGTGCAGAAAATGAATATGAGCTTCGATCACATTCCAAATTATTATTTTGTTTTACATTTTTCATCTGAAAATTGCATGATGCCTAAGAATGTTTAGTCTGAATGTTTAAGTAATTTCTCTTGAGTCACCAAATAGACTTAATTGTATTAAACTGTTGATTAGCTTTTTCTGCTAAATACAGAATCTTTGCCATGAAATCTAATCAAAGCTTTATGTTCACTTTCTCAAGACACAAGAAAAGATATCATCAAAAAAAGATATTCATTATTGTGAACCAGTGCAACTTTTATTTCCATCTCTGTCTGACATCAGCCAAGCAGAGATCCAAATCCCCCACGGTTCATCTACCTACTAAACACCAAAGGCGATTTGTCAGTTTAATGATGGCGAAAGGTTGTGTTTGAACACTGTGGCGGCAGAAAGCACAATGAATGTTTAGAGGCTCACTACCATATTTAGATTGATTTACTGTTAGGATCAACATAATTACAACTAATTATTACATTTTTTTTCTTGTACATCATTGAAGGAAACATTCCACACACAAATATTGGAACTCTCATTAAGATTGAACAGTTTAGAATGAACTGGATGCCCTTCTCATCTTGGGAGCATCAGGGGGTGTGGAACAATCTGCCTGTGTGACATATATAGTTCAAGGAGCGAGATCCGGTATGTCGTGACATCTCACTCCATTGGAAAGAACAGCATGAGAAAAACACGCTGGCTTGCTTTGTACAAGCGAGCGCTGAGAATATGACACAGGCAAATTGGAACACTTTTCTTTGACATACACCCGTTGTCTCACCATGATTTTTACAGGGATCTGCATCACTTGAGATGTGATGAAACACATTTTAAATCTTAAGCTAATCGATTAATAAATAAAAAAAGTATGTTTATTACACTTCATTTGGAGATGATTCGAGGCCCCAGAATTCCTAAATGAAGACACAGAGACCAGCGTGCTTACGTTTCAGAATTGAAATAGTACTGCAACAAGATCTCAAGGTGAGAAAAGAGTTTATTCAGGAAGTTCTTTCCCTGCCTTGAGATTTTGTGGAAATTCTTACTAGGGTTCAGTAAACCCGTGCAATTCTGATAACTGAGCGCGCTGGTCTCTGTGTCTGCAATCAAGTTGTTATTCAGTCACCTCATGAAGCTATTGTTGTCCATGCAGTACTGTTTTCCTTTAGGTCAGTTTGACATCTGAGTCCATTTTTGGCCAGTTTGTGTCCTTTCCCATCCCTTAGAAGCCTTTTAAAACCAGTGGTTTTAGTAAAACAAACAAAAAAAATGTATATATACTGTACATAATTATTGAATATCCAATGCAAATTTTAGATATTCAATGATTAGTATACAATCATTTAGTTTAGTTGAATTTAAGTACAGAGTACAGAGTTAGTTAGACTAAAATTAAAGGTGCAAGCAGTGATCAAAGGGCTCTTGCACTCAGACCTACAGTCACCCTGGAAGCATCAATTCCCCAAGTTCAGCAATGTCATGACTGTATTATGAGAATTTCTTTACAATTTTATAAAAACAGAGGACCAGTTTACTACTACAGAAAATACATTGCTCACCAATATGACACTGTAACAAAAAGGCAACATATTACCAGACACTAACTTCTCGATAGGTGGCGCTGTAACCAACATTGTACCCTGATATGTAAATGTGTTCAGGATGAGACTCCTTAGCTTTGGAGGAGATCACAGAAAAGATTTGTAGTTAATCAAATTATGATGCTGGAAATAGAAGAGAATTTAAGAAATATTGGTAACATAGTTTCTTAAGGGAGCTATACACAGATGGTCTTGAAATTTTGGTCTGATGTGGGATGACCAGTTGGCGCCACTGGTTTTATATCGAGGTGTGGTGTCGCACGAATCTATGTATTGGCTTTATGTGTTTACCTTGACCTCTCTGGAGTTAACTATTAAAATGTACTTTGGGGCTTTTTCTCTTTATTGCTAGAACTGTCGAGAGATGGACAGAAAACAAATGCGAACCCTGCTTATGCATCTAGCTCATTGCCTATCATGCCACCAAGGATGACCACTGGAGTTAGCTACTAGCACATTCTTGGCGTTATTGGTCCCCTTTAAAAGCTCCCTCCTGAACCCAGATGTATGAACAGAGAAATTCAACACAACCTGGAAGCATCAGGAAGACAAACTCCAACCATAACCCTTTCCTTCTTACATTTTTTTGCTTCTCCAAAATCCTGAAGACCAGAAATGATAGAATTGCGCTAGACCAGTTACCCTTCAGTATAAAGCACATGACTTCACAAAACCAGTTTTACATAAAACTGCTAATATTTTGTGCCAACAGTTAACTTTTCAGAATAATTACGAAGTTTAAACTTCTACAACTTTGATGGCGGCTCGCAATGATGCAGGGCTCTCCCATAAATTGAGCAGCTCACTGAGTGCGGAGTGCAAATGGGCTTTAGACTGAGAATAGAGCTCTTTCATCTTGGCTGATAAGAATGTCCTGATTACATCTAAATGTAGAGCAACAGTTCCAGCTTTATCAATCAACGCCACGCTTTCAGACCTCTACAAAAATGAGCTCCAAAATGATCTCCGCCCATTTTAATTTTCCATGACAGTGCACATTAGTTCTTAATTGGTTTTGCAAATAATTACAATTTTGGAGCCCCAGGACTATGAAGTAGAAGTTGCGGGGTGCAGCACGTACTCTCATGGGAAGCCCAAAGACCCTCAATTCCCCGTCATTTCAGCCCAGACCTTCTTCTGCGGGTCTCCTGAGGCCTAGTCCGACTGCAGAAAAAAAAGCCTGTGAACAATCCTTGAACCCTTATCTCTCTTCCTTTCTTCCCAGTCTCTTGTTCAAACCTAACTAGGGCAGCCAAGCTGAAACAATTTGCATGTAGAAGTTTCCACAGACAGAGGAGTCGTGATTGCTCTTGCACCTCTCCTCAAAATGACAAAGATGCTCTGTTATATCAATCACATCAACGCTGCTTGTCTTGATTGATGAGGAACTTGTTGGTGGAGTCCCATAGGGTTTGGTAATTATGAGATGCAGCTGTTAAGTGCTGTCACTGTGGACCAATCATATCACGTCTCTCTATTGACAAAGCACCAGAGCCATGTTTCTTATTCACCGGGGTTCCATTGTAATTAATCATCGGCATGTCTTCTACTGTAAAACTGTAGGAACAATCCTCACATTTGTGACTATGACAGATATTGCATGTCTCCTTCCATGGCCTTGGGTCCTCTTTCTGGAAATACTTTCAAGGGATCCTTGGGTTATGTTTTATTGTTTCTTTATATACCATCATTACTTTATCATAGACCTAAGGTCCAAATTTTGACAGAAAAAAAAATAATAATAATCATTGCCGTAAAACAATTGCCGATGCCAATTCAACAAAAATATATCTCTCCTTCTTAATTTGTGTTCATTTGTTGATCGGTTAACAGTTCTCTCTGGGTTCGAGGGTAAATTAGAAGTGAGATTGAAATATTTGTAGCAACCTTAAACAGTAAGGATATATACAATATTAGAGATGATACAGCAGGAATCACATACACCTAAATTAAAGTTCTTTGCAGGTTTGAAGGTGTTATATAGAACTTTTTTGCTTTAAAGAAGATCTTAAGCTCTTTTCTTTTTTTGTTCTTTGCCGGTTCTCTGCTAGTTCTTTGCAGGTTTGAAGGTGCTATAAAGCACTTTTTTGCTCTAAGGAATCCCTAAAGCTCTTTTTGTGGTTTTTGAGGTACTGTTATAGCACTTTGTTAATGTAAAGAAACTGTTATGGCCTTGTTGGTACTTGTGGTTCTACAGTAGTTCTTTGTTGTTTTTAATGTGCTATATACAGATGCTAATTTACGCCTTTCAAGATTTAGCCTTTAAATGGCACCAAAAAGATTCCCCTATGATTACCTTTTTTTAGAGTGTGCTTATATAGAAAATCTCCCTTCCTTTATAAAACATAACCTAAAACTTCACAAAAAAATCCTCTAAATGCCATGTTTTAATGGTATGCTCCTTTATTATTCCGTATTGTAAAAAACTTGAGGTAAGAGAGGTTCTTTTTAACGTGTTCGCAAATACCAATATTGTGATGGCAGGAAGGATCAATAGGCACGTGCAAATGAAACTGCGTTTATTAACATAAATGTGGCACAGAGAGATTACGTTCCTTAAAAAACATTGATTGAAGAATATCACACAATCAGCAAGCACAGTCTTATCTGTCAGCAGCAGACTAAGCCAGAGGCAGGATGAAGATCTTGAGGAGTCTGCTGCTGTTGAGTATTACAGGTGATTATCGGAGCTGAACAGGATCATGGAGATCCTCGAAGGAAAGATGTAGATCCCAGGAAACCAGGAAGTTGATTGTTGAGATGTAAGTAGACTGCAAGTTTCTGGAGGAAATAACCTTAAACTGTTCGTGGTAGAGAAGAATAGCTGGACAGGAACCAGGAAGTGGACCACAGGAGGCAAGTTAAAGTTTGTAGATACCTGGAATGTCTGAAGCGGCTGTTTACCTAAATTCCAATGATTTGAAGACCAGTCCATCAATGGGGAAACGGAAGCTTCTGTCTACATGGTTTGCAATTTCTGACTTCCTGTGGCTTTTTTTTGAATCATCAGTTTTTCAATCATTTAGCCTCTAATATCCCATGAGAAGACGCTGTGCATTCATTTTAATGAGGTGTTAATTTTGCAAGTGTTTTGTTTCCTTGGTGCAAAGGTGCTGAGGTGATGCATGGCTTTTCCCGTGATGAGGTCACGGTTGGATGCAGACACATTGAAACTATGGATTTATAGCAAGTATTTTCCCCAAAAAAGCTGCGAGAACTGGAGTATGGTGAACTTGGGCATTGCAAATCAACACAGTTTACGTTTATCTGGAGATGCTGTTCCAATTCGGGAGGATTCTATCCCACTTCTATCCACTGTTATGAAGCCTGTAACGTCCACTTTCACCAAGCCACACCCACAACCAAACCTACGCTGCCCATTTTATTAGCATTTTTGGAAAATGATGTCTGAACAGGTGGGTTCATGGCCCTTCAAAAGTATCTTTGTGTTAAATGTAATGAAGTACAACAGCCGTAAGAAGAAAAAGAACTTGAAAACAAAAACAATCCACTAATCAACGGTAAGAAAGTAACATCATAACATCCAATATCTCAGATTGAACATTTTTCCAGTTTCCAGGGCTCTAAGAGGGCAGCCGCCAAGAACAGACAAATGTTCTTCGGAAGGATCAGCTTGTTATTTCTTCAGTCAAAACGACGGCATCCCCAGATCAGACTTAACATGGATTTCCCCCTTTCATCCCCAGAAGGAAGCGCTAAATAGATGCTTGCTGATTGAGCTGATGGGAGTGATTAAAGTGTGAAGCTCTGCAGTGTCAGCAGGAAAACACGCTTGGTACAGAACTTGAAAGAACGCAGCATGAGGACCATCACAAAGTACTCAAACAAACTTTAGGCTAAAGTCCTTCCATCGTCAGAACATCGTTAAGTATTCCAACTCGTTTAGTGCCGGTGTTGAACTGTGACCAGCCCATTCTTGATTTCATAGACCTGTCAACGTCCATTACTGCATTTCTCATGATTCTCTTGCTTGACTTGGTTTGGCTCATATGACAGCTCGGCACAGCCAGCATCAATTACCACGGGGAGCAAAGACCTGGAGCCAAGCCATATCATATCAGACCTTTGCAAGCAATAAGAACCCACACGGAGAGAAATCACCTGGACAGCTAAGCTCAATTCCACATGCAAACAACTTCACAGCCACAGGAGCGTAAAATTAACTTATTAACCAAGTTTACACACGCGGTTTAGAGGAATTGATTGCTTTGACTCAACTGGGACTTCTTAATTGATTTACTTGTGCATGTCTGCCAAGCTTGAGACACTTGGTGAAAGTGGGAGACACTCCTGAAAGAAATCCAAGACGCAGACCACTCTTCGTTTCATAAAAACAGCTCTTGAGACTCTTCCATCATTGAATTACAGATCAGACAGACTTACGTAATGCATCGAAATGTCTAGTTCCATTTGTGCTTGGCTAATCATAAATAGGTTTCCTAACGGTCACTTTTGAGTTTGACATTATATCATATAGCCGCGTCAAGAAAGATCCTTCATAAGTTACATGACTTTCAACTAATTCTGTTGTTGTGGAAACATGCAAATAGTTCTCAAAATAAACCAATCATCAATTTCCAACTCAGCCATAAATTCTTTTGTAGTTTCCTGATAGGCGTTCAGGGGTTTCATGTCTTCTGGTGCATTCCTTTTTTGACCTTAGGGCCCAGTACTTGCCTTGAAACAAGGCATCTTCAAACTGATTTGATCAAAACAACCATTTTTTTGTGTTTACTTTAACTATTTCCTTCCATAACACTTTCACTGGAACTTTTTAAATTTTAACAGAAGTGTTTGAACAGCGGATGGGAAAGTTGATCGATTAAGACACACTTTTCCAGAGAACAGTACAAAATAAATGTTTGTGTAATGTCACTCTGCCCCACCCTTATATAACTGTGCCCCTGACTGGGGGGAATGTTTAGATTCTGGATTGGGAAGGATTCACATGGAAATTTACCTCAGATAGCTTACAGCAGCAGTTCTCCGCAAACATGATAAACAAACACATAATGACTGCATTTCAAAAGTGCTGACAGCAGAGTAAATAGATTTTCTGAGGGTTGAGATAAAAGGTGGTGGTTCGAGAACTCGTATGTAAACCAGATGATCGGTTGAGGGAGAAAATCATTTAAATAAGAGGAGCTTGGTTTTACTTCGACGAGTATTAAACTAAAATCTTTTAGGCCAGTGCAGCTACTGAATAGTGGAGCCTTTGACCTTGAACAGAAATCAAAAACATTTTTAACCTCTTAAGCCCTGAGGACTATTTTCCGAAAATCCTATACTTTTACTAGGCATTTCTATAGGCATTTCTCAGCTTTTACAAGGTCTAAACTGCAAATCTTGGTATCAAAATGAAGATAGGTTCTTGGGGAGTGGTGTGGATGAGTTAATTTGACAGTCAAGAACACTGGGTAAGAGTAATTAATGTTGGAATGGCCAAAAAATGAACTCCGCCTAAAAAAAAAAACACATGTTTCCCCCAATATCTCCTTATTTTACTTATAACGAAGCAAATAAACACAATCAATTGTAACAACTACATGTCAAGAACATCTGTAGCAAGTTTGGTGTTCATACTACAAGAAACTAATATTCTGAACAGGTTTTGATTGAACAAAGTTCAGGCGTAATCCATGTTTGGCACAGTTTGGCACAATTTGGCACAATAATTGAAATATGGAAAAAATCTTGTCCAAAGCTTCAGCTACGTTCATAGTCTTCTTTTCTTGCTTACGGGACATGATTTCAGCAAAAAAAACTCCTAAAGAAACGCTGTAAAAGGGGGGTGGAAGCTCATTTACCCCATCTTGCTTTGCTTTTGGGAACCTTTCATTCACAAACGCTTTCGACGTTCGAGCTTCTGCGTGTCCCTACCCCCCGACCATCTGTCCAATCCGGGAGCTCTATATATCGCTGGAAAGTTCTGATTCTATGGAAGCCAATGAGCTCAACCATTTTGAGACTGACGGGATCGCCGATGAATCACACGACGCGCAGCGTGGAGAGACCACCTCTTACGCACGGGGAGTCATTCCCCATAGTGGACCGTGCTGGACATGTACTCACCGTTACACAGGGGGATGTGGGTTCGATTCCTGAATCCTGACATCTTTCCCATCTCTCCTGCTTCACTTCTTATCTGGAACCTAAATCAGATATGAAAATGTTTGCATATAACATAAAACATAACTAAACTGGGTTGCTCTACTAGTGGATCAATACCAAAGAATCAATTTTATACTTTTACTACAAATAGAAATATTGATGAGTCAGTATATTTAAAGTAGCTTTGCTGTACAGATTTAATAGTAGTAGGTGGTCAAAGATCGCAATTTGCTCATTAATATTATAATATGTGCAGTCGTGTGACTGGCAAAGACACAGTTTACAAATATTATGTAATATTAATGAAGATAAATATGACCAATTCCCTGCTTTTGTTTATTTGTGTACTATACTTCAGCTGACCATCATAAAACCGTGATAGTTACTGAAAGCATGCATAAGTTTGCTATACAAGTTTAACCATTACCAAGTTAACCCATAGAAGTCTGGGCCTTTTGAGCATTTTTTTACTACTTTACAATTTGCTATAATAAATTACATTTAAAATTTGATTGATTTTTTAAAGTACAACCCCAGCTTCTTTTTATGCAAACTTCATTACAATAATTACATTACAACAAACCTGAAATTGTGCATGACGTACAATTTTGAGTAGTAAATTTGTTTAATTTTATACTGCAAAAATTGACAATGAACACTTTTTATTTTAGATACCAATTCATAAATCCAGAAAAGCAAAAACTAGGTCAAAACAAAGTAAAACTTTAATAAAAAAAAGAATGTCTCCTAAACCACACACACTGTTCCAAGCACTTGTTGTTGTATTCTGCTTTTTTGTGCCAGAATTGAGAAAAACATAAGCCATATCACAGGTGTTGTACATCCAAGGGTTATCCCATTTTTTCCACACTAGATGGCACTGATGGGATCGGTTATGGGTTTTTAAAATGAAACCTACACATTATATTTGAAATTTAAAATTAAATAATAAGTTGGTTGCATCATTCCTACTTAATTCAAAACAGACGCTGTGATTGGGTAAAAAAAACAAAACACATATTTTCCATTTTAGATTATTTTGAATTTAACAATCACTTGCATAAAATGATTTTATTATATTATTATATGTAATATTATTATATTATACATCAAAGTAATATATTCTATTTTATACTATTGGTTTTAGGCCTGTCTGTATATTTTGGAACTGGTTTAAAATGATAAAGAAACAAACCCATAACCTTGATTAAGGCTTTGAAGAGCTTTCCTTTATGTTCCAAGAAAACAAGCAAGCAGCCATTCAATGAGTTTTTATCAGAAATGCCCATTATAAGCTTGTGGGGGGGGGGTTTCAGCCACAACAGAGTTTGCAACCACAACCCAAGGAGGACAATGGAACTCATGAAGAGACACATCAAAGTCCATGAACTACAAAAACATCACTTGATCTCTGTAGATGGTGGACTCGCCTTTAAATCCATTAACTCTTCAAAATGCCCAAGACACAGAAATTCAAGAAGGAAACAAAACTTTACATTTATCTATTTATACGGCACAGTTCAGGTAAAAGCAAAAAAAGCAGCGGCACTGATCTGTGAGGAACACAGCAGAGTATTTCCTCCAGCTTTTGTCAAAGTGAATACAGAGCGGGTTAATGCGCTGTGACCCCCCGAGAGCACCTGACACAGAGCCACCATGAGCTCACTGCAGACATTTTATTCCATTAAATGAAACTTTTCACCTCATTTCCTTCCAAGGCACTTACAGTGTAAGGCTGAAGGGGGGAAAAATGGGGGGGGGGGATAAGGACAGAGGGGAGTTGTGGAGCTAAGGGAATGAAAGAAAAAAATTCCACAAATTTAAATTGTTTAAACTTTGTTACTTTCTCTTATTCTCTAATGAAAAAAAAATCATATAATCTTCATATAATTTATAATAGGTTTATACACAAACGTTAAAGATGCTCTTAATTCTGTTTTACTCCATTTACACAAATGGTCAGCTTCCTGTGACTAGTGCATATTGTATTTAAAGATATATTTAATTACTAGTCAAATAAGAGTTGTAGCACAACTTATAGACGTCTCTAATTTATTAATGACTAGTAAAATATGGTTGAAGATCTCTCTCATTAGGCTTACTGCTAGTGTCTTTAATTACAATTGTCTAAGGAATAAATAATTTGTAAATATCAGCAAGTATGTTATAATGGAAGTATATGATGAGACATATATCAAAAGTACACTATTAACAGTCAAATAGACATGGAACAAATGACTAATCACACTCCCATTGGAGACATCGCAGTTTACAATTACAGTTGTAGATACCTGAAATTGATATTATTACAGAAAAGAGTTAGAAAACAGTTGCTGGTACGAAAGAATATTAAATGTTAAAATTGCTTGCCATGCTAGGAAGCTAAAAAAAATAAGCTTTCTTGTCAAGATACTCAGTATAAACCTTCCCTAAGCAAGCTCTATAAATGTGATTTGTGGGATCTTTCCTTTTGAGAACTGGTCCTCATATGTTTTCAGCACAATATATAGATTTTGTCTTTCCCACAGTCAAAAATTAAAGAAATCCCATATAGGGCTCTACCGCTTTCTATCAATTTTAGCCATTTTGCTCGGTGGTGTGGTGAGAACATCTCTGCACAAGCTATAAAAAGACACTCACCTAAAATTGCCGGGCCTATGGGTTGATTTATTTTATACAACAAAGGCATGTAAATAAATTGACAAAATAACATAAATGTATCTAATTTCTAGTCATTTTAGTTTTGCAAAAACTCCATACAACTTTTCCTTTTAAATATTGTTTTTGTTTACAAATATGTTTGTTTGTTTATTTTTAGTTATTTTAACAATAATAGACTGTGAATAAATCATGATGGCCAGCTATAACTTTTGGAAGAACTGCATCTCATCACTATAAATATAACATGAAGACATTCACATATGCTCATGGTCGGCAAGCACATATGTCTAAAAGCACATGCATTGACTTGCAAGAAAATACAAAGTGTCAGAACTCCTAAGAGCTCACTTTGACTGGATGTGAAGGCAGTTCTTTAATTAGCACTTAGAACTTAAAACCATTTAAAATCCATTTATTGCTTAAAACTGCAAGTCTGTCACACTTTCAATGACCCAACGGCACTTAGAGAAGCACTACTGTGACAGCTCATCTCGGAAAAGAGACCATTTCTACATTGATGGGATCAGGGGAGTAACAAGCTTTTTAAAAGTGTCATTGATGTTGCTTGGGGTGGCTGTATAGTACATTTTTTAAATAGTTCATTTTAGCTCATTTGCATAAACTTTGTAGAGTGCTTACAGTTGGTGGGCCTATGGTTGAGGTTCATCCAGGCGGCAACCTCCCGTTTTCCCTCAAGATGCATAACAGAAAGTTACTGAAGCAGCAATGCATCTACGGACCGTTTGAGACTGGTCTCAGAAGTGAGTGGATTCCCTTTGACTCCCATGTAGAAAGAGTTCAACTTTACAGCAAAAGAAAACAAGTTTAACGCCTGGTACCAAAATAGTTTTAAACATTAGTTTAAGTTACATTGGGACTTGAACATTTTTTGCAACCCCATGTCCTGCCTCTGTGCAGCTTTTTGACGCATTACAATTACCAAGTGATCAGTAATTCCACAAATTAAGCTCCCCTTTATTCCACAAATTAAGCTTAAGCAGGTTGGAACTAAAACCAAAATGGACACTGGCCCTCGAAGGCCCTATGAACTGTCCACCGAGGGAAGATATACAGTTCCTCCACCAACCTAATTTCACTATTATTCAGATGCCTGTAAATTCAATCTTTCCATGTTTTGCTTCTAAAACACATTTTCTCTAAAGCAATATAAGAAATGAAAGACAAGGTTGGCCATCTGTGACAAAAAAAAAAAAAACAATTATGTAGAACACAATTTAAGTCACTCTAGTGGTTTCAGCCTCACACTCTTTGCCAAGGGAACAGTTGGTCAATAAAACAATTGAGGGAAAATTGTTGCTATGCCAACCTGACCCTCCATTAAAACAGTGCAGATGAATACCACAGGGGCTGGGTTATATCTAGGAAATTCTCTGACAGTACAAGACTTGGGGCAAGGATGTAAAGTGAGAGTTTCTGTTTGAAACAGTAGGAAAGTTGAAATTCATAAAATCAGTCACATCATAGTATTTCCAGCCGTCCCTATAGTCCCTCATCCCCTCTAAGTTTGGCATTCCAAGCATATACTTTTATAATTTTAATAAAAGCTGAAATGCTTGAACATGACTGACATAAGATCTGTTGGGCCCTGGAACCATTTTGATGACATTAGCAGCACTAAGTCTACCCTATCGTTCAAGTGGGGAGCGGGATTATAATAATTTCCCATTTCTGGAAGGTTTTGTGTCTGGTAGTGGTTGAAAGAAAACAGGATGGTCAAAACTGGGAGTATAATTCTCATCTGAGGAGGATGGCTCAGAATCAGGTTCCTCCTCAAGATTTTCCTCTGTCTCAGACACATTCTCCTCTATGTCACGTTCACCGTGACAAAATCTCACGACGGTAAACCTTTGCTTAGAAGCCATTTTCAATTGAGGGAGCATAAAAAAAGTTTCTGTGCAAGCTTTTATAGTGTTGCACCTCCCCTGTAAACCACAAGAAAAACACCCCATGAAATTACCCCCATGTCATTTCATCTGTCAATGCCCGTCACCCTTCATTCTAATTAGTCTTTCTGTATCAAAAACGAGGGTCAAAATAATTAATTACTTAAATTCTTCCTGCTCTATTCAAAACGATTCCTCTGCATCCCTTTTTTATTCACCCCACTTTCCCCCTCTCTTGAAATACCTTGTATGGGTGTCATAGGAAAAAGAAAACACTTATGCATTTGAACATCACCAGGAAATCACAACTCTGCATCTGTGGGATATTGCTTGAAAATCAGGCAAAAATAGTAACATGTCGCACATCTGAGTGAGTCCTCTGAGCTATCAAAGATGCTGAATAGATAAACCTATTGTGAAAAATGATGAGGTAATTCAGATGGAAGTGTTGAATAAACACTCAAGAAACACATTTATACATTTTGTTTACCCTGTTAAAAAGTGTTATTTTTGTACGCTGTAGCCATTCAGATTTTTTTTAATTGAAAATAAAAACAACCCCAAATTCTTGTTTCCTGAATTCTTGAGGGGCTTCCCACTCCTCTGTCAGGAGCCAAGTCGTTAATAGCAAGCATTGTATCTCTCCTGATGAATTTCAAAAAAGCACCCCAACTTCACACCATTCTGGTGTATCTGGCAGTGGGTTGTCTCTGGGCTTGGGACCCTTCCGGACTCTGTAGCCCCTAATTGGACAGATTGCCTGGTACGTATTCTGTAATAGCCAAATATGCTTTGCATTAATTACCTGCGTCTGAGATGTACCGGCGACCTGTCCAGGGTGTACCCAGCGCTAACTTTTAACATTTAAATCAGTAATCTCAACGGAAGACACAAACCATTCGTCAGAGTGTTGGAGGATGTGAAAAGTGCTCTAGAACCTCACAAGTCAGCAGTAGATATTGAGGAATACCTGATCCTACATGTAGCCTGTGGCACACTGGCAGAGGACTGAAGTGAATGTCAATATGTCCTGAACAGCATCCCGTGGCACTAAAGAATCATGTCAGTCACTCAGCATCAGCAGGCCTCAGGCTTTCTAGCCGTCAGACCCATGATGGCCCCCAAAAACACCTTTTCATCCACCCTCCATTTAGCCTGGGCTATTTTTTCTAAAGCTTTTCTCTCTTTCTGTTCTGCAAATAGCAGTCAGGTTGTAGAAGGTTTCTCTGTTCCCGCCTGATTGCAGTGGTGTGGCAGGGGACAGCTCGAGTAAACGTGGGACGATTTTCACACCCGGAGAGGTTTTGTTTGACGGCATGTGTGACAACTCCTCCTGAGCTCATGGTTTAGGAGAAGAAAAGTCAGCTGTAACTGGAAAAATCTAATCCAGTCCCTAAAATGGTTGTGAAAAGTGGAATCCAGACCAACTTGACTGCCACAAACAATAAGTACATAAACATGACAGAACTGCTTGCAGTCCTAGACAGGATATCAAAAACTTGCTTACCCTTCTTTCTGTCCTTTTCTATTGAAAGGGGAACCGCTGCCTGCAAGCCCATCCTACTGGCTGAAAGAAAACTGGACAATAAACTCTGAGAACCCTTAAAGAAAGCAATTTTAAAAGATGAGACTGACAAACCACACTAATAAATAGTGAAACCAGAGGCCACTGAATTTAAACGGATAATTTAAAAGTAAAAAAAAGCTTCATCCAGAAGCTGCACTCACTGGATTCCTTTTCCTGTTCTTTTGCTACCGATGTAAAGTAAAGGTAACAGCTCCATGCTCTACTGCACTATAATGGTGAGCAAACTGTTTATCTCAGCAGGTGCCTGTCTCCAAGGTCTTCCCTCACTCCATTTCTCCCAAGGAGATCTACCCAATAAAGAAGGGATACACGCATCCAATGGAGCATGTTCTAGTTATCCATTACAGTTTTACTGTGACATCTCACCCTGTCTCATTTCTCAGAGGATTTAAGGACAAATAAAAAAAATTCCCTCATTTTAATTCCCTAATAAAAAAATAATAAACTCTATCTGTTAGTTCTAATCCAAGTAATCTAAGATTGGTTTATACGTGTGCTATTCAATTTTTGCATTTCAAAAGCCAAAGAAAAAAAGACTCTCAAAGCAAGGTTTAAGAAGAAAACACAGCTTTATTTAGCTGAAACATTACCGATGCTATTAGCTAAACACATGCTGCATTGAGAACAAAGAAGATCAGGGGAGAAGAAATAGGGAGACACAGAGAGAGCCACCTCCCATCTCTGGCTTTTTTGGGATCTAAGAGAAAAAAGGGAAGAGCCTACTTGTCCTGCTTTATTTAAGCAAATTCCTTGTAACTTTAGACTGATTTTTTCTAAATGCTACCATTTCCTAAACAGTACTTAAAAAATGCAGAAGAAATTAAAAGAAAAACCAACAACATGTGCTTAAATAAGTTCAAGTATACAAACATATAAATAATCAATATTCAGTTTTACAACATGCCTTTAAAGAACCCTTCAATTTACTGAAACAAATACACTTGATTTTAATAGGCCAATTTAAAAATCTGAAAACGACTTAGTATTTGAAGGAAACGTCTTAAAGCCAGCTTATCAATTCAACACTTACTCAATGAGTTGGTCTGTTTCACATTAAGGCCACACAAACTATAAGAAACTTTGAGGAGGTTCTGAATTATTTGGCAACCCCAGGCTTCCTCAGACCAAAAAACAAGCAAATACAAAATTTTATATAAAGTAATCTTTAAATAGATTCTGTGAAGTGATTAAGAGTTACGGTTCTTATCAGATTTGAGACGCTGATGTATTCCACTTCAAAGTGGTTTCCAGCCACTGGTGTGTTTGGTTGTTACTGGAGTTAGTTTCTTAGTTTGGGGTTATGGTCTAGTGACTGTTTTATCATGAGGTCACTCACTGAGGTGGAGGTGGAAGACAGAGGCTTATCACACTGTTATCAGTGACCACTTAATGATGCAATTCAGAAGGATGAAAAAGTATTGTGGCAATGAAATCCATGAATTTTCCAGACCGGTTACCACCGTTGACATTTTCCCTGGAAACATAAACACCTTCCTAGTTTCTGTACCAAACTCTAATGCTGAGGTTTACAAGTTGCATAAAATTAACTGAAAGCTAGTACCAAGAGTCCTGAGAACAGATGAGATATGCTCTGTCTTTCCTGTGGGAACGTGTGCGTGGTGAATAGGAGAGGTGCAAGGATTCAGACTTGAGGGACTCCACATGATGCTAGAGGACAAACGGTCACTTCTACTTGTCTAAAAGCAATTCCCTTCTAAATATGAACTAACCTTTCCAGAAAATAGTTGACGATAAACTTTTTTGATATGCTCCAACATAGCTTACATACATTTTCTCTGGCCACAAGGACTGACCTCTCCATGAATCCATTAAAAGTCTTTGCTGGAGATTAACATCCACTGCATGGAAATCTGACCTTTTCTGTTCTGAATAAAAGAGAAGGCTGTGTCAGCACAGAAGAGGAAACATTTTCAGCATGATAAAATTAACGCCGCTAATCTGTAGTTTTGTGTGTTCGTTTCTGTTAGCAGACAGACAACGTTGGTGATGTTGAAGTGTGACCTCTGTCCTCACCAACGGATGGATACTAATTTGGTTTTGCACTGTGTACCTGACCCAGGGTCTTGTGGGATCCCTATACTCTAATTACAGTTATGTCTGCTGAACGTAACCCAGACGACCTGCTGCTGCTGAACCTGATTAACAGATTGGGATGCAAGGAGAAATCTCATTCCTCTGAGCGCTGCCGAAAGGAAGTGACTCAAAACCATGCCCCACTTTTACATCTAATAGCATGTTTAAACTTTTTAGAGTATGGTGGATTTAATTTAGATACATCATGAGCAAATACATCAATTAGTTATAATAACCAGGCATGTTCAAAGTCGAAGGTCCTCTTGGATTATTGGTGCATGTAGTAAGGCAGTGTTGGAACCAAAATGTGTTGAGCTCCTGCCTCCAACTACAACTTTGGACATTCCTTGTCACAAAATCATTAAAACTCAAAATTTATGGTTAGTTACTGAAAGTTTATTGATTCATTAGCACTTGTGACTTGGTTAAGCGTTTTCATTCAGCGCCGCCAGGCGCTACTCATTAGGGCCCACCCTTTTAACGAGCAGCACGTGAGCAGGGAGGAGCAGACTGTGGCGAACATAAGCTGGAGCCACAGAGAGAGATCTATCACCAGCGCTACCTCAACATCATACTAACAGCTGCCTGCAGACTCCCTGGGCCTGACTGGACAACCCCTGCCCCGGAAAACTGTGCCGCTGGGCATTGGCTATCTACACTGCTGAGAAACCAACCATGGTGATTGGTCTGTTAGTCTTGCCGTCCGGTTGAAGTCCCTGCCTGATGTACCTGCCACCCTTACAGCCCCTCCTGCAGTTGGTCGGCCGTTGGAAGATTGCTCCTTTTGAGATGAGGATAGCGGAAAGACTCTACCCAGGATGTGTAACACTTGACAACATAACTCCTAGAGCCATTTGGGCACTCAAACCCCTCCACCACATTAGGGTGACAGTTCTAGGTGGGGGTCATCTGTCCTGGTAAAAAGGGACCTGGGTTTCAGGGTGAAGCTCTTGATTTACCAGTCGATCTTTGTTCCCATCCTTACCTATGACCACAAGAGAAGCCAGATAGCAACTGAGCTTTCCTGTGGCTCAGTTGGTAGAGCATTGCGCCAACAACGCAAAGGTTGTGGGTTTAAATCCTAGGGAAAGCAAGAACTGGCAGAAAAATGTGTTCATTCTTTCAAATGTAAGTCGCTTTGGATAAAAGTGTCTGATAAATGTAAACGTAAACCAAGAGACCAAAATAAGCTTACTTTGCAGGGTGGCTGGGGACTTACTTAAAGATAGGGTGAGGAGCTCAGTCACTCTGGAGGAGTTTGGAAAGACTCCAGTCTCATTGGAAAGAGGCCCCTGCGAAGACCTAATATACTCTGGAGAAATCATGTTTTCCAACTCGCCTGGGAATGCCCCAGTGTCCCTTCAGATAAGCTGGAATACAGGGGAAAAGGTACATCTGGACATCCCTGTTCAGACTGTTACAAAGATACCCTTTGTATTGCAGAATAAAGAGAACTATCTTACTATTTAATGTAGACCAGCGTGCTACGAAAGCTGTGAAATTTATTCAAAGTTTTCCTCTACAAAGGAAAACAACAATAAAAGAGACTAAACAGAGCAAGCAAATACACCAAGGATGCACCGACAAAAATCAGGATTTGTCCAAATGTAATAGTAAACCTGTTCTTATTGTTTGGAACCAAAGCTAAATAAATCAAGTGTCCATGAATGTTCATGTTATTTGCAAAACGCACAATAACAGAGACTCCCTGAATAGCAATGTTCCTTGAAAATAACCATGTAACTAGATTTGCATCTCGGTTTGAGGTCAGAGGTTCTGGTGACAGATTAGCAAAGCTCTGTGATGTTAATATTCTTCCAAAGCTCTTCTGCTGCCAGTCAAGACTGAGGATCGTCCTGAGAGAGCAGGAGCCTGACTCAGCTCAGCTCACTCTGCTCCCCTGCTATACAAGACTGCTCTGACCTGCCAATCAAACTCAAAACACCCTCAGAGAGCAGAAGATCAGCCCAGGCCTTTCTCCAGTCACATCTTTCAGCTACACAGCAATACAGAAGCCATTTCAGAAAATAAAAAGAATATAGTCGTTTTCTGCTGACATACGTATTCCATATTCTAAACCTGCCAGTGGGTTATGGATTCAAAGTGGAACAAACAAAATCTACCAATGAACAAATGTCAAAAGATTACATCTGGATCTACTTACGAAATTTGGACAATGTGAAGTTGAGCTATAACGGATCAAATGGAGAAACTATAAAATGTTTTTTTTTTTTAAAAGGACAAACCAGGTTTGAGGAAAATGTACATTTTCTGCTTCAAACTTTCATAAAGCTTCTCAAAGTCGTACAAACACGACGAAAAATGCTTTCAAATTCAGATTTTAATATTTAAGGATTTATTCTAAAAACTCTTATGGATTTTTTTTCAAAAACTCTGTAAATCCAGGACATCAACACCACATCTTCTCTAAATGATCCTCAAAAACTTTCTACGAGGCACTAACTTGTTTGGTTTAAAGGATTTTATGGAAAATAAAGACAGACATGTATCGCGATATGGAAAAAAAATGTTTTGGGGGAAATTAATTTGGCTTTTGAAATGTGACAAAAATTAAACTTAGATTTAGAATTAACTTAATTTTTAAACAGTGTTTATCTCGTTTAGGAACTAAACTCCTCAAATGTTCATGACCAATGATTACAAAAGACTCTGGTTGTGGTTCTTTACATTTTTTTGCCAATTTATATACAATTTTACTCAATTAAAATTACTTCTTTTAAAAGAACATGTTTTGGGAGAAGTAATCAGGTTGTAGCGCCCACTATTTATCCCATTATTTTACTTTATTATTACCCTGTACAACCCTTACCCCATTGAAGCTTTGCTGTCCATCCTTCCTCCCCTTCACCACACTCAAAGGCAGATCCATATTGCAAATTACTGACAAAGAAAGAAAATGACAAAAGAAAAAGTTATAAAAACATAGGTTCATCAGCAAATAAATATAAATTCCATTAAGAAGCTTACAAGAAGAATCCATAGTAAAAGTGAACAAATATAAACAAATCATTCGGACATTCCAGTGGTAGCATTTTTATTGTAAATATCAAAACATCAAACAAAATACTCGTTTCTGGTTTGGTTGCTCAGAGTCAAGTACAGCCTTTGGATGGTAACATGGCTACTGTCTCTGTCAATATAATCATTAAAGGACTACAAAACCCTCAAGGTTTAACATGACATTTTCTGTGATGTGCACGTGTTGAAGATGATTTGTGACTTTTTTATTATCTTTTTTTGTTTAAATGTGGGTGGGATATGCCAATTTCTGACTTCCTTGTTTAAAACCACTCCCTCCCTATAGCAAACTTTCTCTCTTGTAGATACAGGATGCATTTTACTGTAAATCTCAACACATCTCAGCATTTTATGTTTTATATTATTGTTTTCAAGAAAAAAAGACAAACATTATGGTGCAATCTTTGTATTTCAGGCTGCATTTTTCTATTTTTTGCTACAATTCAGAATCTTGTCTGACAAGTGCTGACTCTGTTTCTGTCAAATTTGGCGGACAGTGTGGTTTCAAGACCCTTTAAATTATTAATAGTGAAAGTAACCAAAATTGTCATCATGCATGTGTTGCAAAATGAGAGGACAGGATTAATGCTAATACAGGTTACATGGTCAAAAACAAAATAAATCTTACATTTTCTGTAATCCAGAGTAACCTAAAAGCTTTAGGAGCTACTTTCCACCATTCGTGAGTTATATAACTACAGTGGGCATTTGTGCAAACACTCTGCCTTGTTTCTAAAGACTCAACTCAGGCAGACAGAGAGAAGAAGCTGAATGTGAAGCAGCCCAAAGGGCACAGGAAAGCACAGCAGAGCTCCGGAGAGACACAGAAAAGCTATAATGGAAGACAAATTGAGCATGTAAGTAGCAGTGAGCTCTCTGGTCAACTAAAGATCAGAGCACAAACTCTTAAACCCTGCCCTCTCTGTTTCTGCTCCGATTTCATGCTCTATCTCATTGCAATAAACTGTTCCACTGATCTATGGTTTCTTCCCACTATTTTATCAAATTGTTGAGTGAGACCACTGTGTTTTTACCAGGTTTGGAAATATTTCCCATCACCAGATTAAATACAGACATATTATCGAATTGTGCAGACAATGTTTGAGCGTTATAGTGCAGTCGAGGTGATTTTTGTTGCCTAGCAACAAGTGCAACAATAAGCGCAATGCAACCATCTTTTATACAATCTACAACTTAGGCATTTTGACCGTAAATATAATCTTGCAAAAACCATGTCAAACATCTTCTTAAGTCTGTGTAAGTAGAAGATTGAGGAGGGAACGCAGGACCGTTTGACATCTGAGAGTTTAAAGCTGCTTTGAAACACTGTAAACTACCCGAGAGCAAACACAGCAGGATGGAAGAAGGTAAGATGGATGGAGCCAAACAGATAATCTGTGGCTGTGCCCAGGAGAAACATGCTCGGCCCCATGCTGAGATTAATCCAAAATAGAGTAGAAATGGTTAATGAGATGATACATTGATGATTGTGTGATTTTTACACGCGTGCTGTACAAAAGTTTTAGACAGGTTTGGAAAATTTCAACAAGGAATGCATTGGATATAGAAAAAGCAATATTTAGTGGTGCTAAACCAGTGCTGATTCTTATAGGAAACCTTGCACAAAAACAGGGATTTCGGAGGATTTCCGTCAAGAGTATTATCCACTAATTAAACAAGAATAGGTTTAAAATCAGTTATTTTAAACTAAAACAGAACCAGCTGTGTAGGAGGCTTAAAACAGCAGAGCAACTTGTGGTGTTGTGGTGAGTAGTTGTGGTGCATCAACCAGTTCAAAGATTTCAAAGAACCAAGTGGAAAAACTGCTTTTAAACCGAGCAAATCCTCGACATAACTGCGATGGATGAATGTAACGGTGGAATCCAGAGCAAAGACCTTCAGGTCCATGAAGAGCTCAGATGTGTCATCCACCACAGCTGAGAATATTATGGGATTGTAGCCTGTTAAGTAACAACGGTAAGGCGTTCTCTGGGGTTGCCATGTTGGAGGCTTCTGATAATAATCTGGAAGTGTCTCTCGGTAGGGCGCCTCAACCTCATGAAGGAAATCCAGTCTGAAAACTCTCAGCGGGTTCAGTCATAGACAAGTTTGAGCTGAGCACAAAAACAGAAGAACACGGAGCAAGGGAGGGTGTTTACATTCTTCATTTTCTCTCCACAGACGGCAAGATTATTGCCTGCCATTATGACTGCCTTCCAACTGGGAGCAATTTATTTAGATTAAACTTCGCTGTTGTTTCCGTAATGCATTTCTGAAAATATTAAATTGTGAGAGGAAGGGCATAAACAGAGGGGTGAGACGGGAAGATAGAAATGTAAGAAGTAAAAAAAAAAGTGGAGCGACGGAGTTGGAGAAGATTTATTAGCGGCATACATTTGTTTTGTGAACTCGGTGAGAAATGAAACAACTGTGTGATGATTTCCTCTGATGGAGAGCTACAGTGGGTTCAAGATGGAGCAGGCTGCTAGCTCTTCTTCCCAAGCGAAAATCATAATGATCTCAATTACACGGTCATCTGTCAGCGCAAACTACTTCATTTTCTGCAGGTGTCACCGCCGCTGATGGAAATGTCAACAACCGCTGCATAGATTTAACGAAAAGCTTTGCATTCAAATGATAAAGTGCTGGCGGCAGATGCAAACAGTTCAAGAACAGACAGATGATAAAATTGTTGTTTTCCAAACTGAATGAGAGTCTATTACTCAGCACCTCATGGATCCACTAGCCTAATGAAACAGACTCCACAGTAAATGACTGGAAATGTGTCATGTTTTCAATGTTGTGATGGTTCCTAGGGGGTTATATAGATGCTCAGCCTTAAATCATTTATATTTGCTGGTTACTTCACACACTTTTTAAAGTTGAAATGTTTTAATGGTACAATATGTGACTTTTTGCCACATTTCTCTGACATTTCTTTCTAGAATGTCATGTTCACACAGTTCACCGCAATGTTGGAATTCAATATTATATATATATGCATAAAAACAATTAACGTGGTTGCAGTTTTTGTATTTCGGTGTGTTCGTTTTGTCACAGTCTGTTATATTCATGCCTTTACTTTCCCTTGGTCATGTGATCGGAGTTCCGTCACATGATCACTCATTCTGTGTTTCCCTGGTGTCTGTTTCATCCCGTCTGGCGGCTTCCTATTTAGTTTCATTACTCCCCAGGTGTTTTACTGTGTATATTTCCCGCACCAATATGGAACTATATATAACTAGTCAAGCAAAGCAAGCCTTCTGTGTGACTCTAGTGAGCTTGCAAACTAAGGCTGTTCATTCATTCATTAACTTTAGTTTATTCCTCCTCCTTTGGAGAGGTCTTATGTTATTCAGGTTTTTATGAGCGTCTTTTATGTTTCCTGTTGTGTTTATATTTTTTTGTGATCAAGAAACTATAATAAATCTTGCTTATAGGCAATTTTAGAGGATATTGATGGTTAAAAAATGTGTTCCATCTCATTGCATCAGTTGAGGTTGAATAACTTGTCTCCAGTTGAAACCATGCAGTAAGTATCCAATAAGCTCGTTCCTATTTGTTTGGTGGAATGAAGGTGGTGGCCAGCCAGTATAAATAAAACACCTGAATAATCTGCAACTCCACCATCTGATAGCGAGAGAGCAATATACTTCCCAAAAGTTCAGCGACAGTCTCTTGCAAACAGCCAGAGCTCTGTCAATGAGAATATTATGAGACTTTATTTCAGTGCAAACTCATTAAAACAACGGTGCCCAGATCAGCTCCTGCTAGGCTTCTGCAGCCCCCGAGGCGGAGTTTATACCAGGCTGGCTCCTGTGCCCGAGGCTTGCCGAGAGTAAAGCCTGTGTTTTCACCTGCACAACTGCATCATTCATCTACTGTATATCAGTATTCAGGAGACCTTAAAGCTTTATGGCTCCCATAACACCAGCATTCATTACTCCTGATGCACTCATTTAGATTCCAATTACCTTTTTGTTGCGGTGAACAAAAACTTTTACATTGGAGTGCCCTAAAACTCCAACCTGCTAATAATGTGGAGAACAAGTTTAAATTTAAAATGAGACTAAAAGACTAAAATCAGATTTGAGACAAATGCACAAAATACAGAAAATAAGAAATCGTAAGAGCTCATGACTCTAGGCATGTAATGCGTGTGGGGAATTTAGTTTCCAAGGAAACAGTGCATTCCAGAAGAGCTGATGGGAGGGGCTAGAGTTTGAATTTATATTTTCATGAGATTATATAAATGAAAGGTGGATGAAGAACAGAGGTGCCAGGATGATTATGTAAAACTAGCTGCTCGCTGTCTAGGAATGTTAGATAAGAGCTGAAATTATTTTTTTAAGGTACTACTTTCCATTCTTTAAGAAACTTTTTTCTGATAAGGGCTTGTTCTCCTCCTTCCCTAGAGATACAAAGTAATGTTCAGCCATTTTTTAAATCTTTGCAGTGGTTTCCCAGATCTGGCGGTAACACTTGGATCACTGAACTGGACCATAATGTTTGACTAAAATGGTCATATTTCCACAACTAGATCATGTTGTAAAACTAGCTGTAAATTAAATGTTCATATTTTATAAAACAGAAAGAAAGTACCACCACTAAATTATATTTATATAGGCAGGCAGTGTTCTAACATTTTTTTTATTATTATTTTAATGTATATTTCACTACTACCTGCCACGTTGTGCTTACAAAGTTCCTTAATTATTTAGGGTTTTAAGGGATTTATTTTAAGGGTTTAGTTCCTAACTGTGGAGGACAACAAGTGAAAATTAATTATTGTCCATTCATTTGGTAATTAAATGTGCAATTAATTCATGAAGTGACAGCAAATCATTAATTAAATACATAGATGTGCTAGTATGTGTAATTATTTAATTAATTAAATACAAATGTTCTTTATTAAAAGTATTTTACCATTAAAATGATGTTGCTCCATTTCATGAATTTACTTTATCTGTCAAAGCCTCATTAATTAATGGCATAATAATTGTGGCACTTTCATCCTCCATACCCAACATTATCATCGTGGTCAATGAACCAAACTCCAGTTCCTTTTCGAATATATGGCACAAAAACTAAGGCAGTTCTGAGTGGAAAAGTGGGTCAAACCCAGACCTAGCAAGGTGTACCTAATAAAGTGGCCAATGAGTATTTCAAAATATGTTGAAAATAATGGGATCGGGTTTATTTTTCATGTGCATGTGGAGTAAGGACACAATAATTTTGTATTTTTTTTTTACACAAAAAAAAAACTATTTTCAATCTTGATGTGTAAAAATCATTATATACTCTACTTTCATTTAAAGCTTTCTTTCAAGAATTCCCAAAGAATTGCAAAACATCTTGCTTTTTAAGTTTGGTGTGTGAAATCATGGCTTAAATCAGCATTTAGGGAACTTGATCTCTGTACCAGAAACTTTAAAACAAACACAATAATCTTGTAGCGTGTTTCTGAAATATTTAAAATGGGGCAAAATGTTTTGGTTAGGGATTCGAAATTAAAACAGTGCGAATTTCCGTCTGAGATCCATCAACTTTGTCTAATGAGCTTTAAATAGATCTCTTGTATGATTTATAATTATGGCCAGTGTGATATACTTTAATGAATTGTAGTTTATTCTGAGCACTGTTAATTATTCAGTATCTCAATCCCATTGGCTTGCTTCAAGCTCGGCACATAATTCACACTACAGTACAAACGAACCAGGACTTTCTCCACATGTATAGTAACTGAACATTATGTATATAGGTCGAAGGGCTGCTCGTTTCAGAAAGCTGCTAATTTACATAATGTGTCTTTCATGTTTTATCATGCTGGGAGAAACAAAGTTGACACTGGGATCCAAGAAAAAGGAAAGATGCATCAAGATCAGAGCGAGACGGTGTCTGAATGGCTTCTTTCTGCTCTTGCACGAAATAGTCACGACTTCAGGACTTTGCCAATCAGATGCAAATTAGTTCAGCCAGTATAGCACATAATCACATCATTAAAATCTTTATAATGACTTCAGCCATTAACTAACCTACTTCTTTCCTCTACGAGCTTCTAGGTGTAAGTGAAAGCGCTTAGTTGATGTGTTCATCTGCTTTGGGGATGGTTCCATATAGCAATCTGCGGTTAGACTCCAGATGGTGCTCTAGATCTCCTCGCAGTTATTCTTAAAAAGTCATGTTTGTCCCGTACTGAATTTAATGCAGGGAATTGAACTTTCTACATCTGCTCGTATCCATCAGAGCCCTGAAAGTGCTGCTGTGTTAAACATCGATAGACCAATTTCACACTTCTGTATTTGTCTGTTCCGGTTCTGGCGTGAACTTCGTTCCTGTGTATGCATTAGTGATAGAAGTCGTTTTCATGTTAAACGCCCTAGCATTTCATTTTTGTGGATAAATGGATAATTCCACCATTCCAGCAGTTCAGCAAGAAACATCACAAATCATCACATGGGGCAGAATCCACAATGTAAATTTTCTTACAGTATTATTCTGTTCATAAAGCAGTAACATTCTGTTTCCTTTACTGGAAATATCTGTAAATATTGTGAGGAGGTAGTGGGAGCGGCATTGCCAGGTGCGATTCATTATCCTGCGCACTTAAATGCAGAGGAAAAGAGAAGTCACACCGATAAGCGTGAAGGAGAAGGCGGACTATTTCCCCCAGGAGGTGGTTTGTGGATTCAGTTCCTGCTCAATGATCAATGCCTAAGTCTGGTGCATTGTGGGTTTCCCTTGTAACTTGAGCATAGAGTGGCGATCCAAACGTATAAGGAAAGCTGTGCTGCTTGGATTAGACTCATGTTACATCTGCCTTTGAGGATTTTCGGGGAGGAGAGAGTGTTGAAGTTCAAACAAAGTCAACTTGGAATAAGGTAGAAACAAGCTTTGATAAGGGAACATTGGCGCCATACCCTAATTGCTTCTCCTGATACACATAATATTTTGCATTATATAAGGCAGTTATGGATATGGAAATGTTTGCTACTAAACTGAATTGAACTGCAAGGTCAAGCACATGCTTTTGGAAGCACTTTCCTGATCACTGGATTATCTAATGAGATAACTTCATCATTCCACATCCTGGACATCAGTTCTGCATCTTGGCCTCTCTCTGGACCATCTGCTCCACATCTCCAGGCTTGAATGTCACTGCTTTTCTCTGCTTTCTTTTGAGCCAGGCAGAGCTATTGGTTGAGCCAGAAGCTCTTTCATTTTCTCACCGGACGTCCTGCTTTTCAGGCTACGCTGCTAATTAAATACACTGGGCTTGGCACAGATGCCCACTTCTGCTTCCCTGGCCCTCATTGTGGCTTTCAGTACAGTTCTCCCATCACTGACCTACATGTGCATTTTAATATTAGGGGTCAGCTGGATGTTTGCGTTTCTCATTCTTTGCACGTTTGCTTTTTGTTACGGGTTGATCTCAATAGGTGAATGCAGTACATTCAGAAAATGTACATTTCTCAAGCGTTCCAAATAAATGCTGGAAAAGACTCAACATTAGCAACTTTAAATCGACTGAACAATTGGATTAGAGTCAATGCTGCTTTAATGGATCTCCATTTAGTTGTAGGGTTCTACAGGTTCCGTCATTAAACATACAGCACCTTCCTAGAAGTTAAAAACCTTTCTCTGCCAAAACCACATTCATTAATGCCATATTTAATGAATTAATAAATGGTGCATTTATTCAAATTATTGTGGCACTTTTTATCCTCCATACCCAACATCATACTATACTAGGGACCAAATACTACCAAAATGGACCAAATACCAGTACTTTTTGGAATCTATGCCAAAAAAATTAAGGCAATTCTGAAGCCAAAAGAGGGTTGAATAACAGAAAGTAATGTAAAATATATTACATTATTGGTCAGATATTAACACATTCCTACGACTTACAAAAAACAACATCCTTACAAAACATCTTGATTTTCTTCATTCTATTTCTGGGTTCCTTCCCCATGGAGCCTCTCTTTCATTCCTAAAATGGCGGCTGCGTGAAGTATATAAATAGCAATAAATGTACAAATAATGCATCAGTAGATTTGCACAAAAGTGTACCAAGCACACGTGGATATGTTCCAAATTTCTCCACTTCGCTTCTTGACACAATTCACAAAAAGTGAATTTCTGCTGCGCTTGTTGTCAGTCTAGTGATTGGTTTGTGACGCCGTCGTCCAGAGCAAAATGTAGTAAAAACGCACCAAGAATTTGGAGGGAAACATAAATGAAGTAGATAAAATAATACAAATAATCAGAAAAAGTAGCTTGACAGGGCTTGATCAACACTAGCTTAACTACTGATTTGATTTAGAAAGCAACTCCATAGGAGAGTACAGCAGTAATAGATTGATAAACTGGCATTACATGACATCATTTATCAAGAAGTATGTTAAAAATACTTAGTCTAGTAAAGTATCAAGCAGAAATAATTAAATTAATTTATTCTTTGACTATCTTTCTTAGTAAATGCAGTGATAAACCCAGCAGGTAGAAATGTCGAGGTGAGGGGAGAGAAAAAAAAAAAAAAAAAAAAAAAATCGCTTTAAATTACAATCAAAGACTCTGGAAAAGAACAACGGCTTGCAGAAAGTGTGTAACACCATCGATATAAGAAACCTAAAGGATCCTCTCAGCCTCCATGTTACAGCGCCTTGGTACACCCTTAACAGCACACGCTCACTCTCTTGCTTGTTTCCCTCCTAGCGTCTCAGGTCTGTGCTGTTTAATTGAGGTCTCCGCAATTAAACTGTGCACAGAAAACCACATTCAACCATTCCACTGATAGTGGCAGCGCATCGAGGAGAAATAGAGTTCTGTCTCCGGTCTTCTTTCTTCCCCAAGCATGAAATTTAGTAGTGGCACCAAATCTAAATGAATTCAGTATGAAGCAACAATAGAGACATATCTATATACATTGATCTTTCCCTGGGCTAAAGCACCTCGCAGCCTCGGCTGTAATTAGCGTACAATTCCATTAACACAAATGAAAGAGTCCAGGAGGCTTAATGGCCTCAATATCAATGGCTGGAATAAATATCACCCGTCAGAAGCAGCCTGAAGTTTAACATGCATGTGAACTTTCCATCACCTTTCTCGAGTTCCACAAATCACTTACTACATATACTCACGTTGATACCGAATGGGCAAAAAATTTTGGTCTGAATGGCCACTTTGATATTCACTGTAATTAATTAGGATGCTTGCAAATCCCACTATTCCCTCAGGTCTGAACTGGTTCAAATGAACTGAAAGGAATCATGTGACAACACTTTGGTATTTAGCCAAATCTGCACATCGGTTGTCTAGAATTAACCCTTTAGAAGATCAGGGCCTTTTTTACTACCATTTAAATATAAAATGTAGGTTTCAAAAAGATTATTAGGTTTTGAAATTTTTGGATTTCAAGAACATTACAAGAGTGATGACATAATTTGAAAGGAAAGTCAAATTAAAAAGTGAGAAAATGCGCAGTTTCCTTTTTAGACCCCAAATCAGTGCAATCGGTGCCATCTAGTGGTGAAATGAAGGGAAAGCCTTTTGAAGTAGAAGATCTGTGCTATGGTTTGTGTTTTTCAGACTTCTGGCACAAAAAAGCACAATCGTACAACAAGAGCTTGAAACAGTTTTTACCGCTTAGGGGTGGTTAGGCTGTTTTGTTTTTGTTTGTTTATTTTTTTTATTACAATTTTTATATTGTTTTGACCTTGTCTTTGCTTTTTTGGAGGGGGAGGGTTATGATTTTTTATTTTGTCTCAAGACTTCTGACTTTTGCAATAAAAGCAGTTTGTTCTCAGTTTATAGACTAGGCAGATTATTCCAACTCAGGAGGAAATTATGGTCTTTCTGAAATTTCCCTGAACAATGAAAATGCCAACGAATGGCCAACCAGTCAAACCTACAATCAAAATATAACAAAACAGACACAACATTTAAAAAAAAAGAATGAGTACAGATAATAATACTCTAGCACATAAAATGTCACACATTCACCACCGGTTTGTCTTGTAAAAGAATGGTTTTTCTGAATATTGAGAGTTGTTTTGGCTATAAAAGCTGTTAAAAAAATTGTAAAAACCTTCACTGATCACGTCCCAGGGTGTGATGTGTCGTTGACGATGCTTTGGGCTTTTTTTTTTTTTTTTAAAACAGTGTGACACCTTTCCAGTATTGGGAGAAGGGTGATCTTTAGTGACATATTTTGAACCCTCTGAAGAGCCCCTTTGCTGTTGGTGAACCATCCGCTGATGTAGGGGGGTTTGAATCCTCTCTATGGAGCACGGTTAGAAAGGCACCAGAGATCTGACAGATGTTATTCTTCCTCAGAATCCGAAGAAAGTAGTCTTTGTTAGGCGTTTTCAGACGTTCAGAGGTATATGTGCTCCCTCCTCTACCTTGACTCCCCTAACCCAGAAATCAGCAAGCCTACACAGTCCTTCCTGGTGGAAGGTCCATTTTCTTCCTCCTGCTGTGATTAGCTCCTTAGTTTTTGCGGTGATGGGGAGCAAGTTATTTCCCTCACACCCCCATGAGAGCCAGCCAACCCTGAATAATCCACTAATTGAAAATGTATTAGGTTTTGTGTGGGGGGAGGGGTGTTGCAGACATAATAAGAATATTACAGTGAAGAAATGGCAGAAAGGTTCGTTTTATTTTTTCAGGTGAAACATTTCCTGATCGTCACGCACTCTGAACAAGGCCTCGTTGCACAGTAACCACAGAGCTGTCAGCTTAGTGCTCCGTTCTTTTATGAAGAATGATGTCGGTTTTGCATTATAAAGAGATGGGTTGACGTGCTCAGTTTCATCTTTCTCGCTCTTTTGAAGTCACTATTAAAAGGATTCACTGCACCTGCAACAGGCAGAGACCATTTACTGTCTGATGTGGATAAAACACGTCTATTTTGAAGACAGAAGGCACGTTTAGAAAGATTAGATGCTACATGCTACCGTTCAGAAGCAGATTTTTGATGCTGACATTCACCACTGCTCAAAAGTCAAACCTGGATTGTGTGTGAGTACATTAATAGAACGTTTTCTAAAAGGAAGTATACATGAACAAGTTCAATAACCAAACAAGTGATGAAACAATATAAAATGTCAGGATTTATAATGATTTAATTTAATTTTAATAATGGAAAAAAAATGCTTGATTACATAACCACACTGGATTCTGCTTCTAAAGATGGTTTTTTAGAAGAATTTTAATTGCTAGGAAGTGCTATTTTAACATCCATTCCTTCTAAGACAAGAATAAAATAAGTTTATTTTGAACCTTTACCAAAATAAACAGCAGAGATGCATCTGCTGCACTGTAAAATACTGTATAAATGCTGCAGAAAGGCTTTATTTCACAAAACGTGTGATACCTGTAGAATTTAAAAAAATGTCATTAGTTTTACATAGAAAGATTTAACAATTAAAAAGGTACGGAAATATTGTTTATTGACATAAATAACAAATTACTGTATTATCTGCAATCAGAAAAATTAACATTTGTGTTTTGGAGCATTTTTGTTAGAAGTCCATGAGACCACAGGCACAAAACCGTAAGAATATGATTATAATCTGCAAAATGTACAGTAATATTAAGTAAAACAAATAACCATAGCAATGGGTATTTGATGGTAATTTTTTGGGAACAATAGCTGGCGTATTTTTATGATTAACTACATTGTGAGTTGTAGAAAAGATGCCAATTAACTGTAATTATTACAATTTAAATAATTGAATTTGATGAGTAGAGACTGTTTTTATAGCGAAAAAAAATATGCTAACCAGACTTTAAAAGAAAAATGTACAATCCGTGAAAATTTACATTATAGTTCTTTTAAACCAATAATGATGATGATTCTGTATATTTGATTCGGTATATTTTGGCAACCACACCTGCCTTTTTTTGTAACCATAATTATTTCAACAAAAACCTTTAAATGATACAGTTGTGAACTGGAAAAAAAATGGTAAATACCCGTATAAAAAAAAAAAAAAAAAAAGATGTTACCGTACAATTGATGGTGAAGTTCTGCTGTGGATTTTTACTCTTAAATTTAATTTAAGTTTTTCAGTTTACTTTTTAAAGCTTATCTGTGTATTTACCAATGCTATAGTTTGAGCAAACTCCAGCAAAGTGTTTTGACTAGGCTCGAATAAAAACATTTTACAACGGATGAGGCCTCAAATGTCCAGATGATTTTGCAGAGAAAGCCAGCAAACAATACTTTCATCAGGTTTCTGATGTAAAACTATCATGTCATTTATCATCAATTAAAAGTAAAAAGACAGAAAAATATACAATTCATGACAAACATCCAAAATGTGAATTTCCTATATAAGCCTTTTGCAAAGATTTTAAAGCAGCTAGTGTAAGCATTAGAAGAACAGAGCAGCTCTGATCTCAGGGAGTAATACCAATAGCCCCAAAGTACTTGTTATTCTGCCTCTATTTTCCATAGTGTGGTAGGCAATGCCCGGCGGACAATCACTCAGCCGAGCCGCTCACCACTGCAAGAATTCTGCCACATTTTTACTGCCACTTCAAATAAGAGTCAATATTGCACCCATGCCCTTTATGAGCTTCTGTCTGCACTGAGAAAAAATGGCTCCAATTAAGATCCAACAAGACTTGGCTGTTTAGACTTAAATCACTTCCTTTGGGCGAAACACTGGTGCCTAAAGAAGAACCAGTCATCCTGAGAAACAACGTTACGCTCTATTAACGGTTTCCTGAATTGAAATGCAGGAAGGTTTTTGTGCTCTCCGAAATCATTTAGTCTTCTGAATTATACATCTCCATCCCTGCTTAATCATGCTGACACTTATAAAGATGTAACTTAACACAGATGACTTCAGTATCTGCTAAAAATATATATATGTATATATTCTCCTGATTGAAGCGACTGTGCGTAACATTATTGATTAAAATGGAACTTTAGACCTCAAACACACAAAAAAACCTAAAAAATAATGTGACTGTTAATTTAATTTGACTACAGGAGGGAAAAAAAACCTACATTTTTTCTCGACAGAAATGAATCCCCTCACAAGATGTTTCTAATTTACTTTAATCCTGATCATGAAAATCAGCGTGTTTTTGTTGCAAAAAACAATTAAAAAATATTAAAGTTAAAAATTCCCTGCTCAAAGGTATGTGTTAAAAAAGCAGGCCCATTATTTGGCAGTTTCTATACGAACAGTGGACCTTTAAGAGATCTAAAGTTTTGTTGCATCCTCTTTAAGTTCAAATAGCACTGTACCATCTCAGTTTCTAGGGTTCAACGCTGTACCTGTCATCCCCTCACTCACACTCTACATTAAAGAGATGAAAACACAGCTAAATACATGCCTTTGATCAAAAGGCTGAGACAGAATGGGGAATGGCAGAACAGAGCAGCGTATAATGCAGAGGCTGAGAGCACAATCCCCAAGTGTGTGTGTGCATGTGTGTGTGCGTGTGCGTGTGTGCGTGTGCGTGTGTGTGTGTGTGTGTGTGTGCGTGTGTGTGTGTGTGTGTATTAAATGCATCACAATTACGCTTCACGTTATAAAACCACCTGCTGTATGTAAAACAGTGCACGGGAAAAACAAAGCACTATACTGTGCCTTTACCATATAAGAAAATAATAAACAACACAAATCTTTTCTTGAAAAACAAGAGTTAAGTTGAGTTGTTGGCTCAAAAGAAACAAAAAAAAATCTAGAGCGACATTCCAAAAAGAGATGGTATGCACTCGAGTGGATGCCAATATTAAGAAGCACGTGATGCAAAGTGAGGAACCCTAAAAAAAGAGAATTAATCTCAATGCACCTTAAATCAGCCGTTGTTTTTATGGCAAACACACCATTGGCAACATTCACATGATAAAAATATTATTAGTATTAGGGCAACACAATATATAATAGAATTTCATAATTTGGAGGTAAACACAACAAGAACCAAAAACTATAAAGTATAAGAGTCAGTTAATTATTTCCAGGGCTGCAGATCTGGGATGAACTTTATTCAACAACTAGACGGCTCACACAAACTTTGATGTCGGCTTGTAAAAGTGCCGTATAAAAGCATTTGTTAAAACGGTTGGCAGTCACAATGAGTGCAATAACCCAGCCCTTATGTCTCCAGCCTATGCCAAGCTGAGATAGACTTAAGAAACTTGGGTTGCTAAGGTAAACAGTTTGGTTGCTATGGAGCTGTTTCTATTATGTTTCAAATGTAGTAAACAGAAAATTTACCAGCATTCTCAGCAATTTCCCAGGTTCCAGTCTGAAAAGATTCAGCAACTTGAGTGCAGTTTGTGTGTTAGCACAAGCCTGGTGGCTGTAGCTCCAAAGCTCTAGAGGGAGATATTAGATTTTTTTTTATTTTTTTATTTATTTATTTATTTTTTGTCTGATGCAAAAGACGGTGAACAATATGTTTGCTTTTACGAGCCAACATTACACGATTGAAAGCCAAGATTTAAAAAAAAAAAAGAAAAAAAGTTGAACATTACAAACTTGCCAGTCAGCATATGGTGAAACCTGAGGCCTTTTGGAAGTTTTGCACAGATGCATCCAAAACTGATTTGGCTTTGCAGCAATGAAATAAGCAGTTTTGAGCACTGTGTTGGAATATTTAGATAGGTGAAGCCATGCAGCCTGAAAATATTGTCCAATACAAAAGTAAATCAAATCAATGTTTGATTTCACTTCGATGAGATTTTGCCAGGAAACATGTACATTAGTACACTTTAAGAGTTACAGAACACTTAAACATCATAAACACGGTCGTAGACGTAGAAAAAAGAAAGTATTGCATGTAGTTGTCACAGGTTGAGTTTATCCACAGGTTGAGATGGCAGGAGAGTCATGGAGGACCAGGAGGAGTGGAGCGAGATGCAGCCAGAGACAGAATCAAGAAAAGGGAGTGAGCTATGAGGATTGCGAATGTTCATTCTTGGAGGAGAATAGAGGAAGGAGTCTCATTCATTCACAAGGTGGACCAGACAACTGTGTGGTGAAGGTTAGTGGCATAAAAAGAAGGCGAGGGAGGACTGTGATTGACATACAGACATATTGGCAATCCATGTTTTAAATATTGTATTCTATAACTGGTGTTTTATTCAGGTCCCATGACTAAACCATCATCTGGAGTGCTTTTCTCTGTTCCAATGGCCTGAATGTAAACCAGCTCAGCAAAACCCAATTTAAATAATGATCAAGTTGACCCATAGTCATCCCAATGTTTATTCATTCATTGTCACATGTGCCTAATTCTGTTTTATGTTCCTCTCTTAGCTCTATTCCCTGCTCTATTTCTCCACGTTGTTGCTATAGTAACACACCACAAGGAAAGGCTTATTGTAGATTTTTCAGGGATGCTAGACTTCTCCTGCAAAGCCCATCATGGAGTAAAGGAACAAGCTGGTACTGGCAGGCAGGTTTAATAAGACGTCCCAAGACACTCCACACAGCTCTTCACCTAAACCCCAGTAGACCTGCATCACGGCCGCTCTCCAAAATACTCGTCTTGCACTCCAGAACAGCTCGGTGAGCACTGAGCCGTAATTGTTTGGAAACACAGAAGGCACGTTCACTTTTGGGTACTGCTCGTGTTATTGAAACAGAGCTCAAAAGAGACAGATTGCTCGGCCTGGCTGCTCCTGCTGCTGAATCATTAGCTGAGTCTAATTGGATATTAATGACAGTGGTTTTCCATTACAGCAAACAGCACACCTGACGACATGAATATTGTGGGAAGATAAGAGGAAACACCCACAGCTCCTCGGTGATTCCAAAGGGAGATGTGCTTAATGAACTAGAGGACTGTGGGGAATATCTATAGTATACGATTATATGAAGTGAAGGCAAAAAAAAACATAGTTCCAAAAGTAGATCCGTTATACATAAAAGGTCTGTAAAAGTAACTGCAAAATTCTCTAAAAAGACAGTATTTCACAAAACATATAATAGCCAATAAGTTTACAGTGAACAACCGTAATAAGTTTTACAGAGTAAACATGCTAGTGAATTATAAAGGCTACAGAAAAACTGTTTTTAAGACCTTAAATTTAACAGTTAAAAAGAAATGAAAATACGGTTCATTGCTGTGAAATAAATAAACTACTGTAATATTTCTAATAGAAAAGACATGACTTTACAGAAAAACATTTTAGAACCATAAAATTTACTGTGAAAAACTAACTATTAAGACAATGTTTAAACACTTAAACACTGAAATAAAAATACGGTTAATTGTTGTAAAATGTACACATTACTCTATTATTTCTAATAGAAAAGATATGATTTTCTGTTTTCCTCCTTTCCCTTCATCCTTTACCCTTATCCGTCCACTACACCTGTATCTAGTCTCCTTGTTTCCTCTTCACCCTTTCAGTATTCTGTTCTCATTTGCTTTTCTCCTTTAAATACCTTCCCTTTCTCCTGGTCAGCTCTACGGTTCACCCACCCTGATTCTCCATGATGGCTTCCTGCCTTCTTGGATCCCGTGCTCTTTATATAGAATATCCTTTGGGTTCTCCAATCACTCCATCTGCTCTTGTTATATACTCCAGTTGTCCTCATTCCTGTTGCTCAGCTGTCATCACTGTAAACTTTGTTGGATATGTGGTTTCCTGTCTTCCAGAGTGACTATCAGCACTGAGTGCTATTTCCATTCAGAGACATCTTTCTTCTGTGCTGTTTTTAAAACAGAGTGTAAATAAAAGTGTACATTCTTCGTAATTGTGTGTTCTTCTCCCTCCTTCCAGCCACTGTGACATTTAGACAGTAATAAACCATAAAGAGATGACTAAAATATGTCAAATTTACAACACAATCAGTGAAAGCAATGGTGGTGTAAGCGTAAACTTGACAGTAAAATTTATGTTGTTTTTTTATACTGTTTTCAGCTGTAAAAATAGCTAACTATTTGTTACAATAAAAACCTTTAAATTAGACATTTCTAAATATGGTCATACAACGTAAATATAAAGATTTATATCCTTGAATTTTACAGGTATAGACTGTTTATAGCAATAAAAAAAAGTTTTTTAGATGATTATAAACCATATATAATATTAAAATCTGTTAAATTTACAGTACAATCCAATAGATCAAGAATGGCATTAACATATATTTCACAGTAAAGTTCTGGCAATCACAACTGCTTGGTTTGTACCATAAAATGTACATTTTATTCTTTACAGTGTGAATGGTAAATTAAAAAAAATGATAGAAAAACAATAAGAAATAAAAGGAAAGTTTTGACCTCAGATTATTTACATTCTTCAGGTGTATAAATAAATGCTTCCTTGTTATTTCTGCATTTCAAAACACACCAGGTTCAAAGCTGAAAGACAAAACCTGGATCGTTTGAATGCCCCCGTATCTGCTCACCCTTTGCTTGAAAAGAAATAGATCCAGGATAATTGCCAATTAATGGAAGGTAGGTGTAAAGGGGAAACAAAAAAAAAGAGCTTCCAAAGCGATCCCTACACATTAGATAGCTTCTTTCAGATCTTGCGGTAAACAAATACCATTCAAATGAAAGCCAGCCCCTCAGAGACCAATCATACCATAGAATGGAGAGAATAACTTCTGCATGGTTTAATCGACTCATTAATTCTATTTTAAATTCAAAGTCTATATCATTTTAACGTGAATGGGTGAAAAGTGGTGAACTGGCCTTGAGACCTGGGAATAGCTGAACCCTTTTCAGATCAACCTGGAGTATGTGTAAGGCATTATACAGTCGACCTTTGATTAACGTGAACACTATGGAAGTGCAGAACCACGTGACGAGAAGCATGTTTCTGCTTTTAAACTTTTGTGAATTTAAAAATGCCATCGTCCAGGAGTCATACTGTTGTAGGAATAAATGGAACAAAAAAAGTAGGTTGGGTAACGATCTGGTTGCTATGGAGGAGTCAGTGACATTTTTTTTTAAAGTACAGTTTTGGAAGCAGAAAAAATGTAATGCAATGTTGTTGTTTTTTGTTTAGTTTAAAAAGAACTTCTGCTGTGTACAATAAAACCCTGAAATACGTTATGGTCATACATCAATAAATAAAGATGATTTAGAGTTCTGATGAAAACGTGAGAAATGTGCGATTGTTTTTCAATTTCACTTTGGTGCCATCTAGTGGTGAAAAGAAGGGATAACCCTTGGAAGTACAAGAACTGTGATATGGCTAGTGTTTTTCAAAGTTCTGGCACAAAAAGCATAATGGCACAAAAAATACTTAGAACAGTGTACGAGGTTCTTCACAATTTTCATATGTCAATGCTTTTGGGGGGATTTATGAATTTGACAGATATTTAGATGTTTGCAATAAAACGAGTTAAAAAGTGACCAAATTCAATGCTCAAAATTTTATTTTTGGTACAATTTCAGGTTTGTTTTGTAATTATTGAGCAATGTAATTAAAATAAAACTGGGGAAGCTGATGTACTAAAAAAGGTTAGCAATAAAGTGACTTATCACACTTTGGTGGAGGTCAATATTTATAAAAGTTCTAAGGAATACAGATTCCCTGTCAATTTCTTTGTGAGAAATGCCTGCGAAAAACATTGTTTTGACTTAATTTATCCACACATCTGTTTTTTAAATATGTTAATTTAGTAAACAATACAATTTTAAAGATCCATAACATGTAAACAAATCAAAAGAGTCAAATCCTGGTCAGAAACCATGCTCAAAACAGGTGTTTTCAGAAAAGACAAGTGTGAAGAAGAGGACGGGGGGCGGGTGAATGTGAAGAGTGTTGAAGTGTTTGCTGATGTGTCGTCTTGGCTGTCAAAAGCTTGAGGAATGAGGCTTTACCCAGCACAAGAGTACGGCATATTCCGACACTCTCAGTGGAGCTAGCCGATTGGCACAAGCACAATTTCTTCAACGGTCACATCAATATTTTATGAGTGCTCTTGCTGTTTGGTCTCTTGTCGGAGTCTGATATGAATTCACAGTGTTGAAAATGGCTGACGCTTTCATTGTGTTCCCTGTGAGAAGGCTTCAAGACTAAGCTGAAAGGCTTTGAGGACTCTGCTATAACCCATCATTTAGTGCAAGCACCCGTCCTGTGTCAACACATTGAGTCACAATGTAGATTCGCAGCCACACTGTGTCCCCTTTAGATGCTTTCTTTGTTTGATTGAATGCACGGGACATGCCACAACACATTGAGACGCTAGTCATTACAAGATCCACGTAAATGCTAATTACAAACCGTACCTTTTTAGCTGCGTTCCTTTCTTATTTAATCAAAGATTATTAACATGATTTGAAGGATCTCCAATGGGGGTGACCCTTAGAGTGAAGATATATTGAGATCACAGACCTGCTCTATCACTGGGGTGCCCTTAATCAGTGCTCCAAACCCCGGGACGTAATTACAAGCACAAATTGCTTTGGATAAGAAACACATGCTGAATAGCAACTCACTGGATTTAGGTTCATCAACACAACTGGCAGGTATGCAGAAAAAAAGACATAAGAAACAGCTGATTGAGATATCAAATAATAACCATTCCTATTTATTATCAGTCAGACTCATAATTAGGGTCACAGAAGTCACATTGTGAGAAAGTAGGGTTCAACACGGGGCCACACTCACTCGATTACATGAATAGATCTTTTAGAAACCCCATTAAAAAAGCTTTTTTGTGGACGAAGAGAAACCACTCAAATAAAAGAGAGCATACTAAAGGTACCTTGTTTCACAATTTTGAGCAAGGTCCAAAACTAAATCTGGTACTGCAATATCATCACTGCAAAATGGATTCAATCTTAAATAGGACAAAATAAAATGTCGTTTGCTTTGTGTAAATAAATCCACTTTGTCACTATTGATGTACATTTCATAGATGTGACACAACATACTGGTATATAATGAGTTTGACCTCAGAGATTCATAAACCCACAGGGACGAGTTCATTAAGGAATCGTGTGCAGGGATATCTCGTTAACGCGGATGGTGTCCAGCACTTTTGATTTGTCTACTGAGCAGCTTCACTGACTTAAATTTGGATTTCAAGCAGATGGTAAATAGTTTTTGCATTGTTTTTACAGAATTAACTTTTGAGTTTATCAGAATATTATTAACCATCCATGAGCTCGGGAGCACGCAAACTGAATAGAAAGATACAGCTAGAAACTAAGTGGTTACAATAATCAAACACGTGAAGCGGTCCCCTGATGTGCTGAGTGTAACATAAATTCCTCATTTTCCAAATCCTCCATTCAACTGCTGTTTACTTGTGGCTAATATGGTTTACAGCATGTACAGGATTACTAGCATACGGTTCCTATTTGATCACAGAGGCGCCAGTGGTTTTGCAAATGCAGTGCTGAAAATGCATTTTAAAAAAACACCATGAATCAACTCCCACCTCCTGTTTGGTGGAGTTATTAAAGCGTTTCAGGATTGTTGAATGTCCATGTGGGTGCATTTTCTTTAGACAGTGAGGACAAAAAAAATTTAAATAAAGTCCAGATATGTGTGGACATGGCCTGGGTTTGGTGATCGTAAGGAGAACCGTGCTTAACTGACTGCATTGCGCCAGCTGCAGAAGGGGGGATTATGGTATTGGGTTGTTTTCCAGGCAACGCGCTCATTTTTGGGAACAGTTTAGAGGCGGTTCCTTCACAATATGTGATGAAGACATGGGTGGGTGAGCTTAATGTGGAAGAACTTAACTGGATTCAGTGGTAACTCCAACATGTTGGTAAAACAGTAGCTGTGGTTGTAAAAAGGCTTAAATTATGTTGCATTTATATGCCGTAAATAGTAGCTTCACACCACTGAGAACTCAAACTATGTTTAAAAAAATATAGAGTAAAACGCTTAGTATAGTAGTCTTAAAAAAAAAGAAAATTATTTTTGAAATGTTTCTTAGCATTTCAGTGAAAGAGAGCTCCTCAACAGAACTCAGTTTCATTCCTACAAGAGATTCTACCTCAGGATATGGCAGAGACAAACACAAAATCTTTTCTTTTTCTTTGATAACAAGCAATTATTCGCTTTCCACTGTGGAGAACTCTTCTTCAATATAGAAACTCTCATATCCCAAGTTCTCAAGAGATGTAATTATTGTTCAGCTGACTTGTAAGACTTCCAGAGCTGGCAGATAAAACCCCTCCCAAGCCGATGATGCCCTGTTTATTTTTAACTGCCCAAAGCACACTAGAGTTCAGGCTCTTTTGACTGTGTTTAACTCAGAAAGGCTGACAAGGGAAAGGGAGTTTTGACCACAAACATCTAGCTTTGTTCTCAACAAACCACCGCATGGTAGTTTGGACATTAAGGACAGTTTTCTGTGGATTAAAAGAAGCTTAAACTACTGTACTGTGTAATAAATTAAAAAAAGAAATATGCAAGAAACAAGTCTTTTCACCAAAATTCTGCAATGCCCTCTCAAAAAGATGCGTGGTTCATACGATATCCACGCGTGCCAGCCACTGGGAAATTCTTATAACATTTTCAATAACTAAAAGTCATGCCTATGGCTTTATTTTATTGTCTCTTACAGTTTGACCCCAAACACACCCATACTGTCAGATAAAGTCAAGCCGTGTCTGGAGCTTGAAGAGCGATGTCAGAGTGTGAGGAGATCAGATTGAACATGACACTGAGCGTTGAGCGCAGTCATTCCGATATTCCAAATCATTGACTCTTGTAAGCCGTCCTGTACATCTCGCTTTTCAAGTGAGACTGACACATGCTCGTCTGAAGGTGGAAGATACAAAAGCAAGAGAGGCAGAAGGAATAAAGGCAGTTAGTGCTGAAAACGAGAGCTCTGAAATCCCCCCACACAAAGTGATGAGCTCTAGAGGACACTCTCAATACGCTTCCTTGATCTTTGGGCTTATATAATATAATTAAAGACTTTAAGCAGGCTTTGCAGAGAGAGGCAGAGCCTGCACAGTCAAGGGAAGGAAAAGGAAAATCCCTTAAGAAGGCCCATATGTGGTTGCAGACCCGCATGCTTCCTCTGAGTCTCTCTCTCTCTCTGCAGAAATCGCTTCGTTCTGGTGCTTGTTCGCCCTCACATCAGCATGTGATGATGCACACACATCTCCCACATTCTAAGTACCACAGAAAGCCAATCAAAGCACAATTTTTGATATCTTTGGAAGTAATATTGGCATGTTTCTATTCAACAGATACAAGTGTGGGTTTGTTTGACAGTAAAAATACCAGTTACTAGTATCAGCAGTGATTGGAACTCTTGGCAGGCAAAGATGCAGATGTTGTAAAGCTGTCACGATGTAATACATTCAGAGCAATGCCACCCCTTTCCCTAAACTCAACATGGAGTTTCTAAAACTATGTTCATTGTTGACAGGCTGTCAGTGCAGAGTCATTCATGGAATCTCTATCTCTCTCTCCATCACTGCACATATTTTCAATTGCATTAATACAGTTAACCATTAAAACCCGGTGTGTTTGCCAATCATAGTTGCTGTTTTGAAATAAGTAGGAATAAAACTATTCGCCTGCTGTCAATATTTTGATTTTAAGGTTTCTAAAAAAATGTATTAGGTTTTAAAAAAGGTTCTTTGGTTTTAAATAAATTAAAGGGTTATGACACATAATTTGCTAGGTAATTCAAAGTAAAATGGGAGATTGAAAGGAAATGGGTGTAGGAAAGTTACGAATGGTTTGTTTTGACCTTATCTTTGTTATTTTGGTGGATTCATGAATCTTTATTTTGTACACTTTAGATTTTTTTAACATAAAGACTTCATTTTCAATTTTTGAGTATTTTGCAGTAAAATAAATTATGCTCAGAATTGTATTTTTTTGTGGAATTATTAAAAAAAAGCTGGGGTTGTACTGAAAAAAATTATATCAAGCATTGCCACGCATGCACGCACACACGTTCGCACACACGCACACAAAAAAGGTTTTAAAGATAATTTATTAGAGCAAATCTCTAGTAGTAAAACCACTCAAAAAGGCCCCAGACTTCTAAAAGTTTAACAATCTTTTGCCTTCAAACCAGCAGCAATACTTTTAAGACAAACACTCAAAGTCAAGGAATTACTCAGGTGTATGATGAACCAAGTGAGAGATGGTTTCAGCTCCAGAAGTTTATTAAATGCTTGAAGTGCGAGCAGTCCAGATTGATAACCAAAGCATTATTAATCTATACAATCTTAAAGTTCAAACGGAAACTTTACATACCAATGGCACCTCTGGTGTGAACTCTGCAATGGTGTAATTTTAAGGTGATTATGCCTGAATTTGCTCATTTTGTCGGAGCAAACACTAAACCTAAGACAAAGGCCTGCACACCTGATAAAAATCAGAGCCACTCTTCTTCATCCTTTAGGAGCTTTCTCAACCATGCTCATTACTGCCACATGGTGCCATGGTTCTAAACAAAGCTGTGTGTAAAATTTCACATAAATACTATTTGACTAACTTTAAGGTGCCAGGTTCAAACCAAATCATGGTTTGAAAAAATAAAAAATAAAAAAAAACTGTGTAGGAGTTTTAAAACTGGAACAACCTACCTGCTGAGTTCCTGTGTGTGTTTACATAGGCCCATGCTGTTAGTTAATTGAGCAACCTTTTATTTTTTTATCCACTTATTTGTTCTTCATTTTTGTTTTTTTACTACTGTGGAATACTTTGAATTAGAAACATTGTTTGTCTTCATTTGTTCAGATTTATGCAGCTTTTACAATTGTGACTCTCTGTCAACATTAGCATCTCTAAATCAATCCTGAGCTACTGATATAGTCACTTTGCACGTCAGAAAATGAAAAGATTGCTTCATATACTTTGATCCTGATTGTGTTCATGTAAATGGTCATTATGTGCCCCTTCCATATGGTCCAATTACACCCACTTGAGGTACTGTTCCGTTCACTTGACTGAAGCTTGATTTCCTGATCAAAGGTTTATTTTTTCATATATTAACCTGTCTTCGCAGATTTTTCTTATGCCATCAACCATTAGCAAAACCCCCAAAAGTGTATTTTCAGATATATTTACATTACTTCAGATATGTGTCAGAATTGCAATCATTTAGAATGAAATGTGTGGTCAAAACTGGGGCTCCTGGAGGAAAAACCCACACCCACAATTACAATTTACATTGGGAGCTACACCCTGAGATAGTTTCTTTAGTAGTTGTGCCCAGTGCTGGAGTCACCTCCTGGGGGCAACTAACCTTAAGCCAATGCTTTGAAGTAGAGTTTAAATCTTTTAATGAAGCTTATCATAAATGTGCATCCTCCATCTTCCAGTAGGTTGTACAGCCACCGATTGCCGTATGCCATTCAGATCTGCGTGATTACCCACAACAGGGGTGTTTCTTCTTTCTTGTACTTCAAAAGTTCACCATCTGCTTCCATTTCTACTGCCTCCTGAGGTTAAACATTACAGTCCAACTTCTTTATAATCTTTTAATCGCCTTGAAGGCCAGACAGTGAGCACCCTCACAGAACCCCGTATGGCAGAAAAGAGCAGCAGTTAGCTAGTTCCTGACATGGCTGTGTAGATTAATGTTCAGCGCAGTGAGAAAGGAAGAGGCTGGCTCTGTCCCAGCTCATGCCAGAGGGAACTGGAGTTTATTTTTGTCACTGTAGTTATGCAGGAGCAGCAGAGGGGCCTGTGACATGCAAGCAAGATAAAAGCAATCTTCATATGCCGGCCGCTGCATTGCCAGATCGTGACAAGGACAATCAACGAAGAGGTGAAATGTTTTTTTGTTATTTGTTTTTATTTGTGAAGGTACATCAAATTAAAACCGCCCAAACAATTGGAAAACCTTCCACAGGTGATTGTCTTTACCTAAAAACTACTTTGCGAAACCTTATACATCTATTTCTGGAATGGCAATGTTTTTTCTCTCTGTGAAAGGAGAAGGGAACACAGAATCAGGAACTAAATACAGAGGTTTATTCACAACATATACAAACAGAAAATAATGATGTGCTCAGCGTTGTAAGGGTCCTAGCGGGGAAAGTGCCAGGAACCGAAGAACCCCAGAGAATCAGATGGAGCAGATGGAGAGGAGTTTGACACTAGAAGAGACAAGGAGCAGACGTGGAGATCCAAGAAGCCCAGTGGCTATCATGGAGAATCAGGGTGCATGAACCGTAGTTCTGAAAAGTGAGGAAAGGAGAGGTGGGTGGAGAAAACAAGGAGATTTGAGGAGTGTTGAGGATGATTGTGATTCATTCATTTATTTATTGGTTGATTGTGTGCAACAGACAAGTGAGGGAGTACTTTGCTAATTGCTTTAAGGAACGCAATTCATACAAAATGTTAGAAATAGTATTTTTTAAAGTTAGTTAAGATGCTCTATAAAGCAATGCAAAGCAATGATACAATAAAATTTATGTTTTTAGTGTTTATTTTAAATATGGTACACTGAATTTACCAATAAAACCCACAGTTTTGGGCCCACAGCAGCAAAAGTTTAATTTCTTCTGCCAAGGTCTTGCCACGTCAAGGAGCAGCTGGTCAGCTGACCTGAGTGAACCTGATGAGCTGTTGACGGACCGAAGCTCAGAGAGGGCAAGACAGGATTTTAAAATCAATAAAATAATTTTAAAATGAACTCCAAAGGAGACCGAGACAAGGGTGATGTGCTCTCTCCAGTGAAATGTGTCCTGTGACTTTGATCAACACATTTATTTGATTTATTCTCTTCATTGGTTCAACAAACGCATGTCTTTTAACACAAGAATTTATAGAAAATATCTTGAAAATTCCATAATTAGAAATTCAAGAGCATTAACTGATGTCTCAAAGATATATTTAGTTGAAAATAAATCGTAATGAGCCTAACATCATCATTGCAGTGAACAGGTTTCCACAGTTATTCATTTTTATGGATTAATTCAATCACAATCTGTATTCCCAGTATGTTTCTTTGTGAAGCTCAGCCAGTAATTTAGGAACACTGCATTTCTCACACTTAGCTCTATACCTTCCCCTATGACTTCCCCAAGAAACTGAAGGCTAAGGGGAAGGGCTAGTAGTCTTGAAACCTGAAGTGTCCTGCACATGTCTGTTGTGTAAAGTTACCGTAATGTTTTTATGCAAGAAATGGCACAATATTCTGGTAATAAAAGCTAAGTGTTGCGATCAACATTTATTTTCTTCAACTTAAAGGGTTTATGATTACATCAGTGGAACCTTTGTCGTCCTACAGGTCTGTGAAAGCTTTCCAGAAGGTTTAAGAATTGTTAAGCATTCTTCTAGAAGCATAGAGTGAGGTCAAACACTGACTCCTTCGCTTTAATTCATCCAAAGGTTTCATCAAGGTCATGATTCGGGTGAGAGCGCACCAGTGAACCTTGCTTTGCGCACAGGTTGTGGGTCGCTGCTCTAGAGGACTGTGGTGGTATCCAATGGAGTGCAGGGCTTGGATGCAGCTGTTCAGCCATAAAAGCCTATTACAGGAAGTTCCTTACATACTGTTCGTGACGCCACGGGAACTTCTGTGGCGATTGAGTGTCCTTCACCATCTGCTGACCCTACTCTGAGGTTCTACAGCACTTTGAGGCTGAGTTGCTGCCATTTCTAATCAATTGCTCTTTGTTTTAACTACTGAGATTTAACTACAAAGATATAATCAGAGTACCATTGCGGAAATTAACCGTGCTCCTTAGAGTAATCCATTTTTTCACAATTGCTTTCTGGATGCAGAGTATTTGAAGTTTTTCTTTCACTAAAAACTCTACAGGTCTATAATTCTTGATCATATGTCAAGCCACTTTGACTACAGTGCGTTCTACTCAGTTTAGTAGAGCATCTGTGAAAATACTGAATAAAACATGAAACGCTGATGCTACAATCACTCAAACCTTGGATTAGATAGACTCCATCTACTTGGAGCTTGCCATCAAGAGCTGGCATTTCACACGAGGCCTGAGGGTCCATCGCTCAACCCACAACCGCTAGTTATAAGCTCAGGATTTATCAATTTAGTCACAGGATTATTAGTAAAATTAGATTTTATGAGGGCTGTTTATTGGCAGGGACACAAAGGTCGGCGGCCATTATTTTATGGTTAAGTGCAGAGGGTCTGCAACAACCATTACAGTTCCTCCAATCTCCCTCATGCTGAATAATAATCAAGTGGTGAGAAGGGAATAAATGCGAGGCGAAAAAAAATTAGGAGTGTCGTGGGAGGTGAGCGAAATGCGTGTGCATGATTTATGGCATTTTGCTCTTTAACTTAAAGATGGCAAAGGGCTGTTCCATCTGCAAACAATTCAATCACAGAGCCCTTCAGTCCGGAGCCTTTGCAGAAGTAATTACCAAACCACCCTGAAGCACACATCCATCTTGAGCCTTTAAAAAGCCTCTCATTCTTCATTCATGGAAATCAGTGACTGCTTCCTTCTCGTCGTATGGTAGGTGACTAAAAATACCTCAGGGGTCGTTTGCCATGCTTAACACAATCAATAAGAGCCCAATCTAACATGGACATGTCCTCTGCTTCACGTTTTGGGAGGAGAGGAGAACCATAGACTTTTAAGAGAATCAAATTTCTCAGCTGGAAAGTTCCGTCTGACTTTTCACTGAAGGATTGTTTGATTAAGCATGTTTCAGGAGATTGTTATTAGAATGTTTCCGGCAAACAAGAATCCTCCCCGTCTCTCACTGACCCCCTCCGATCAGCTTTCACACCTTCTCCACACTCATATTTGCTCGCACACGCCGCACAGGACAGGTCCTGATTTCTAAACTCCTAAAGCACCAAATTAAACATGACAAATATATTCAAGTAGAAGCCCTGACTGATAACTCCCTTGGCAACCTGTCAAAAATTCTATAATTTAGTGATTTACCTTTATTTGAAACTTTTTGCATCAATGAAAAGCAGTTCAATCAATTACTCTTTAATTTTACTCTTCAATTAAATCATAAAAACTCTCTAGGGAGGTACCTTTTCACAAATCTAATCCTTTCGTAAAAATACATTTGCACATGAACCCAACAAATGGTCCGACAAAATCTCAAAAACAAAAGTTTTATCTGCGTACATTTACATTTACACTGTTATCCAAAGAGGCTTAAAGTCTGAGAGTAAACTGGCTAAAGTTTGTGGACAAATCCTGGTTTTGAATTGTAAAGATTCAAGTTGTAAAGTTTTTTAAATATTCGTAATGTTATAAAAAACATATAATGTCCCCCATCTCACTTTGAGTGAAATAAATCAACCCCCATGTCACTATGATTTTCCTAAGCTGAGACATGTAAAAGTGGGAGTGGTCAGTAATGTGATCAAAGGTAAGCTGTTACTATGATTAACTTTCATTTCTCAACGTTTCATTTTCATTGCCTTTGCCCATTTATAGTGGGAATTAGAAGTCAATGGTAAATATTTAACTCCTCCTAGAAGCCCAACCTCCACAAGTTTCCACGAGCTTCTCAGTTTGAGTTGCAGCTTCATGTTTGATCAATGGAAAAGTTCCCAGCATTCTTTGCAATTTCCTTTTAATGCACAGGTCTGGAAACATATAGCAACCTGAGTCATACCAGTTTGGATATCTTGGCAAAGTCCGGTGGCTGTAGCTTGCGCAGTCAGCAAATAATGAAATTTAACAAAGTAAAAAAATAAAAAGGTTTATTTAATCAACAAAACCACAATATAGAAGTAATTTTAAAAAAGTAAATTTTCAGGTCGTCTTGTCTTCCAAGCTATACCCCCCAGTGAGAAGTTTTGGGGAGGATTGTGGGGTAAACCTCAGACAAAGTCAACTGAGACAAGGAAAGACCTGCTTAAAATTATGTGACTTAATGGTTTGATTGGGAACCCCTTTGACATGCCCTGAATTGCTCCTCCCGAAACTTCTTGTAGACGTCACTTAATATAAAAAAACCTACAATCTCAGCACTAAAGATCTAAATACACTCAGCATTTAGAAATAACTTTAATCATTATATTGATGAACGATAGACTGCTGTTCATGGATCACCAATGAATTTGAACGAAAGAAACCAAGCATAAACATCTTGTCCCTGAACGGCCCTTTGAATACAGCAGGGAGATGCTATTTTCCTCCCTGATAGACTTCAGTAACTCAGCAGCTGCTGTGTATTTTAATAGACGCTGTCAGGATCTATGGGTTCCAGCAGCTCTCTTCGGAAAGTCTTAAGTAGAGTGGTCTCCAGCAGATGAATTTTTGATATTTCTCCTGATAAAAGGCCTAACAACTTAAATTATACAGTTGACATGTCCCCCTAAGGCACGTCCAGAGGCCATGAAATGTTGCATTAAATATTTACGTGTCATTTAACTCTAAAATGCCATATCTATTCACAAGGGAGCAGGTCTTTGACCTTGGTGTGCACAGATGCAGATGTGGAAAAGCCAATAAGGTTAAGAAATTTTATAAACTCTGATGAAGTCTACTTTAAAGTGGCATTGCTCTCTTGAAGAGGAATCCCAGTGGATTTCATTTCAAGCAAGGGTAAAATATTCAAATAATTTATTAAAACTTTATGCAGACTTCCAAGTTTGGTCAATACAGAATAGCTCAAGGACTGGAAAAACCAACAAAGTCGTCCTCTTACGGAAGTTCCCCCAGGCAGTTCTCAATATGGGTCGCTTTTAAATCAGATATGAAAAAGAATTTGGTTCAAACTACTTGTTTTTATATATATTTTTAATTTTGTTTCACCACTTTATGTCAAGGATGTGGTTTTATGCTGGTGCCCATGACCAGCTCACATTATTAGGCAAAGTACATCATGGACAGGTTGCCAGATTGATACTTTTGCGCACAGAGATCTGAGCAAGGCCCAAACTGGTGACCAAACATGGGCACGATGTGGAGGGCACTTGGGAAATGGAATCTTTATTTCCCAAATATCACTGTGTTTGTGAAATATCTCACACATCCAATTATTTACAAATGAAAGCTGTATACATCTGTGAAGTGCTGTGCTAGTGTCCAGTTTTGGAATGACGGATGGCTTCATGGCTGTAGTAATTACCCAGAGGGTTGGAGTAATTGATGAGGCTCTGCATATTCTGTGTCTGCAACAGACCTCCCCTGAATTTTGAGCAGATTTGCTCTAGAATTTATATCCCCTGGCTAAAAGATCTGGCGGGTTCTATCTCCTCCAAGCTCCAGCAGTTATCAAACTGATTTGTTCTGAAAGTTGTGTCTTTGTAGTAAAAACATATTTTTATGCATGATGTAAATCAGCAAATTCACCTCTTGAACTGATTTTCAGGAGTCTTCAGGGACACCAAATAAAGGAGAAAAAATTTGAAGAAATAACTGCAATCCAGGAGCTGAATCCTCGATTTGTGGCCAGCGTTCCCTGTCTGGTAAATCAGACTAGACATACAACCAGAATGTCAATAGATGTCACTTTTATATCCAAGACAAATCCTATTTAAAGTATGACCAGGCATAGAGCATGTGGTATACCTTTGCATTGTGTCCTTTCCTTGTATGTAGAAATGTCAGGAAATCCACTTTTTAACTAAATCTCTGTGTCTGGTAAGTTAGGGGGATCGCCGTCGAGTCATTAGATAAAAGAATTTTCTGTATTAAATGCAGTTATTCGACCGCCTTGTTTAGCCGCCCTGTCTCAGTGAAGGGGCGTGGCCAAGTAGGAAGGGGAGTCAATGCATTCCATTTACAGACCAGCCACAGGAAAGTTACTGACTTGTAATAATTTTTTTTCCAAATGTCTATGTGGGCATGTTTGTGCGTACTGTAGCTGAAGCAACTCTGTAAACGCGCAGAATCCACAAAATACTTATATCTGCAAGAAAAGTATTCTTCTTGTTTTCATATTGATCGCAATTTAGTGGAGATTAAATGTAGTTTCAGTTCCAATGGCAAACCCGGACACTTCACAGCATGTGGCAGCCCTTTCATTAGGCCGGATGAGTGTTAATGAAGAAGTAGCCAAATGATTTGTTGGTCTCCAGAGTCGATAACAATAACGTTGCCTAAATAGCAAGGTAATAAAGTGTCAGTCAGGCTGCTGAAAAACACAGAGTAGGTACTGAGTCACAGATGAAACAATAAAGTTCCTTTGAAAGATAGAATAAAACTCAAATTGTATAGTTCCCGCTTTAGGACTGAAAGTGAGTGCACTTGAATGGGAACCAGGATTGGTGCCCTGCTTGGGACACCGCTCAATGGCGGTTATTACCAGGTTTAGAAGGATGTGATTATTGAGAAAGGAAAATGGTGAGACCAGGGTTAGAGGTGCATTCTGAGTTCTGATAGGCCGTGAGGGATGATTGTCATTCCAAATGCGACTTGACTACACAACATTTTAACAAGAAAAGGTTACAATCCTCTTCAAATAGAAAGAAAAGCTGCAGCAAATAACTCAAAAAGGGAGCCCCATCCTCTTCTGAAAGCCCTGAGTGCCATTGTTATCCACTAAGAGGACAGATTTCCCACACCCCTTTTATCTGTAGTCTCTACTGTTCAGCTCTGTCGAGAATGTGTGAACCACATACACTGGGGGGGGGGGGGAGATTCTGAAATGACAGATTCTAGAAAAAAACAAAAAATTGGTAAATTCACCTTTGTGTCATCCTCCATGAAAGAAAAATGAGGAATACGTAGAATAAGTGATATAAGTCTCATTTTCTCTTGATTATATATGAAAATGCAAGTATTTACCGCTTTCAGAAGATGGTTTGAAATAAAATGGAAACTTCTATTTATTTTAGAAGTTGTATAATCTTGTTGCTAGAGCATTCCAGGATGTATTCACTGTACAAAGCATTACAGGTATAACAATACAAGCATTTTATGGTTACAATCACATGCTGAGTCTGAATGGTTTGTTGGTTCCTTGCAATTCATCTATTTCCTGCAACTGCCATTTTACCAATGAAAGAGGCACCATTGGAAAGAATCCCTGACGTAGAAAATCAAGAAAATGATTTCTTACGGGTTTGTAAATTCCTACTTCAATCCTGTAGAGTCTGATCATTAATGTAAAATATTTACTGTTACTTTCTATACTGCCGATGTAGCCTTTAACATAAAAACCTGTGGGATTCAGTCCAATTTTCAATATAAATTATGAAAAATCTTTCAGGTTCCTGGTTTTTCATCAAAACCATGGGTGTTTACCTCTACTTCTGGGTTATATATATCCTGTGGAACGATGATTGGTATCTGGAGTCAATCGGCGGCCATCTTGAGAAGGTCGTTTAGCAAATCACACATTACCCTAATCTCTTAGCTATTGCGTATTAAGTATGGACAAGTATTCAAAAGTATTTCCACCAGTGTGTCACTAATGAGTCGTGAGATATTGTCTAGTGTGCCATAAGAAATCAGCTAATTGGATTCACAAAGAGAGAGTAGAAATATTAACAATTACAAAATATTCTTTCTTTGTGTTATTTGATCCCCTTGAGGATTCCCTACAGATCCGACTTGACCAAGACGTGTTTACTGAAGTAATCAATAACCGGTAGCAATTATAAACTACAGCGCTAATGCTAGCACTGTAGCACTCGCATCTCAATTATGAGTAATCAGTACACACCACCCAGGATGAGATGAGAGAGCATGCCGGCTAGGGGGCTAAAGGGTGAGCTCCATTCGCACTTCAAGTAGCGATCACACCTCGACTGGGATACTCTACAGGTGTTCTGGGAGATCTGGTGAGTATTTAGAGCACAGGTAAGAAGAGAAGGTAGAGAAACCAGGAAGTAACATGGGAAAAGGGAGTCCAGGAAGTAACACGGGAAAAGGGAGTCCAGGAAGTAACACGGGAAAAGGGATTCCAGGAAGTAACACGGGAAAAGGGAGTCCAGGAAGTAACACGGGAAAAGGGAGTCCAGGAAGTAACACAGGAAAAGGGAGTCCAGGAAGTAACACGGGAAAAGGGAGTCCAGGAAGTAACACGGGAAAAGGGAGTTCAGGAAGTAACACAGGAAAGGGAGACCAGGAAGTAACACGGGAAAAGGGAGTCCAGGAAGTAACACAGGAAAAGGGAGTCCAGGAAGTAACACGAGAAAAGGGAGTCCAGGAAGTAACACGGGAGAAACATCAATGAAGGACACCAGGCTTCTGGAAGTTGTAGTTTATATAGTGGCTTCGGCGACAGTGATGGTGTGAATATGAACGGGTGAAAGCTAGGAGGAAACACTTTAATGAGAATTCAATTCACGAGTTTCTAGTGCCTCGGGATTTTCTCAACAGAAAAAACTAAATTGTTTCGTACGTGGCTAGAGGCAGATGAGCAAATACTGTCTTAGTATAGCGACAAAGTCTCTGAGGCAGCATCGTCATGGAAACCAGACCAACAAGGTATTGTGGGACTCTGATTCATGGCAACATTGTTTATTGTAAAGGCAACATCCTGCAAAGTTATCTGTCGGCTCATAAATAAAACATCAGGAAACACTGATGGTCCATTTACATGAGTGACACAAAATAATGAAACATAACAGAAGCTAAAGTGAGAGAGAAAAGGCTGGAGAGAATGCGTACAGGACAAGAATGTGAAGTGCTGCTGTCTGAATGTTTAAGGGCATCTGGGCACCACTGGTTAAAGTCTGACACTTCAAACAGTGAGAGCAGCTTTTGATGTAACGCAAGCCTAAAAGCAAACAACTGTCTGTCTGCTTCCCTGCTCCATGCATCTCTCATGACCCTGTGGACATTTCAGCTCACAGACGCTCACACACAACCGCCAGCTTCCCATGTGCTTGTTTTAGTCTTTCTCACTCCAGAGCTCGAGTCGCATTTCACTGCTTTGCTTCCTGACATGAGGAAAAACAAGATTGAAGCTGACAAGCTTGTAATTTGTGGCATTGCATCTGTAGGTGAAATTCCTCAATTGGAATGAGGGGGGGGGGGCAATTTAGCATTTTCCGAAAGGCCGTTTCCATGGAAACCCTTGAGACAGACAGAACAGAATAGCTCACTTTTCTCCATATAAACAAACAAAGGGCAATGACCACAGAACAGAGGCGAGCATCAAACCGCTGCACAATAAAAACATGTCTTCCAGCCACAGTTTAACACATGCTAGCATAACGCTGAGAAATATTAGCTCATTAATTGGCAGACGGAGAATGTAATCGCAAGGGCTATTAGAGATTATGAGGTAGAAGATTCATGTGAATCTCCTGAGTTTGAGTCTGGTCAAGTGGATGCTCAGTCGTGCTCTAAACAAAGCGTAGGTGTTTGCGGGGGTGAGACAGAGAGAAAGACAGAATGGATTAGCATAGCTAAACAGATTGATAACAAGAATGTACGTTTACACTGAGACACTTAATGCTGAACAATGGCCTTTCTGCAGCACTCGAATCAGTAAACACAATTACTTCGGTCTCAGGAGTCAAGGTGAAATTTGGATAGTGGAGCTTGGCTAGGATTTCCGAATAAAAAGGTGCAGATGTGTTGTGAATGGAATTGAAATCATAAAAGATGTCAGATTGTCATTTTCCCTCAATTTCATTTTGATTTGGTTCAATTTCTCAAACAGTCTCATTCACAACAAGCCATTTTGTGCCTTTAAAAAAACACCAGTCACTACAGGCCCATCCTTCTATAAAAACCTTTGTGCTGACCCTTGTCTGGGGAACATATGTATCGTTTTTTTAGTCACAATCACATGTTGAGTCTGAATGATTTATTGGAGAGAATGCACATCCTAAACAATTTCGTTTGCTGTATGAATCACTGTCAATAATCAGTCCATTAAAAGAAAAGAGAGCCATAGTTTTCCACTAAGAAAACAGATTTTCCCAAACCACATGTGTCTGTAGTCTCTACTGTTCAGCTCTGAAGAGCCACATCAATGATGATGATGATGATGATGATGATTCTGAAATATTAGGTTTCGAGATGCTTTATGGTCTACAAGAATCATTGGCTAACTTTACGTCATCCTGCATGAAAGACAAGAGAAGGGATATGTTAAACAAATTATATAACATTCTGTTTAAATGTCTCGTTTCTTGATTAAATGCAGGCACTTAAAGCTTTCCGAAGATTTTCTTTAAAATTGAATGGAAATTTAGATCATGTGAGTCCTAAGTTCATTCTGAATTTTTTCAGTGGTTGTATAATCTAGTTGCTAGAGCATTCCAGGACGTTTTAACATTACAAAGTATTACAATATTTTTTATAGTTACAATCACATGCTGAGTCTGAATGATTTGTTGTTCGGGATGCACCTGTGTCAGGACAGGGAAATAAACTTTCCGCATCACTTTGGTTCATTTCTTATAGGAATAGAAACAAAAGAGAGAAATGTGCCTTTGCCGGACATACAGCTTGTGTGGGAGCAGTGTTTACCTCCATAGATGGAAATTCACAAGGGGCATTTGGGAGGATTTTCTATCAAGAGTTGTGGGTTTTCAAACTGGCATAATATTTAGGGCATATTTGTGGTGTTTAATTAAAAAAATGGATGGATTTTTGTTTTTGAGGCATTTTCTGTTTTGATGTGCCTTTATTTGAGGTTCCAGTTCCAGTTTTGTCAAATATGTTCTTCAGCATAAACCGTTTCATTTTTCTTCTTCTATTTATTTATTTACATCAGTCTCTCTGAAGTTTCTGGTCAAAAATAAACACATTCAAGAGGTTAATTAACTTTTTGATTTTATTTGATCAGTTGAGGCAATGACTATTTCACAGATAAGATAAAGAAATGCCTTAAGAATGAAGAAATATGAATGAAATGGTGCAAAAGTTGTTGTTTTGTTACATAAACTGTTTATAACTGGAAAAACAGGATAGATTGGGATAATTGTATGGTATTTTATCATGTTTAAGTATCCGCCAGTATTAGATAATACAGATTAAATTAACCTCACTTTTGTAACAGTTTGACTGTTCCACATCGCATTTTACGACTCCTACACAGTTGTTTCTGTTTCTGTTAGTTACTCCAAAAATTATATTGATTCAGATTTTTTTTTTACTCATAACGTAATTAAACGTATAACAATGTAATGGTAACCAATGATTTTTTTCTTAATTTTTGGATTAACTAAAAACAAAGATTAGTGAATATGTTGTTATTATTACTATTATTATTCTTTCATAGAGTTATTATTCCTTCTTAAAAGAGAAGGCATCACTCTCGCCTGAGTTTTAATGATTCAATCACTCAGAAGAATGTGTGTCAGCACTTTACATCCTCCCACAGAGTTTGCTCTCAAGACTTACACAACACAGCCAAAGTATTTCTTGACGAGGTCAGTCCTTCAAAAACTGTAAAATAGGACTTGTTTATCAGATTTCTTTCTCCGAGTATGAGAAGAGAGAGAGAAAGAAAAGAAGAAAGAGAAATAACTATAGCCTCAAGGTCAGAATGTAATTATATAAGCTCTGATTGACGGAAGCTCTGTGGTCTCCATTTTCACAAGAGAAACTTGGAGGAGAAAGGCTTTGAGAGCAAATAAACAAAGAAGAGCAGAGGTCTGTGTTTACTCTAACTGGAGATGAACAGGCCGTGTCTATAGTTGCGCTGCCTTTCAGAACAAATAATAAGAAAAACAAATGATTCTATCTTTAACGATATTTACACAATAAAAATGGCATTTTTGAAATGTTATCATCACAAAACATCAACAAATTTTTAATCTTGCAATACTTCTTTTAATCCTTCCACCAATTCGTCGCCAACGTCCCTGCTCTATGTGACCATTTCAATGTTCTATTATATAAATTAGCTTAGTTTAAATATAAATATACAAAACTTATTCACATTTCTGTTTAAAGAACATCTGGTAGTTTTTCTCCACATTACGGAACACTTCCAACCCATAACTAATTTCTTATTGGAGAAGGAGGTAGCACCAGAACGAAACGCTATCTCAAAGCAGAAGCCTTATTTCAGAACCACAGACAGCGCCTTAAGCCAATGGAACAAAGGTCCATTCTCACTTCAGAACCAAGGATAGCTACAAACGCATACTGGCCTTGGAGACGCCTGCTCATAAAATCTGAAAGATGGAGAACCTAACCATACATCTAGGCTCTCGAGTACAAAAATGCATTGAATTCATTCTAAAACATTGCATGTGGACCGAGCAACAAATGCACAAATCTTAAGTTTGAAACCGCATACACAGGATCCAGTGCACCGACCCCGTCGAAACCTTCTGTATTATACCTTTGGAGATTGAAGCATGCTGGAATGACAAACAGTGAGAACCAGTGAGAAAAGTGATCAAAATGAATGGGATAGCTGATGAGGTTTCATTTAATTGCTAACATTAGATTAAAAAGTGGCCAGAAATTAAAGAGGGAGTTAAAAACAGATCTACTGCGCACCGAAAACACCTATTTTGGAGTCGAAGCATGGGAACTTTGGTGGTCTACCTTGGTGGTGCTTTATTGCGCTTCTCTCAAATGTACTTAGTGTATTAATATCTCTTTTTTAAAGTCACAATCACATGGTGAGTCTGAATGAGCTGTGAGGCTGCACAGTCCTATGTCAGGGGGAGTTTCCATCTGGGGTCACAAAAAAATGCTAATTCTCAAATTCAGTTCACTTATTCACCTAACCATCAATATTTGTAAAAAAAAAAAAATATTGTGCATAAACAGCATTGACACGCAGAACTCCAGACCTATCCGTCCGAACTCGCCGCAGACAAAATCAATCCAGAAACAAGAACAGCTCAGATGCTTCAGCAGCAGATTGCTAGCACTGACATTTCAGCCTTCATTCTGGTTTCAGCACCCTGGAGAGCTCTGTATGAGGCACTCGTGTGTGTTTACTGTGTGGCTCAAGCAACGATTTTGCATTGTTAGGTCTCGTGTTTTCGAACATAATGCATACTGAAATGCCACGGCAAGTCTCTTAACTTTTAAGAGCAATTATACATCTAAACAAAATCTATTGTGATCTAAAACAAACAGAAGGTTGTGGAGGAAGAAAACTTTGCTACTGAAATAGATCGATGAGTTTAGAGTACTAACTCCATATTATAAGTTGTAAAAAAATAAAATAAAGCGCCTACCTGCTGTTTATATCTTTAAAATTTATAAAAAGGAAGAACATGCCAATTAAAAATCTGTTAGCAACTTGGTTAAACATAGACAGAGACTGAAGGTGAAATTATAGATATGAATACTAATGCAATACAGACTCTTTAATTCAAGCACTAATGGTCAGTCAGGGATCGCAGCACTCCCCGTCGAATTAAACCACTGGAGGAGCAATGAGATGGAAATCAAAGTCTCAATTTAGAAAGGTTTTCCTCAGCCCTACAGAACCGTAATGATTTACTCTCAGATCCTTATTCTGAGAATGGATGCTTGCCGTAGCCTTTTTCCTTTTAAATAAATTTGTATGCATTAATGAGGACAGAGCGTTTGAATAACATTCAGTTTTGCTGGGATTATACATTAATTATATGGAATGATTATCTGACTAAAGGTTAAAGGGCTTGCTAAAACAACCTTTGGCTCATTTCTTTGCCAATGCAAATGAAAGAGTCCTCCAAACAGAAGACGGTGTGCTGGTCCTTTAACTGAGTGTGTTTCATTGATGGTGAAGACCCTTGATCACCCCACAGCTGTCCATTACAGCCCCTCCTTCCCCATGCAAGCCAATGGCACATGAACCAATCTTTAAATATGAATTGTCTGTCATCATTGTTAGCTGTTTATGCAGTGGACCAAGTTTATTCATCCATTTTTCTTTAATATTTAAAGTATAAAGTTCTAGAGGTTGCTTGACTAACTTCCCCTCGCCCCACCATAATAACAAAAACCATTTTATGGTCATATGTAAGCCAATGCCTCTAGTAAATGCATCCCACTACAAACGTTCCACTCCAATTGCCATCACTTTTGGGCATGCTTACCTTAATGTGCTCATTCCATCGACTAGAAGAGCTGGTTCTTAAAACATATTGACAGGGTTTTACAGGGTTCCAAGTGCACTTCGGATGGATGGTGGAGGTAAATGTTTACTCCGAAAATGTAAATGTAAATGTAAACCCAGAAAAAGTCACCAGTCCATTGAAGGGCTACACATGCACATTCACTCCTATGGGGAAATCAGAGATTTAAACTACCCGATGCATGTTGCATACTTCAAAACCAAGCACCTCAAACCAACAGAACCAAGGACAGTTCCCCAAACCAACGGAACAAAGGGCAAGATTCACTTCAGAACCACGGACAGCACCCTAAACCAACAAGAGACCAGAATCACTTCAGAACCAAGGACAGCACCCCAAACCAACAGAGACCAGAATCACTTCAGAACCAAGGACAGCACCCCAAACCAACGAAACAAACGACCAGAACCACGGACAGCACCCCAAACCAACAGAGACCAGAAACACTTCAGAACCACGGACAGCACCCTAAGCCAACGGAACAAACGACCAGAACCACGGACAGCACCCCAAACCAACAGAGACCAGAATCACTTCAGAACCACGGACAGCACCCTAAACCAACAGAGACCAGAACCATTTCAGAACCACGGACAGCACCCTAAACCAACAAGTGACCAGAATCACTTCAGAGCCACGGACAGCACCCAAAACCAACAGAACAAAGGACCAGGATCACTTCAAAACCACGGACAGCACCCAAAACCAACAGAACAAAGGACCAGGATCACTTCAAAACCACGGACAGCACCCTAAGCCAACGGAACAAACAACCAGAATCACATTGGAACCATAAACAGAGGTCAATAAGTTATAGAAACCTACATAGAATTCAAGTTTGAAAAGATTGGAGTCATCCAACCAAATTGTACATCCCATTATAGAAACATGGAAAGTTGAGAGGGAACTTTTTGAAAGCGAGGTCTCTAAATTGAGATTGAGTTGTACTGAGACAGTGCCATTTAACCTTCTGTCACAGATTTGCATGTGTTGGAGGCCTATGGAGGTGGTGTCGGTGGTTATCACAGGAAGCATTAAGGGGCTGTCTGTTGTCAGGCTGTCTGGAAGCAGAGACAGGTTTCGTCTACCTTGGAGTCAGGAGACCCTCAATCAAGCACCCCACTGTCTCCTGGAAGATTCACCAGCTGCCTGCCAAGCCGAACATGGGGGAAATATGAACCCGTCATCTGCTCCCAAGCCCTTTCATAGAATATGTCTGTTCACACTGCTTCCTGTCAGAGAGGATAAGAGGAGAGAGAGAAGAGAAACTATAAGAACAGACAGAGAGTCAGGGGGAAATATGCAGTGACAGTTTGAAGGAAGTAGACACACAGTGTTTTATCATTAACGTAAACTGACGGAGACTTTCACGTGGTCAAGATTATACATTATGAAAGAATCTTATACACAGTGAAATGTTTTAAAGTTTCAAAATGTTTTGAGGTGAACAAACAAAAGAGAAATCTAAATTGAACCAATATCTGGTGTCACCGATGTTTTTTTCTAGGTTTGCTTACACAAAGTTTTTGAATTCTTCCAGACCTCTTGGAGAACTAACCAAAGATCTTCTGTGGATACAGACTTTCTCACATCTGTCTTGTAATCACAGACAGTTGATGATGTTGAGATCAGGTCTCTGTGGAATCACTTCCAGTACTTTTTTCTTCATGTTGAAGAGAGTTCTTAATGTTTGGCAGCATGTTCAGGATCATTGTTCAGGATCATTGTCCTGCTGCAGAATAAATGTGTGGCCAATCATACACCTGACTCTTGCTTGATGAATACATATCTATCGGTGTCACACCATCAACCCTGATCAAGCCTCTAACACCATTACCGTTACTCATTATTTTACCGTTTTCCAGTCCTTCAACTGCTGTGCAGCCAAATATTTCAAACATCGACTCTTCAATCTAGAGCCCCCATTTTTCTGAAACGCTGTTTCTATGTTTTGTTTTGGTCAGTCTCTTTGGCTGACCACAATCTTCAACATTACTGTTTCTTTGTACTTCTTTAAAAGAGCTAGTACAACCTTCATCTTTAAGACACTTTACAGTATAAAGTATGGTAACCTAGCAGAGTTTGTCTCTTCTCTACATATATTTTAACCTCTTACTTGGCTGTTTCTGTTTCAGTTCATTACTGGGTTTACATGTGACTTTGATGCTCATAAGCACCTATTTGGTATGATTTGTTGACAAAAAGTCCTTCATCGGTTCACTCATTTGCATTTAGTAAATTTGCATAAATAAATAAGCGTTATTTATATTTATACAATATACGCTTGTTTACAGCATTTCTTTACACTTGCTTAAATCTTGTGACTCTTTAAAAGCTAAAATAACATATACTTCATTCAGAACTGGCGATTCAATATTTTCAGACACGTAACCTCTAATGGTAAACATTAGCCTCTAAAGTAGAAACCAGACAGTAGCGAACGACAAGGAATCGCCAACTGTTTGTTGTCATAAATGTTGTCACAGGAGGCTGTGCAAGGCTGATAAGAGGACATTTGTGAAAACTAAACCAGGGTTTGTTTACCAAAGACAGAGGAGATGTGATAGATCCAGAGGGAGATACGTGGGAGCCAAAGGAATCGCTGGAGATGTTGGAGAAGCAGATAAACACAAAGATGAGTGGGTTTGAGGAGTAGAGACTGTGTGATACAGAGGAGGAGTGAAGGGTAACATGGGTGTGGCAGGTAATGACATTGAGGATGAGGTGGAATTGGGAGTATACAGTTAACAAGGGGAGTCGACAAACCTGGAAAAACACAGAGATCTGACAAACGACAATCGACCATTTTAACAAAAAACCGTTTCATTTTAAAATATCTGTGGAGATTCACGACAAGCACAAACCATTACTTGCCGTTATTAAGATTACAAACCAAATGGTTTAAATAAAACTATATAAACATCTGAAAATATATACTTTAATGGTGGGCTCTGGTTTCGCAACGATGGGGTAAACAAGTTTTTATATCAAGCAGAATAATAGACATAAATATTGACAGCATTTTCATGTTCTAACTCAATTGATTCCATCATCACCGAGGCACAGAGTGATTACAATGAAGAATGAATAGCAAGAGAGATATTGATAAAGTAATCAGCAGAAAAGCTGGCCTCAGAGACAATAAGAGAAAGAGAGAATGGCGGAAGAACAAACTGCAGACGACAAGGAGGTTGTCTCTTCTGCCCGCATTTAGGGGACAATTAATTCCTAAATGAAAAGCAACTCTTCTATGAAGCAGAATGATTAAGAAACAAGTCATTTGTACTCTTTAAGAACGTCAGAGAGCTTGGAACGACGCAAGGATGAGTAAGTGGTGACAAAAAAATTCATTTTTGGATGCATAATCCCTTAAACGTCAAATGAAACGCAGAGAGCAGATTTACATTTCCCTATGTTTAGCTGCTAATCCCTGGAAAGAGATGTTTCATAACCCAGTTAAACGGTGTGCTTTGCAAGAAATGAGCTGTAAAATGTTTGGAACATGAGCCAGCATTCCTATTGACTCCGAGAAGAGGTACACAAAGCTTAAGTTGGATTCATTTGCATCTCATTTTTTGTTCACCGCCACATTTTATGTTCCTTCGTTTAAGAGATTGAGGTGAAAAATTAGTTTCAGTTACATCACATTTAGTATAATGATATATGCTGCTAAATATGCGAAAATAAAGCCTCTGAAAATCCATAGAAGGAAGCTGCTTTTGATTTTGAAAATTGGGGACATTATATCTGTATTTGTGTTTATTTAGAAAAAAAAAACTTCCTTCAATCGATTAAATCTATACTACACGAAATGGGCTTTTAATGTAAAGGTAATTTAAAAACACTGATTTTGTAATCAGTGTAACACCATCACAGTGTAACACCAGTGTAACTCCATCACTGGTTTTGCCACTTGTCCCTCAAATCCTGTATTTGAAAAAGAGATGAGTCGTTCTGTTTTAAATACACTGTGCTCTTTGTCATTTGGAGCTGATTGAACCGATTCTGAATGAATCAACACGTCAATGATTGATGATGATTGGAAGACACTCGCAGTACAGCCCATCAGAAGCAGAGGAGGGCGAGGCTTTAGCTCCAGAGAGCCACAGTCATTAAAACTTTTGGTTAAAAGAGCACAGCAAAGAGTTAGGAATAGACCCGGAAAAGGAATTTATGTTAGCCAGTTTTACGCAGAACAAAGTTCAAATGCTAAGGTGGCGCTTTATTTGATTTCAAGATCACCTTGTATTTGATTTCATTTTGAGGTGGCAAACTTAATTCTTACAATTTTTTCCAAAATAAATTAAAAAATGTTACCCAGTTATGTATTTTGTACTCACTTCCTGCCTTTCTAAATTCTACACAGCCCCTAAAGGGCCGTTATGGTAGAGGTAAATATCAGGGTGGGAGATTTTTATTTTACAATTTTTGACTTTTGAAAAGTTTTTATCTCAAAATTGTAACATTTTATGTCAAAAATTAAACTATTTATCTCATAAAATCGACTTTTTATGAGATAAACATTTATTACCAACTTTACTCATATCAAATAACGAGGATTGCTTTGGGGTTTTTGCTCTAAAGCAGAAATGGCTTGAAATAATACGTGTCCTTTGGCTTAAGACCAGTATACATTCCTTTATTAGATGGAATTTAATGCAAGGCCATACTTTTAGGCATAAAATGCCAGATAAACCTCTTTTTACAGCAATTATCGCCAAAACTGATTCCCAAATTCACTTTGTGAGATTCCTGAGGTTCTGTCAGACTCTTCAGACGAGCGGCTGAAATGCTCAGAACCTCGAGATGTGTCAAGAATCTCCAGAACCTGTTTAACAATCACGAATGTGATTCACACTTGCTACTTAGCTCAGAATTCATTAAAGTCAGACTTTGTAATTGATTAAATAGCTCCAGCAGTGAAATTTCCGTGATCCGCCTAATGAAAATGCCCTTTGTGAAACCAATGCATTTCATTTTGATGAGCTTGGGACAGAGAGGCAGTCCTCCTCAGGGTCTTCTTATTATTCATCACGTGGCTAAGATTTAAGTACAAACTCGTTTTTCATTCCATTCCTCCATTCTATAGATCTGAGGATGACATTTTTACTAGAGCTTAGCATTACTTTTATCATTTAAAAGTACTATTTACTATTATATTGTGTTGCAAAACAAACAGAAGTTAAAGCGTGGATGTTTTATAGGTGAGAAAATTACTATAAAACTTCCAAATCAGTGAAGGATTAGGCGAAAATCGAGGTCGATAAACAAAGCAAGAGTCAAAAAACAAAATCTAAAATTTACAAGACAACAAGCGACAGGGTTAACTTAGGACTGGACGAGGAGGCAGGACAATGAACAAGAACACAAAGCCCATAAGACAGGGACAAGTCGATGGAAGGAGGAAGTGATGCAACAGGAAGTGACGATAAGATGGGTCGTAACACATAATCATTTTTTTTTTTATTTTCAGCAGGATGTAATTCTAAAAGAGTCAAGTTTTCAAAAAGACTTAAATGCTACTGGTCTAAGCGGGTTCAATGATCTATGCTAAGCTATGCTAATAGTACCATCAATAGAGAGACGATGAGTAGTCTCCAAAACACTGTCATTTCAGGTATGGGAGGGGCTGTCGTGATTGTGTGGCTTACAGGACAGTGAGTCTATCTCTAATGACATGCATCCTTCAGCTAATTACATTAGAGTATATGCTCTGTTCTGAGATTGCATCGTGATTGCTGACCTCAGCCTCACATTCTAATAAACATTATCTGCGTAATTAGCCTCGATATTATTAGCACCCGCCACTGATGATAATAAACAATGGTTACTTTGAGCTAGTGAGTGATAACTGGTCTTAGAACGGTTTGTGCTTTTCATTTCCTGCCTAATAGGATTATACATGCATGATAAAGCTGAAACCAGATCAGCATTCTTCATCTGAGGATCGTGCCCGAAGCAATTGTGCCCTCAGAATAGACATGGCTCCTTACAGACCTGGCATCTAAGCTCAAGCCAGAACTCTGGGCTTAGCTTTATCAGTATCATCCAGATCTCAAGAATACAAAGCTCAGATCATCCCATACACACTGCACCGCACCTCTAAGTGTTGCCAGATCCATATCAGCCACTGGAAAACTGTCAATGGTTTTGTGAGGTGCCATTTGTCCCAATTAAAACAGCGCACATCTGCCAAAACAAGGCCATAGCTGAATAAATAAACTGACACGCAAGCTGCGCCAACGACATCTATAACTTCCCGTCGCAAAACCCCGGCTTCCTGCCTAGAGTCATATGTTTTCATCAGAGCCCAGATGAGTAATTAATGCGCTCGCTCAGGAGCTGCTTCCCTCTTCTCGGCTCCAAGCTCAGCCTCTTCACACACTGGATTAGAGAGCTTGATTTGATTTAGTGTGGTCGCATCCCCAGGCTGGGATGTCAAAAGCATGCACTTAGATGACAAAGTCTCTGTGGTGCGTGTGGTCTGCACATTCGGAATGGAACAAAACATCGAAAAGATGTTTCCCCAGAACCATCTGGGGGACTTTGGTTTTCTTTGTATCCGGGGAATTTTTCATTTTGTGCATGTTAACGCAAGGATAATCGCTACAAATTAAGCCTATCCATCCATCCATCCATCATCATCGGCCTGTCCAGGGGGCTGAATTCTTCACAGGGATTCCTTGAAATCTCCTGAAAAATGCTGTAATGCTCTGAAAGGTAGTGTTTACCCCCCACCAAACCAAACCGGCAAACATCCCAAACAAACATCACAAGCCACCGAAACTGCTCCCACCGTTTAGGAGGAGTAACAGCTCTGAGCTCCACACGTTTGACAGAGACTCTTAGGGGGCACCCTGCCGCTTAGCAACCCTGCAGAGGAAGCTTATTTCTGCCATTTCTTAATCGGGAAGCATAGCTCGTGCGTTTCGGAGACTGTAGGTGCTGTCACAGGATGAATGAGGCAAGCACAGAACCGCAAAGAGAGCTCTGTGTCGTTCGGCACTCAGCGTTCTGTAGATGCCTGATTCCCTGAGCTAGAGGTATGGTATAAAGTCCAGTAGATGATCTTTGGCTCATCAGACTGCCATGAAGGTCGTGCCAGGCTTTGTTGGCTGGAATTTCCAGTGACTCCCCTGCTCTAGAGGCATTGGCACGTAAAACCCGTCCATCCTCAATGCCCAGCTCTCGCTTTGTTCACCTTCGCTCTGAGTATCCAGAGGATGTCCTTCATCTTGTTGCACCATCAGGGTTTGACGTGCACCAGGGTTTTCTGACCTGAACGACATGGGGTATCCCAGGGCAAAGTTAATCTCCAAGCATTCGATAAATCGACTTGTAAATTGAGAATTTTCCCACTAGACTCAATTACTTCTTCAAGAGAACTTCGCTCAAATTACTGAAGAATTCTTCCTTGTGACCAGCTCCGGGGAGGGTGCATTGGAGATGGGATGGCATGAGATGATTCAGAATGTATGAAATGATTCATATTTAGGCAGGATAAGGACCAATCTGTTTGTTGAGCTCTTCATATCCAGATCTGTCGAGGCAATGCTCAAATACTGGTGACCTATTACTGAAAACTTTCTGTGTTTGCAGAAAAGTTGAAATTTTGACATTTAAAACTCAAAACTTTGAGATGCAAAAGACAAAATTATGAGAGGAAAAGTAAAAAAATTGTAGATGCAAAAGTCGAAATTTTGAGATAAAAAGTAAAAATTTTGACATACAAAAGTGAAAATTTTGAGATATAAAAAAATTGTAGATGCAAAAGTGAAAATTTTGAGTTAAAAGTACAAATTTTGACATACAAAAGTGAAAAATTTGAGATATAAAAAAAAATTGAGATGCAAAAGTCCACATTTTTAAAATATAAAGTTTACATTTTGACATACAACAGTAAAAATTATGAGATAATCCCAAAATTTTGAGATATTAAAAATAGAGAGGCATAAGTCGAAAGTTTAAAAATAAAAAGTTAAAATTTTGACATAAAAAGTGAACATTTTGAGATATAAAAAAAATAAATTATTGAGATGCAAAGTCGAAATATTAAAAATAAAAAGTTAAAATTTTGACATAAAAGTGAACATTTTGAGATATAAAAAAATACATTTTGAGATGCAAAGTCGAAATATCAAAAATAAAAAGTGAAAATTTTCGACATACAAAAGTGAAAATTTAGAGATTTAAAAAAAATACATTTTGAGATGCAAAGTCAAAGTTTTAAAATAAAAGTGTCAAAATGTTGGAAATAGGCTTCCCTACCTACCCTTTTTCCAGCATTGCGCATTTCATTTTATTATTTTTTTTATGGGAGAGTCGTTGGATTTCTGTCACCTTCGCTATGATGTCAACAAGCAAAATAATGTCCAAAAACAAACCCTCTAAACCATACCATGCTTTCATATGCAAGCACTTGATTTCTTATTATAGATTCTGCTCATAGTACATCGTATAACAACATTACACTTCCAACACAGTTTTTGTGTACATCTGCGCCTTTTCAGCAGGTGTCAAATGAGACACGGCTTCAATGAACAAACCGTACATCAACATCTGGAGAATTCACTGAGAATCATCATCTTTTTTACGTTGTCATCTATCAGTGCATCTTGAAAGCTACTTGAACGAAAAAGTCTGATCCTCATCAAGAACACGACTCTTTATTTAGATGAGAATGGCGTTCAAAAAAAAAATCCCACACTTTTAACTTTGATTGTTCAATAAAAAAGCTCCACTGCTTCTTGTGTAAAGGAGGATTATTGGATTGTATTTTTTCAGATGCACAGATCATGTGAGTTAAATGTCATGCTTAGTCAGCGTTAGGGGAATGTTGCGGAGTTCCAGTGCAGGTGTACAACCATTAAATTACGCTAATCGAAAACGTAAAAATACCTCAACACCATCACATACAAAAGCTGAAACATCATTTTAAAGTAGGAAAAGTGAAAAGCTGTGTATTCAGTCGCCCTGGGAGTTCACGAGGGGTCGAACAAATCTGATTGTTCTGGAATCATTTCCATGTAGAACACTGTCAGCGCTGTACTCAGAAATATCTGTCAGATTTCATTAAGCTCGGGAAATAGCTCTGAAATCCGAGGGGAAGCTAGAACGTGCCTGGTCTAAGCTCTACAATAATATTTAGCAGCCATTTTTATCAGCGATTACACAATTTCTATCAGGACTCCGACGAGCTGGAGAAAGGCTTCTCCTGTTTCTCAAAGGGAAACTACGGAGAATGGCATGTTTGTCAGGCTTTATGGTTGTGTGACCTTGTCTCTGCCATTTTATAGAGTGCCTCAGAGTCCTCTGGACCTGCGGGAAAGAGACATCTGATCCCCAGAAGCCACGTGTTCTTTATAAACCATTGCTGAGAGGAGTTTCAATGGCCATCACCAAGATCTTTCTGCTAAAGGCCCTAAAACATCTAGGTCAATGTTAATTTGATTTAAAAGTGAACAATTAAAACCGGCCACTTTATTAGGTACACCTTGCTAGTATCACGAAAAACCCCCTTTTGACTTCAGAGCTGCCTTCATCCCCCGCGGCTTGGATTGAAGAAGAAAAAATTCAGTTTGTCACAAGTGCTCCATTGTATTGAGATCTGGTGACTCTGGAGGCCATTTGAGTATAGAGCACTCATTGTCATGTTCAAGAACCAGTCTGGTGCATTATCCTGCTGGAAGTAGCCATCAGAAGATGGGTACACTGTGGTAATAAAGGGGATGGAAATGATCAGCAGCAATATTTAATTGGTACTAATGGGTCCAAAGTGTGCCAAAAAAACAGTTCCCACACCATAACACTACCACCACAGAGAAGTGGCTCCCAGTGTGCTCTTCTGCAGGAACAAGACGTTTACACTGTTGCTCACTGTATATTTTCTCTTTTTCTCATCATTCTCCGTGAACCCAAGAGATGGTTGTGCGTGAAAATCCCAGTAGATCAGCAGTTTCTGAAATACTCAGACCACCCCGTCCGGTACCAAAAACTATGCCACTCAAATCACCATTCTTTCCCATTGTGATGCTCGCTTTGAACTGCAGCAGATCACCTTGACCATGTCTGCGTGGCTAAATGTACTGAGTAGTACAACGAGCAGTTGTACCGGTGTGCCTAATAAAGTGGCCGTTGCGTTTAAAATACCAAAATCTTTCGCCTCCAGCGTTGTTCACTAATTTGTTGCTTGGAGAACACGTTAATGCAATCGGTCATGAATGACCCGACATTAATTAAAACAGGGACCTCTGACTGGAGCTCGCCCGCTGTGGTGCATGAAGAGCGTTCTGTGTTTGTGGGAGTCAGGGTCAGGAGAAACAGTGCATTTTTTAATAATCACAAGAAAGGAGTCAGGCTTTGATTATGCTGGAATACTGCACAGACAGACAGTTTGCCGCCCCGACGCCAACACTTACATGTACACCCACTCACCCACTCCATCTGCCCACCTGCAGGTTCAAAACACAGCATTAACACTGAGAGGCTCAGGCTCCTGATTCCATCAGACAGAGAAAGAAATGATTTCCTGAAACTTACAACACTGCAGCTCACTCACACGGAACACACACTCTTAACTCTATCAGACACAATCAGTGCTTTCTTTTAGATTGAGCTTTTATTCTAAACACTCATCGACTGGATGAACACATGAGTGTATTTTTACCAACACCCCCTTATCATCACCGTTACACCATGAAACACAAACAGGGATTCTCTCCTTGCTCAGAGGAGATGCCTTGAAACTAGGCGCATGCACAAAATAGACCATCCACTATGTTAAAGAGGATAGAACCATCTATAGACACCAGGGACAAAACTGTAGACTTCAATGAAACAGTAATGGACTACAAGGGTGCAAGTGCAGCCGTGGTTCAAGAGGCTGATATTTGCGTGCGTTTAAAACGAACGGATCTTTATAGTGATTCATAAATGATTCATTCTCAGCATCTCGATCATCATGTGATTGCTCCCCCACCCAGAACACTTTTCACTACACATGGCAGATTTTTTTTACTGAAACAAACGACCCAATCTTTATGTTTTGGATGAGAATAAGGGTTTAAACTTATTTCCTTTATTGTTTTATTTCTCTCGGTTTTAGGGTCTTTGTCATAGTTGTTTGCGAGTTATTTTCTTAGGGAATTAAGGAAATAATTATTTAGAGATTAACTAAATGAAATGAATCATTCAGAGAAAAGGCACCAAAATGAACGGAACTTCCCATCACTAAATGCAATGGTAACATTTCTTCCTCTGTAATCTTCAGCTTCTGCCCTTTTTTTTCCAAACCAAGCGAGCTATTTATGAATGTGTGATGTAACCGGACAAGTTTGTGCACCAATCCAATGGTAAAGACCATCCAATGTCACAATGATTTCCCTATCAATGAGAATGAAAGGCGACGACTAAGACAAGTGGACGGAAAAGTGTTCTTTTAGACACAAACAGAAGTGTCTGATTTGCTAAAACTGTAGCGCTTGTGAAGAGTGAGAGTGAAAACCCAGTGGGTTTTAGCAGCAATATCCTCAAAACATAGAGGTGAGCCGAAGAGCTGCTCCCTAAACGCAGAATACGCAGTCTGCGTAGGATGCCAACTGCCAAAGGGGGCACTATTTTCCTGTTTTATGTATTAATAATAAATTACTATTCTCATATACTCTTAAATCTACGTTTTTTTTATATTTACAAATGATTTTAGTTATATAGGGTTATAGAATACGAACTGAATCTCATCACGTCGGTCCACCTTAAAAAGACGTGACGCTTCCTCAATATCGTATTCTCATAAACATTTTCTCTTATGGATGTGTTCAAAAACTCTTTACATCATTATACAAAGTATAACTGTACGAATTTTGAATATTATACATAAGCATTTTTGAGTTATTTTATCCCGAACTTGGATTTTTGGGGGTAAAAAACGCATTTAGTGTTGAGGTTCCATTTCTCATTTTCTCTTATGGATGCATTCAAAACTCTACATCATTTTAGTAAGTAATTCAAAATTTTGTGAAATGGTGAGTTGTGAATTTGTGGAGTACCAAAGTACATTTCTGCTCAGGGTTCCCTAATGGCCAGCACCAGCACAAAAAAAACACAATTTTTCAATGTAAAGCTTTTCATTTTGTACTAGTTTTGAACACATTTGAACGTTGATGGTGGCAACTGGAAAACAGTGATTGTTTACAACTAAACGGTTCTTTATAAGTGATAAAGGCATCTATTGTGCGCTAGTTTTGATGATTAATCCAATTGACAAATGTCAAACAGTGAACCCATTCATCCTGGAACTGTAACCTTGAGCCACTATAATCTTTGAACTCTTGAATAAAAATGTAGAAAACCACTGCTTAATATGGATCAATTACAAAAAAAAAAAATTCTAGTTGTTCAAAACCAAGTGATATTGAGCAGCGGGATTTCTGCAAAATGCTTCTAAAGACTGAAAGGTCATTAAAACGAGCGGAGCACATGTAGAAATTCCATTTAACGATCAGCAAAATATCAAACCGCCTTTCAGTGTGCAGCACAATCAGATCTGAGTGCTGTTCGATGCTGACGTGGCTTGGAAAGATGGAACAAAACGAACAAATGCATTTCTGTCTGGGTCATGAACTACCTGGAGATGGATGCGAGGATCATTTTATTCATATTTGTGGACAAAAGCATACCATGAACCAACTAATGGAGATCAGGACCAGGTAAAATAGAGCTTGCTAATAAATAAAGGACGGTTTTAACCCTAGCAAACAGAAGTGCATTGAGCACAGCTGCTTCCATCGGTTTTTACAGTATTATTCATTATTGATGCTCTTGCATTAGTACACTTAGGTATTTCATAATGGTTTGACAAGTAAACCAGTGCAGAATTATGCATTACCTTGCTACAATTAGTGGCGCTCATGCATGAGACTACCCAGTATCTTGTGTAATGTGAATTTTCCATAACAAAACAATGAATCGAATGGATTTGAGGATTGATAATGAGGAATGGCACCGTGTGTGAAATGTCTTGCATCACCTGCTCAAGCTTTGATGTTTCACTGGATTACATTTTTACTCAGGAAAACCTGAAAGGAAAATCTTGGAGCGTCGTACATCAAACAGCTGCTTGCTTTTTCATTCAAGGTTAGAGGCACAATTAAAAATTTGTGCATTTCCTTGAGGAATTTTTTTCTCTGTTAAACAAACTGATTTATGTAGTTGATCCAAGAGCTGCCTCCCTTTAACAAATTCACAATTCACTCTTGGGTAATCATTCCACACTATAATTTCAGTTCATGTGTGCGCTGTAAAAAGAGACACCACTGTCGCGGTAGATAAACAGAAACAATGCTACTCAACACAGCGTGCTCCTTTGTTCAAACACGCAGACTATGCTTCAAGCACACTGCTGCACGAAATTCAATATCTGCTCCGCTCTAATTAGGCGAGAGTCTGATTTATACAGATGCCTAATTAAAGATTTGTCCATTGCCATTTAAAAAGCATGGAATGTTTGAGATTAGGCGAAAACACTTAAAAAACAGCTAAAATCCAAGAAGAAGAACTGCTGTGTTAAAGGAATCAATGTGGTGCTTTAAAAGAATATTTAGAGTGACATTCGTTTGCTTAGCATGGAACACCACGTAACACTTGTAGAACACTTTAAGATTCCCTCTCCCTACATCTGAAACACACACACAAAAAAAATCACTCAATTTTGTGTCACTTATGCAGGAATTGAAATAAATGCATTATTATGTTCCGCATAGATTTAGCTTTAAATACAGTAAAATATTCCAAACTTAAAGAAAAGCCTGATTAAAATATGTACAAAGGTATTTTACCTATTAAGGATTCCCGAGCCTCTCAGTCAGAGCCAATAGGTTATTCCGTCATGGGGAAGACTGCTGATTTGACGGTCACCGACACCTTCCACAAGGAAGGTGAGCCACAAAAAGTCATTGGATGCTGAAGTTTGGTTACTGCCCACAAGCTGTGGTACTGGTCTGTTAGACAGTTGTTACTGGGCCGCAAAAAGAGAATGTGTTTCTCTAATGAAGCATTCACGCATATGTGACTCTTGATACCACAAATGCTTGTGTTGGTCATGCCATCATATGACATTTACAAAAAAAAAAAAAAGTCTCTTAATTGTGTTGAGTTTGAGGGCAATTTCATGAAAACTGTCTACATAAAAAAAAAGTTTTGACATGTTTAGTTTCAAAGAACATTAGAATAGTTGCAAAGTAATTCCAATTGAAAAAAAAATTGTCTCTCAGTATCATTTTACAGACCCCAAATCGATGCTATAAATGCCATCTAGTGGTGAAAAGAAGGCATAACCCTTGGAAGTACAATACCTGTAACATGAGTAGTGTTTTTCAGGTTTAGGTGCTCACATGTCTTTGCTTTTTGGGTGATTTATGAATTTATAATTAACACTTTTGTTTTGTAATAAAATATAAAAACTGTTCATTCTCAATTCTTTTGATTTTTGCAGTAAAAAATAACTTCATTTACTTCTTAGAATTTTATTTTTTGTACAATATCAGGTTTGTTGTGGAATTATTGTGTTGTGTAATAAAAAATATATAAAAAAGAAGCTAGGGATATACTAAAAAAAATAAATTGCATTGCCACAAAAAACAAAAACAAAAAAAAAAACAGATATTTAAGAGCAAAATTTCAAGTAGTAAAAAATGTCTAAAAGGCCCCAGACTTCAAAAGGCTAACTATGTTTTCATTCAATATTTATACGGATGACAGTGAATTAGATATTTTACAGAAATACACCTCTTTTACAGTGTTAATGGAGATTAAATTACATGAACATCACAAATTTTTCACACAAAAAAGACATTTTTCCAAACACATTTGGTCTTAGGGGGCTATAATCCGAAGTGCTTTGGAGCTCTGTTCTCTGATTGAACAAAATTTAAATATTCATGCCCTGTCTTCCTGATGAGAGAGAAAGAAACAAAACACGTTCTTTTATACTATAGCATTGATAAATGCACAGATACACTCAATAACATTTTAGGTCGATCTCTACAGGAAGCAGATGTGTCTCTGGTGCAGGTTTTGGCTAAAGGAGAGATAAGTGATAAAAATAAACTTTTTTCTTTCTTGACAAAGATATTTCATTCTTGAAATGCAGAGTAATGACTGATTATCCAGATATATACAACAGAAACTCACAGCTGAACCATTTCAGTATTGTTTGCAAAATTATCCAAGATAAAACAAGCATGGCATCTACCTGTGTTTTTCCAGATCAACGCAGAAAGAGAAATTAAGTTTATACGATCGTTTATGTGTTTTGTTTTGAGTACCGGTAATCAAGCTAAAGACGGCATGGTTGGAGGTCATGGGGGTGGGGCAAATTTGGTCTTCCTATAACACAAAACAAATAATTTTCCACTCTTGTTTTCCTGATCAAGACAAATGTACTTATATAGTGCTTTATATGGAAGATTATGGAAGTATGACATGCTTTTAAAAAAAATTATGGGTGGGACTTAAGTGTTCAGTTGTATTATAGAGACCATATATAAATGATTCATTACCAATCTATATTTCTTAGGTCTAGTTAAATGGCCAATTTGTTAAGCTGAAACCCCTGGAGGAAACGACACAATCCCTTTAAGAAACAATGGCACGGTTTATATTTGGTTGTTTTACTTTAAGATCTCACAGTAATTGAATTGTCACTCAGGGCTGGAACATGCTTCAAAGTCTGATGGATGTATCACATTTCCAAATGTCTCCAAACTTGATTGATCTGCAAGTGGAGGTATTGCTCCTGTAAATGGTGCTATGAGCCAGAATAATTGGTCCTGGGTGAACAAGTGTTGTTTCCTGCTGATATCATGATAATTATGTGACAACTGCTCCTTCTATCATGCATTGACTAACCATCTGACTCACCTGCAACATCTGGATGCTTCTCAGAAACATCAACCAATGAGATCTTTTAAACAGAGAAGTCTCCAGCGTTAGTACGGCAGGAATACTGGTCCTCATCTCTCTTTGTGGCCGAGTCTCTGTGGCAGAAATTACAGGCTGTCAGCAGTGGACACTGCTTAGGAAGAGAGGCAGAGGTAATGTGTTTAGCATTGCTTCCTTTTGTGTACTTCGTTTCAAATACAGCTTTGTGAAGTAGAAAACTCTCCTAGAAAGCATTTCTACTTATTATTCTTTTTACAAACACATTTTCAGTTTAAATTGCATCTTTTAGCATTCCATTTGGTGACGGCCCGTTTAAATAATTTCATGCTTGAAAATACTGCCTTCAGATACTGTTATGTAATAGATTCTCAGCAGAATGCCTCACTTTTGAAAATCCTGGGAAAAGGGTGTGGTCAGTAGTGAGTTAATTAGATGGCAGGGGCGGGGCTAACATACAAAGGGGAGTTAGAGCTCATTTTCTCACACGGTCAGTTTTTGCGATCATAAACGGAACAACCAGACATTTTGTAGCTGGAAAACTGGTTTATGACGGGCGTACGAATGACTGGGGAAGACCACTTCCACTGCCAAACTGCATGGAAACTCAGACCACTTCGTGACTTATAAGGAACAACAACGACTGCTAGGAATTCCCTTTTGGACAATTATGAAGAAAATGTTTTTTTTTTAATTATTATTGTTTATTTATTTATTTTAAAAAAATTTTTTAATTTTTTTGTTGTTTTTTTTCTAATTTTTTTCATATTAAAAAAATAATTCATTTTTATTAATTTAGTTATTTTTATTACATTTTTTTGTTTTTAAATAAATATATATATATATATATATATATATATATATATATATATATATATATATATATATATATATATATATATATATATATATATATATATATATAAATGAAGTAAATGGTTCAGGTTACAATCTTCAGCAAACAGAGACCAGTGTATACCAGGGAAAAGGGGTTCCATGGTGTTTAATATTGGTGTTAACTTTCCGCAAATGTAGATTTACACAAATTTGCATACGTCGGCCATTTTTAGGGGCAAGTTATGACTTACACGAGGTAAACTGTTCTCCTTAGAACTTCGACGAGTTCCAAAACTAACATAAAATGTGGACTCTGCAAACTTTCCAATTTGGAACAGCTCATGTCAAAAGAACACAGAGAACTACAATCAAAACACTATCTAAAGCTACAAAGACTCCCCTAAACCCGTCTGAACCCAAATGAAAAAGAGAGTGTGGAACAGCATGTGTCATAGAAGAGAGAAGGGCTGTTATTTGATCTCACTTTCTCTCTGACAGATTTGTTGTTTCAGGCATTCACTTTAATCCCATCACAGAGAGTGCTGCCCTCTATAGGCCTCAACGAACCAGAAAGAGGAAGACGCTGCTGACGATGAGGCTGGGAGAAATTGATGTGTGTTACAAACACACTCCATATGCTCACCCAGATCCGCTCATTAAGACACCACGGAGTTAACGGCTGCTGAGATAATCTATTCTCTACCAGAGAGACAGCGAGTTCAATATAATCCTCTACCACAGAGCTGCTCTCTTTAGCCTCCGTCTCCGCACCTCTCACTTCTCAATCTCACACTTCTAGATCCAATTGCTTCTTCTCGACCACCAAAAATACACTTGTTCACGCCAGAGCAGATATATGCACACTGAGAGCACAGTGCTCGAGTCCACGTGATGCACCTTGCAGGAAGATGAGGCATTTTCATTGTGTTTGATAGCATTTTGTTCTCGTTCTGATCACACGCAACGTTTTCCGAGGAGCACTCACATCATCAAGGCCCAGTCTTTGCAGAGACAGTGTGAAGAGGATGCATATGTTCAAGGAAAAAGCTCTTCAAACACAGGGAAAAAATGTCAACATTCTGTGGACAACAGAATCCAGGGAAATACCACAATGTACTTCAGCCGGATTCAAATGAAACCGTGTGTCATGAGATTCTGTAAACTCTGTGAGGAATAAAACTCAAATTGTGCTTTACTGAAGTAATCACCAGAACCACTTAAGTGAGGGGTGTGCAAACTTTTGTAAAGAGAGCCAGATTGGATGAGGGAGCCTGCATTCAATCACTGATACTACGCTTATGTGAAACACAATTAAATCTGAACAATACTTGTCAAAAATCACTGCCATTCATATTTAAACACAGAGTAAAAGTGGAAAAAGTGTTCGGATTCAAAAACGTTTAAATTTGCATAACATATTATTTAAAATTAAACACTCACGGTTAACTTTTGAAAACATAGTAATGGGAACACCCCAGTATATATTTATTTAATATTTTTAAATAAACCATTCTTTAGTTGAGAGTGCTAAAAAACTACTGGAAAGAAAACAAAATCACTGTTGCACATTGGGCGAGAGGCGGGGGTACGTCCTGAACAGGTCACCAGTCCATCGCAGGGCACTCTTAACATTACAATGCAGTAAAATCAATATAAACCACTGTCTTATGTTAAAAAAATGTAAAAAAAAAAAAAAAAAAAAGACTCAGGCTGTGGTCTTTTTATGACCCAGTGGGTTTGCAGTGTTTATTGTATTTTTTTGTTTTTCATTTTATGTGACTAGGAGAATTGGCAAAAAAAATGATTGGATAAACCAGCTGTCAATCAAGCTGGAACTGACCAATCACAGTTGGCCTGGCTTTATCCCAAATCCTTTCAACGTGTGAGTTAAAACAAGAACATGCCAAAATAATCTCTGATGGGCAGAGGTAACCTGTCCGTTGTAGAAGAAAGACGCAGATGTGGAGTTACATCCGTAAAAGGGAATTTATTATAATAAACATTTTAAAAGAGTCACTGCTCTCCAGTGTCGAGCCGCCTGCATCTTGTAGCACCGTATTTTTACCAATGAGGTCTGGTATACATGCTGCTGTTCCCAAAGATGCATCAGTAATGGGATTTCAAGCTTTTCAGAGAAAGGAAACACCGAAGGGTTAAACTATTAAACCCCTCAAGTGTCCTGAAACTCAAAAGTGGTCTTTATGGCAAAGATAAAGGTCCCAGAAATTATTTCAAGTAATTGTGAAATATTTCCTTGAGTAAAACTCTTAAATTACTTGAGAAAGAGTAAAAAAAAAAAGCAAAAAATGCAATTAGAAATGAACTAGTTACCTTGGATCTGAATAATATTAAACAAATTCATTCAAATTGAAACTACTAGCCTGAAAGTCTCTGAAAGTTAAAGTAAAATATTCTGTATCTTTAAATATAGTACTTCAGAATCCTGTAGCGGGCACAAAAAAAGCATAACCCATCATTTACTGTAAAATCAAAGAAAATGGAGGAGATCTGAGGATCCAAGGCCTTTCTCAGAAACCTATAATTACCAGAAACTCACATAATTACAACTAAATAAAATGGTTGTTCACTAATAATTTAGTTTATTTTGAAAGTGGATGGATACCGTTTGGATCACTGGTATTTTAATGTGCCTGAAAAAATGAAAATTTTTGATTTTTGCTAAATCTGCAAGTTTTATTAATAAAGCTTTATTGCATTGAACAAACTGATTTACTGAAACTGTCTATTAATAAAAAAAAGTTTGGCAACATACAACACAAAGAAGGAGTGGATTTGATGAGTTCTGGCGTACTCGAGGAATCAATTGATGATACAAGCATCACATGTTATTACCTGAGCCACAGGGATTCTCGTTATATTCTTTTCTCCACAATTTTTGGACAATGTTTGGAGTGGTTAACGCCAGACCCAGATATCTGGAACTCTAACAGAATCCAGGAGAAAGCCTCCACAGCTATTCCAAACACAAAAACAGGTTTAAAATGCCACGATTGATACAGATAACAATATTCCAAAACCACAATTGACATAATAGTATTACACACTGATTAATTAAACATCGTCAGAGACATGTCCGCTTCTCGGAAGATCTAGAGCAGAAGTCCTGGGTTAGTGGCCACCTGCTCCCCGCTGCTAATGATGATCACAGCAGGGATTGAGCAGGATAAACACACATCGAGAGCATCAGCACCACAGAGAACCTCCTCCTCTGGAACCACGGGAAACAGTGGGCGTGGTTAAAATGACTCCTTCTCGTCTTATTGGGTTTGGACTTCAGTAGATGTTCCATACATAAAAAAAACACGCGGAAACATGTTTGTATGATGTGTGTGAGCGCTATCTGTAATGGACTCTAACACAGTAAGTGTCCTCATTCTTATCCTGTTCATCATTGATGAAGACGAGGATCTCTTCCATGCCGGGGTTCTGACTAGGAGCAAAGCGCAGACCGATGGTGTAGAGCTCTCCTCCCCCGACCTACAACACACACATTGATCACTTTGTTTATCTGTACTATTACAGTATTTGAAGATATGTAAATTAACTTTATCTACTGTATGTTAAACAATATTTGACAGCATTTCACCATGTTTCTGTAGCAGAGGTGGGTTGTGCTGTCAGGGATCTGTCACTTCCTGTCATGTTTATTGTCATTGTGACAGGGCCCTGACATTCTGGAGTTTTCTGGTGCTTCTGTGTCTTGCCTCATGCGGAGTGCACTGGTGCTTCTTGCGTGAACATGTGAGCTTGTGTATTTCGAGGGAGTAAAGTCTGCACTGGCATCATCTGTGGTTTGAATGAGGCAAGGTTTGCAACACTGATTCCATTGAAATCCACTTTTAAAGTAGTTTTATGTCTAGTGTCTTCAGAATGTTTTTACGAGCCCATTCTTCTGTAAAGGACTTTGAATTAGAGACGTGTATGAAATCTTTATAACCTAATGTGCCTGTTTTGTTGAGCACATGGCTTTATTGTGCCATGTGCTCTCCTGTCTTTTGTGTTCAACCATCGCTTCATTACCAGATATTTGTTACATACTTCATTTCTCAGTCTTTGGTTGATTCCCCATTATTTAGTCATAATGTTGTGTTGGAGTAGGTTGCATAATGCAGTTGATTAGTAAATAGCGATATCGATTTTGTTATGTTAATCATCATCAAAATGTATATTTTACTATATCACAGACCACTTACTAGCATTCAATGTATCTACCCTAGCAAACAAATTCTTGTACCTGTACCTCAGCTTTGGAAAATAGTTGAGACATGGGAGTAGATTTAAATAACTTAAAATCAAAAAGGGAACATTATACAGTGGTCCCCCGAGATACGAAATGAATCCGTTCCAGGGTGACGTTCGTATGTCGAAGCAAGTTTTACATGTAAAACGCCTAATCTGTGCAACGGCTCCCAGAAACAACAGTAGAAGTAGATAAAAAAATGGAAAACCAGAGAAAAATCAAGAAACGTTTCTTCAATCCTTAAATCTACACATTGTTAATGTAATAAATGTTAATAAAACATCCGCAAAATACATAAAATCTACACAAATGTGAACTTTACCTTGAGAGTGAGGCGATGTGTCGGAGGAGGTGGAACAGATGGCAGAAAACATTACGGCACTACGTATGGAAGTTAACTTTCTCAAGATTTTTCATGAATTACGAACACCAACACGGTTTCAAGTACAAGCGGAGGCCGTAGCGAGCGTAGTGGAGAGAGAGCTTCTGAGAACGCGTCACAGGGTTTCTCTGAGCAACAGAACAGCACTTTCCACGTTATAAACGTTATTTCTTTTACGACACATTGACTCTAACAATTGTTATAGCACATTATTTGTAATCTATACATAATGTTTCGCTTGATTTAAAACTGATTTAAAGTGTTTTAAAGCGTATCAGCCCATTAAAGCACACTTTCTGCAAAGGGAGAATGGAGGACCCGGAAGCGCAGCACGACATCAGACTTAACAAGCGGATAACAGAGCAGAACTGTTGTTTTGTCTTCGTATCTCAAATTATTTTTTTAGCATCTCGAAGCAAAAAATTTCCAGCGAGACCGTTCGTAACTCGAACAATTCGTAACTCGAAGCATTCGTATCTCGAGGTACCACTGTATTAAGTCACTTACACCACCATAGCAACCAATTTGGCACATCTCTAAACTAGCCTAGGAACATCATAGAGACATGGGGGTTGATTTATTTTAATCATATTGACACTGAGAACATTATGTTATGTCACTGACCCCATAGCAACCAGATTGTTTACCATACCAACCAATTTGGCATATCTCTATCTCAGCTTAGTAAAATCGTAGACACAGAGGGTTGGTTTATATTACGCATTGTGACATTTAAATTTAGGCACCAGGACAAGACAACATCAAAGATTGTGTGCAAACTTTAACTATCTAGTTACATTTTATTGTCGACATTTTCACAAGTTTCTCTCTAGAGAGACTCTCGTGTGACGTTCAGTGGGTGTATGTTAACTTTTCTTTAAATATTCCCATTTGTGCCAAAGAGGAGTTACATTCATTCTGTTATTTTCATGTTTTCGGCAACGTTTGAGATTTCATTCATTCTGTTTTCAAATATATGTTTAGCATAGAAATATTTCCACATGATGGGTACTTTTGTGCTTGAGCTTTGTTACATACTTTAGAAAAAAGGAGCATTTTTGGATCTCATCATGCATTGGAGTTTACCGTCACATTGACTGCTGCTCATTTGTGACTTGGAACAACTAGAATCCACTGCTGGGGTTTACCTTGCTTCCTTTACAAGGAACTACAAATTTGGAACCATTAAATTCCTAATCATTCCCAGTACATCTCCTCAGCTCAATTGCTAAAAGAATTGGTTGCTCTCCAGAGTTTAGAGGAAGATGAGAGTAATTGCTCTCTCTTTGTCTTATATACTTTGTCTTTATACATTATCTCTAATGGTTGACAAAGACATATGGAGCATAGCCTGGGATTTAGTTCATAATCTCCCCAAAAGCACGCACATATCGATTTTTCTGTTGGTTCTGCGCCTGTTTTATGATGACACAGATGTTATTTCTCAAAGAAGAGAAAAAAAACGACATCTCCCGCCACATTCTTCAAAAATATAGAGCTCGTAAATCCAGCACGAGAGAAGATAATTGAAGCCATGTTGACTAGAGAGAAAATGGACCAGGTCATTTCCTCTCTTTACGAGCTCCTCCTCTGTTATTTGCCGCTGAGGTGTCATTAATCCCGTGAATTCAATACTGTCACTTGCATATTTCATGTTTTTCATGATTTATCCGTCAGATATGGGGTCTGGAACTCACTAAACCATCTAGAGATCAATAAAGGCACTGAGAGATGAAATTAACATCTTAGCCTTTTCTGTTTTACACTGTACTGTTGTGCAAAACCAACTTTGTCACCCCAATGGCGCAGCAATAAATCCAAACACTGTCTCCGTGGCTAACTAATGTTCACTATCTCCATCTGCATCGATCATCTAATCAATTAACAGCTTTTAATTGACGTCGTAAGTTGAGCAGGAAGCTTTCTCTATTACACCTTGAACCGTTTCTTTAGGGAGAGGCATCAGAGCACAAATTGAGTTCTTCAATATTCAGAGAACTACCCATACTGGGCAACATGCTTGAGGATGACAGTTTAGACAGACACCAATTGATTCTCAGACAGAGACGTGTCAAGATCCTTCTCCTCTGGGCTCTCGACACCTTTCGGAACGAAACTTTAGAGTGTTAAGCTGTACGGTTTGAAATCCAGGAACTGTCTTACCTGAAACTGCTCCTCTTTAAACTGAAGCAGGTCTGGGTGGTCTGTGCGCAGACGGAATGCTCTAGAGGATGAATACGGGTTTGTAAAACTGATTTTTTTATTGCTGCCCTTGCCTCCTTCCACGGGAACGCTGATTTCAAATGCCTAGGGAGATTAAAGCGCATAATGTAAAAGGCAGGTCTATGTCAGACATTGTGAGCCACTGAAATTTTAAAAAAGAGCGAACATGAGGAATTCTGTACTGAACATTTATTGTACTATTTGTTTTACTGTCAATTATTTTGGTTTTCATTCTCTTATTTAATGTGTAGAAAAAGTACAAATACTAGTATAGAAATACTAATTGTGCCTAATATAAATAGTTTTCACACAGGCGAGAGCTAAGTGAATACATTCCAGAAAACCAGCAATTAAACCAGTAATAAAAAGATGCTTCAATTTGTTTTCGTCATTGCTCTGTTGCCAAAATGAAACTGGATCTGATCAGACGTCTGCCACAGAAACCTGACTGAGCTCTTAATAGTTTATTTTCCTCCCTTTTTTTACTTGGTTTAACATGTTTTCATTCTGTTTTAAAGTTAGTTTTTGAGTTTCGAATTTGATATTCAACACACTGATCAAAGAAGTTGTTTTTAAAATAAATGCTTCAAAAATGTACGATTAGACACTAAACTAAACACTACTCCATTATTTAGCGCATTTCTAAATAAGTCACTGAAACTATCGCTAAACACTGCCAAACCTATAATTTTAGCAAGATTTTTTTAAAGCACAAAAGATGTTTTTTTTTAAGTAAAAAAAAATGAATTCAGTAACCTTCATTCTGTGTTTTCGTCCATTCATTTACATTTTATTATCAAATTGTGAGACCTCAAATGACCATATTTGTGATTAATCATAAATAATTGTAAAGGATCACCTTTTTTTTAAATTGACTTAACCATCAAGTAAATCAGTTGCTTTTCGATCAACCAATCCCTAGATCTCTTACTGCTTTCTTGACGTTTTACAGTGTGATGCTGGTACCTAGTGTGAAACCAGATTTATTTTTGGACAAATCTCAGTCACAAAGGAATAGATTTCTACACAGTAAGAACGAGTTAAATTAACTCTAGTCATATAGTATTTGGTCGCACAGAGCTATGTAAACTCTACAGAGTGGGACCAAATGCACTCTGAAGGGAGTTCATTTTACTCTGTATAAGCACAAACTAGGTTTAAATATTCAAAAATTGCAATTATTTTTGGGAAAAAGTGAATTATGGTTGAAATTTGAAGATTCACCAATGGATGATTCCGTATTAAGCAAGGGATGGAAAAATATGAGTAGCTGATTTATAGAATTGATTATTTTGATCATTTTAATTGATAAGATTAATATGGTTAAAGTACTAATAACATAAACTATGTTCCTTAATAATATAAAATGTTATAGCTCTAAATTTGAGGAAAAGTTTGAATTATTGGCTTCGAGAAAACAAGTCGACACTACATGAATATTTGAGCCAGGTTGTGATGTACGCATATACAACCCTCCATCCTCACCACACTTTAACCCAAAAAACAGATTTGCTAATCTACATGTGTAAAATTCTGAATTTGATAAACAGTTTTAACTAAAGTACAGATCAGTTCCCAGTTTATTTAGACCTATTCCTCCCAGTCAGAACCAGCAAGTACAATGATAACAGTTGCTGATCATTTGGTAAAATCCTATAAATATAAACTCCTGAAATCAAACAATGAAACTTTCACTGAACCTCTTCAATCAACAACCTTAACATTCTCTGTGGTATCCTAAAGAAACACAGCGTACTTCTTCTGTTTGAGAGAAAAACACTGATCTCAGGTAAACTAGTAGATGAGCATGGTTTGAATAGTTGTGGTACGATACGTGACAGAGTTTTCTTCCTCACCTTGGAAATAACCGGCTGTCGGCAAGTTATACAGAGCAGCCAAGAGTCCACAAGCTGTCTTGTGTCAACATCTACTACATTAAGGTAAAAGAAGCGGCTTCCAGGCCGCAGGGTCCTCAAGCCCACACGAACGTCCTGAACTCCTTGAGCTGGAAGAGCAAAAACGTCCCCCGGATCCACCTGGATTACACAAAGACAAGTGAAGGATCTCCACACTGAAGAGCATCAGTCAACTTCAGGCTGCCCCTAAAGCTCATTATGCAGAGCTGCTTTGCTTCATCATCTTTTCCTGGCACCTACAGTAAAACATTAGTATATGGTCTATTAAACAAATAGCAAGCGCTCCTTCGGCACACAGCAGCACACTGTTGACACGGGAGCAGATAGATTTGCTTGACTTGCAGAATTCAAACAACTGGAAACATCCAGTTTGACGCTTTTGTTTCTGTTCATTTGCATGTTGATACTGCTGCAACCACTTTTCTAGACTTCACTAGATTTCTTTTTGTATTTTATACATTCGCAGCACTTTTAATAGAATGCATCGCATCTCTACTGGGACACTTCTTCCTCTACTTTCGGCTGTTCTCAGTTGAAGGGTCGCCAAAGCGAATCACCCGTTTCCACCTAACTCTGTCCTCAGGATATCGATTTGATGACTCGCATGTTTGGTTTTCGGATGCCCTTCCTGACGCAACCCTCTCTATTTTGGGCTTGGGACCGGTACAGATTTAAAGAAGCACAACAAACAATAAACGCAGTAACCGTCCAAGGCAACGTCAAGCTAATTAGCCTTTGATGAAGATCAGTTGTCGACTGTCCAGAAAGGTCTGACCAGAAAGGGTTCTTCCTGGAAGAATTGAAACAAAAAACCCTTACGAAGCTACTCAACTTTACAGAAAGAAACAGATAATGGGATGCCGAAAGGATGTCATCCCGCACTCTGGATTTATTATTCAATATTTTTTATATTTGACTGCATCAAAAGGCAGTTTGTTTGTGAGAAGACTGGAGAGCTGTACAGTATCGGGTTTCTGCATGATCACAGCGACGTTCCTTGGGTTCCTTGAATGTTTGGTGCAGCATTTGGTAAGGAATTTCAATCATGTACAGTAAAATCTTAAGAGTTAAATTAACTCTACTCAGAGTATATTTGGTGCCAGTCTATATTGAGTTAAACAGACTCCGAACAAGAGTTTATTTTATACGTTATTTTACAAATCTGTGAATAAAATTTGATCTTTTAGTAGTGTACATTTATTTTTGTGTTGTTTCTACAGGTTGATCATAAATGCTTATCATCACTAATGATCAAAAATACCTAAACAGTCTATTTTAACTCTGTTCGGAGTACATTTGGTCCCTCTCTGAATAGTTCATTTTATTTTACATTTTCCTGTGCAGATTTAGAAAACAATGAAGAAGAACTCCTTCTCAGAGTCGATTTAACTCTAATTAGACTGGGACCAAACTCTGACTAGAGTTAATTTAACTCTTAGGATTTTACGTGTGGGTTATTCTCCAGCATGACAATGATGCAAATCATAAAGTGAAAGATCTATCTTTAGGTTAAAGATCAAAGATGGCATGGCCCCCACCGATACCTGATCATAACATCATCGAATGTGAGAAAGCTACATCAGAAGATCTCTAAGATGTTTGGAGTTCCTTCAAAAAACTGAAAGTGTACCTAGAACAATGGCTGCCGTGGTCTCATCAAATATGGATTTCATTTACATGTCTTTTTGTTAATTCCATGCATTTTGTTCAGTGATGAAAAGAAATGATTGACACTTCCATTATTTGATTACACCATTTTTCTTTTAAAAAAATGTGACTAAATGTTAATCAAATATGATATTATTTAAGAAATTCTTTTTTTATAGAGGCTGAACGCGATCAAATCCAATTCAATTTGTATAAACCAAACATAATACATGGTTTTATTTCACAACATATGTATTAAAGCATGAGCAATTAAATAAGATTCTGTGGAACCCTGTTCTCTGTGCATAAAATAATCAAGATAACCTCGACATCCTACTTACCCTCTCATTATTTTCATCATCCCCCTATTAAAGCAAAAAAGGCCACATAATCCCCATCAGAGCTTTTCTGCCCAATCAGTGCGTTCTCCTTTGACCCTATTCTGCGTACCTGGAGCTCAAGGGGATGCGACGTGTAGCACCTGACCCTGCGAATGGCATGAGTGCCATGCAGAAGCAGAGAATGCCAGCTCAGAGTGCCACACACACAGCTCAGCTCCATCCTTTGCAAGTAATGCACGTACACCTGCCAGATCTGTGTAGGGGAGGCCAGCCAAGGGTCACTGCAACAGAGAGATGGACATAGAGCCATGGACACACAAAAGACACTTTATCACTCTTCCCCCCCATATACACTGACACAATAGCGGGAACGGGCTGTCGGGTCACAATCCCTCTGAGAAAGACACACTTATCACCCCTCTTCAAAACAGAGATGTAAGGAAAACTAAAACGCAACATTTTTAAAGGATTCGTGCATTCAACCTTTCCTTAAATGCTTATCTTGTGCTGGTGTCCCAGGGGATCTTCAGGCATGCTGCTATCACTTTCAAAAGTTTGATTGAGTGAAGAGCGAAAGACTGTGCATGGGCTCTCCACCCAATGCCTGAGGGGCCTCGAGCTCAAGGGAGACGTTTGAAGAACGTTTGTACTGTCCTTGGCAGCAGGACTGTCCTCAACAGCAGCTGGTGTTAGAGGAAAAAACACTAGAGCTGATTGATTTTCTAGCTATTATCGTGATGCAAAAATGCAGTCGTCATGGACTCTGCTTGTCTGATGCGCTTGTATGTTGTTCAATCGTTATAATTCATTAAAATCATAACAAGCGCACTAACTAACTGGATACCGAGGCATTTGTTCCACCAACAATTTACATTTTCATAATCTATAAAAAGAGTGTCTAAGAAAGAAGGGAGAATTCAGCATAAATAAGCACACCCCGCAACATTTGCCAGAAAACCTTTCGTTTCCTTTCAGGATCTAAAATCCATTGTTCATTTGCACTACCAAGTGATTTTCTTCACAAATTAAATCACAAAGGCAATGTTGCAAAAATAAGTACACCCCTAATTTAGTCTTAGGAGATAAGCCACACATAAGACAACCAAACTGGAACCACCAGTGAGTTTAATGATGCATTTAAGAGGTGTCCTGCAGACAACTGGCTATAAAAGGCCACTACTTAACAAAGAATAGCTATGGGCCAGATTATATTAATTACATCAGGACAAGGCGGTGTTAAAAGGAAAGAGGGGAGTGGATAAAAGATTGGGAAAGGTGAGGGGGGAAAGGTTCAAGAGTGAAAAGAATAGGAAGAATACCTACCTGAACATACCATGTAACTTTGTTACAGAAAAATAATTAGAAAAGAATAACAGAAGTTTTCACTTCCCTGGAGATAATAAAACTGTCCAACCAAGCATCTACTCCCCCATGTGGTGGCTTTTGAGCAGGACAGGACTAGGTAAAAAACATAAAACAAAGAATAGCCCTTCCCATTTCATTTGGTCGGCAATGACTCCCCATGGAAGAAAAATGTCACAGAATCTGAGAAATGTAGCAAAAGTCATGCAAACCTTTAAGAAAGATGGAAGTGCAACCATCTTACAGAAATGTCCAGGTCGTCCACGGAAGTTACCATCTCGATAGAAGCATCTTCTGATGAGAAGGTTCATTGTAGCTAGCTAAAGAAGTAGAAAGCCTAAATGGGGGACTGTTTCCAGTGACACCATACGGCGCACATCTCAGAAGAATGGGTACCATCTGAGAAGGAAGTCCATGTACAAAAAGCATGTCTAGAATTTACTAGAGCCCATGCTGAAAAACATGTCCTGGGACACTATACTCTAGAATGATTAAAACTGTATGTTGTTGCATAGGTGAGGACTTCAAAGGAAAATGCACAGTGCCTACAGTAAAACATGGTGGTGGTAGTGTCATTATGCGTGGCTGCATGACTTCTGCTGGTGTTGGGGAGCTGCATTTCATTGATGGCATTGAACCCATCAATGTACTGCATCAGACTGAAGGAGAAGATGCTCCATCACTCCATGCACTTGGTCGTTGTGCAACACGATTGAAACCACACATCTAAAGCTAATGCTACATTTCTGAAGAAGAACAGTGTGAAGGATGTTTGATGTTTTGATCTGAACCAAATGAAAACCAATGGTATTCTGTCTGAAGCGACAAGTTGAGCATCACTCTCCATCCAGCATCCAGAAGACTTGGTGTTGTCCTTAAAAATCACGGTGCGCATGCAAAATACTTGATATAGTGGCTTTTATTGTGGGGTGTATTCACTTTTGCTTTAACCAAACTGAAGATTTTGTGATTTAGTTTGATTATTAACATCAATTTCATGTTATGGAGTTGAATAAGTTTGGAAACTGGTCTTTTGTTTATTGAGCTTCTGATTAAATTTCTTTAAGGGGGTATGTACGTAAAATAGATTAGCGTGAAGTTTAATGCTGGTTTGTAGATGAATTCAAACAACAAGCACAGAATAGCAGGCAAATATTTGGGTTTCAGTTATTCTTCCTATTTACAAAATATCTGATTAATTCAGAAATGGTTTCTTTTTTTTAGGAATTCATTCTCGTTATATGCTGATTTTGTTTTGGTGAGAAATGAAACACAGTGATGGAACATTGTGCATCAGAGAAACCTGGAACTTCTCTTCTGGAATAAAATTAACAGATTTTTGATTTGATTAAATTTGTGTCCAGTTACGGTGAGAGATGATTGAAGTGCAAGGTCTGAAATTGTGTTTTTATTCGTGTTCACTGATTATGAACTCAGAGATGTCTCTGATTTAGAATAAAAAAAGGAAAATTATCATCTGATGCAATCAGACAGCAAATAAGACATCCTGATTAAGCAAATGTCATTAATCACACATGAAGGATTCATCAGCAACAAGGTTTTCACAGAAACACATGCATCTGAATGACTGAAAATGAGCAGATTCTCACTTTTTATAAAAGAAAAAAAAATGTTTGGGCTCACACATTAGCTGAAAAAGATTGTGTACATACGTGAAAATGGTGATGTAAAACTTCCTAATCTGTGGACTTGGACTTCCGGGTACTTTCAAGAAAATATCCTGTGGTTCTCCAGCAATCTTGCAATTCAAGAAAGGAAAAGAGGAAAAAGGTACAGTGATAATCCACGATATTTCGATATGATTGTAGGCAAAATTAACTAAAGGGTATTAATTCAAATGGAACTGAATTTGATGCCTTATTAAAAGGGTTATAAACTTTCACCTAAAGGGGATGCTGCTGATAGCCTCTTTGTGGGCTCAGCATTAACTACCGATGACTCGCACCAAGTTTGGTACCAATATATCAAACGATTGCCGAGAAACAGCTTCAGATTCAACTTGGCACAATGCCACCAAATTCATCATGTCATTAAAGAAAAATGGTAACTTCTTTACACGTTTTGCCTGCAAGATCTGAGCATGCTCTGATTCGAAATAGGTGAGAATCGGACGGATTGTCTGGGAACAGCTAAAAGGTAAATTTTCAACCTAATTCAAGATGGCGAACAGGAAGTTCAGTCAACTATGGTAAAATTGGTTTCTATGTTATTGGCCAGACCAAGATAGCATTTTTGAAAAGAAGCTAATGCTAGCAAAATTTCATTATATCATTTGACCACAAAGGTTTTTTAGAGTCCCTTTATGGAATTGGGTCAAACGCTCAAAAATAGAACAACGTTTGACTACTTGAAATAGAAGATACAGAAAATGGCCAACACGAAAAAAAAATCGACTCGTTAGCTTGATTTGAATGTGTTAAAATTAATGTTATGATTTTGCTAAAAGTGGCTTGAAAGATAAAAGCCTAAATATAAGTTTTTTCTTTCTCTGAACCACTAGGGGGCACTGCACTGAAACCATGTATGCAGCCTAGGATCGTGGTTGTTACAATGCACATCAAGTTTGGCGTCAATGTGTTATAGCTTTACAAACATTTTAGTGAGAATTATGTTGAAATTGTCGGCAACGAAAACAGTTTAACGCATCAACTTGAATTCCATCATTTTTAACTTAGGCACAATCAGGAGATGATGCGGACAAAACACTTTGCAAAATTAGGTCTTTCTATAAAAAGGTTTCTCATAAAGTCAAATCGACTGATATTGAAACACAAAAGGGGAGCTAGAAAGTTTGAGTTCTTCCAAATTTGGTTTGGTGAAATGTCAGACTACCGGTGTGAAAAATAACAATCATTTCCCTTAAGGGATTCTTCAGGCTGCCTTTGACTTTCATGTGAAATGGAACAATATTATTAATAGGAACGCCAATAGAAACAGAAATAGGTGTTTTTGCAGCTTCATTACTAATGAAAACACATACGTAACATCTATGAAAACTTTAGCAGAAAGCATTAGCTGCTAAATGTTCACCATTCCTATTCTGATTGGTCTGATATTAAAGACTCCTGGTTTGCTCACCATGGTGGTGGCGTGGCATATGACATTGGGGTCGCTGCAGCGCACATGGAGGGTGGCGCAACCATCTGTGAGCAAGTACAAAAGGAGACAGATCACAAATGAGGTCTTTAGATGAGGAATAATAGCAGACAATGAAGAGTGCTTTTGCACCTGCTGTATAATCCCAGGCTGTAGGCAGGCGAATGGCTTTCTTTAAGAAAGTGAGCTCAGGCTGGTAGAATCGGAAAGTCTGGTCCACCACATGAGGTGTAGGTTCAACATCCACCTGACAGATGGCCAGAGGCTCTCTGTCTTCTCCACGGAACAGCACCTGAAAGACAAGCATAATCGATTCTGAATGATGCACAAAAACTTCTGCCACAACTAAAAGTCAGCAGCTAATGTAGAAGCAGAATCCTGTACCACATTTAAATGTAATCAATCAAGCTAGTTGTATGAAGATATTATGTCTATATGATCATTCAATATTTAACTTTAACTTTGTTTTTTTACCTCAAACTTCAAGGTTGGCTTGTAAAAGTGTCATTTAAAAAGTAGATGTTAAATTGTGCCTCTTGTAACTAAGAGTGCTATAAACTTTACCCCATTTACCCCTAAATCATTCGGTTGCGGGGGTAAACACGCTGGTTGCTATGGAGAAACCAATGATGTCATTAAAAAGGTATCACTATGAGTGATATATACCAAGTCCTATACTCCTAGAATTTTCTGAAGCTGAGATATAGCTCTGTTGGGTAACAGATATAGCTCTGTTGCTAGGGTAAAAATGTTAGTTGCAATGGAGGAGTCCGTGACATTATGTCATGTCATTTAACTCATTATGTCACTAGGAGAAAAATAAACCAAACCCAATGTCTCTATGATCGTCTAAAGCTAAGATAGAGATGGGTCAAAGTGGCTGCTGTGGTAAAACGCCCCCATGTCAATAAAAGCAAAATGAATCAGGCCTCATGTCTGTATTATTTTCAAAAGCTCCCAAATTGGTTGCTATGGTAAAACAATCTGATTAAAATGATGAAATGCAGGGGTCAACGTTGCTATGAGATGGATTTCAGAAATTTTTGTTGCTAGGGAAAATGGTTTGGTTGCTAGGGAGCTGAAATTAAGTTGTTCCTATGATTAACCTATGAAAATTTTGTAATCTTTTTCCTTTATGATATTTTTGTTGCCTTTTCCCTTTTTTTTTTCAATTGTCAACGGTACATTTCTTGAGCCTAAGGTTCACTAGGGTTGGTACGCTCTTGAACTGGTAACCTTCACAAGTGTCATCTGTGCTTATGAGTTTCTCAGTTTGAGGTACAGTTTCCCAAATGTGACCCCATGTTAAGTCATTAGAAAATGTCCCAGTATTCTCAGCTATTTCCCAGAATTCCTTTAGTACTACCAGTCTGAACGATATAGCATGGCAACATAATCCATTTTATTTTGGGGCATCTTTCTTGTCATTCAAAGACACAGTACAATGAAGCACACAGAAACAAAATTGTAATAAATAGTAAAGTAAAAATAAAGAACCTAACCAGTAAAACACCTTCCACCACAATGGTTTACTCACCAGAAAGTAATTCCACAGTGAATGAGCACCCTGACAGCGCAGTATGTAGAGCGGTATGAAGTAGTGTGAGTCGCTCTTGGGCAGTCTGAGAGTGTTAGCTCTCTCATGAGAGATTCAGAACGTCCCATTCACAGCCTGCTAGCAGCCATTGACACTTCCTCTACAGAGCAAAGCAGTTTGTGCAGAGCGATGCTTACCAGTAGGTATCCTGACTTATCTCACTGTGCATGTCATAAATACTGCAAGGTTTTATTCTCCATCAGCTACAGTACATTTGGCAGGAATAGCCCAAAGGCACTATCGACCGCAATACCATAGGACAGTGCCAGGCACCAATTCAGATCTGAGCAACACAAAACAACATTTTAGTGTCTGGGGTCGATACAGTAATAATAACAGAGCCCAACTTATAACTGGGCAGTACAGAAATTTGAGTACAAATTTCCAATCTCAGTCAAAAAATATGCTATGAGTTCATTAAAATCCTTTAGCCCCAGACCTTTTTTCCTTCCCCTGCATTATAACGTGCACATGAGGTGAAGGGGTGTCCCAATTCTCTTTTGAATGAAAATTTCTCTTTTTTTAACCTCTTTTGAAGCTAAAGTGTAAAAGTGTGTAAGTAAGGGTGAGGCCCTTGTGAAGTGTAGATACACCATGCAAAAAAAAGATGAAAAACATTTTATGTCCAATTTAATATCCCATAGGTAGTCAAAAATAAATGTTTAATGGAATAATGCAGCATTATTAGCCTATTCACATTAAAACTACACTATAGACGTTTATCAGATATTTGGTATGTCAAATTTTCTTTAATAGAGTTTAAAATTTGAGTGGAAGGGGAAGGACTAAGGAGTGAATATGGGTGAATGCAGTGAAAAATTTGAAACTTTGTGGTCTCAAACTTAAATTCCATTTCTTCCAATAATTGTTTGTTATATAAAAAGTTTAAACAGTTAGTTAAAAATAGTGTACAACATTGTGATGCATATCGTATCGTGGACATATCAAGGTGTGTTTCGTACCGTGAGGTAATAGCAGAGCTAGCAAACATCAAAACAACTTAGGGTTTATCACTTTTCCTTATTAAACGCAGCCATTTCACCACTTGTTTTGCCAGTCTGCCTCAGTAAAGGGGATGCCTCTACACATTTGCAACTAGTCTCTTTGACTCAATGTCGTAATTTCCTGGCTATTGACCCTAACCTTGATTGCATTTTATTTTTACCCTGCTCTTGTTCAAATCGTGCTTTTATTTGTACTTTATTTGTGAATTTTTTATCACATTTTCTCGCTACAATTTTTTATCACGAGTTCTTCCTCCAAAACAAAGTAACTAAATAATACATCTAAGAAAATGTAGTTTTCTAAAAATGAGCGGCTAAATAATAGTTCTAGTTATGAAAAAAAAAATCTGCAGAACAATATGCCATTCATGTAACATCTATAACATGGAAAAGATTTGATTGTAGGAACTCTAGCAGTAAATCATAGATAATATGGCAGCTAGCAGGATAAAATGATCTAAATTGGGATTAAACTGGTCTATTATTGGGCATGAGCTGAAGGTCCATGTGTATAATCTAGTGGTTTTTATGATAAGAGTCAAGATGACGTATTATCCACTTAGCTGCTGTACTTACTGTGGCGAAACAAAATACAGTACATTTTAGTCATGTTTGGAGTCTGTGATTCCTGGAGCTGGCCCAATATGCCTTGCTGCACAGCTACTAATCAGGCTGCATGGAGTAGCTGTGATTCCTCAGCTGAACAGTGAACTCTAAGCTTTTACCTTGATGGATCTGGCATGAATTGTATTGGACAGACGCTTCTGAGCCATCTGTGGACTTCTTGAAATCTTTGAGCTTTTTGTGCCCTGTAGTAAGAAAAGATGAGTCATCATAAACAGAACAGCGAGAGAACAATAGCATTGAAATCTTGTCATTAAAGGATGTTAAAACGTTGTTAGGACAGGTCTGTTCAGAGCACTTTCATTGAGTTCATTATTGCTGATGTCACTTTAATCTCCCCGTGTCATTCTTTAATACAACAGACTTTAAACAAACCCGAATCCAGTTAAAGCAGAAGTATGTGAACTGCTCTAAATCTCAACAAAAGCACTTTCTCAGTGGCGACAGCAAATTGTACAACGCAAAGGCCCAAAACCTACAAAAGGCCACATTTTCCAAAAATTCTGAAGTTACAGATAGACTTTAGAGAAAGTGCTCCCCACATCTGAAATAGATTATATTTTAATATTTAGCATTTAACTTGCATAGAGCCGTCACTTTAAACACTGCTAATAGATGAAAAACACATTTAACCCTTAGTCTCTGCACACACCGGTTTAATGTTTGAACTAATTAGGAATGACACGACCCACCTATTGTTTCATTTTGATTTCAAATATAACGTGTAAGGTTCAAGGAGGTTATTAGCTTTGGTTTTAAATGAAAATTACAACAGTTATTAACTGGATCATTTGTGAGGTAATTAAAATTTAAATGTGAGAAAATGTGCAATCGTCTTTCAGTTTTATTTTACAGACCCCAAAATGTTGTCATCAGTGCCATCTAGTGGTGGAAAGGAGGAATAACTAGTGGAAGTACAATACCTGTGAAATGGCTTGTATTTTTCAAAGATTAACATTTGTCACAGTTGGATAAAACTGTGACCATTTTGAATGTGTTTTATGTTAATCTGTGAAGTGTTTGGTGTGCTATATGTTTGTGTTTATGTTCAGTTTAAAAACATACATTGAAATAAATACACTCACACAGTCATTTTGCACAACATTTAATGGAAAACACACTGCATTCTTCATTTTCAGAACCAAACCTGTTCATTTCAAAACTCGGTCATTTTATACTCAATCTTTACCATGCCATACTGTTCCACCATCTTGGATGATGACATCATCAAGGTCACAAAAACATTTTTCTGTTAACTTGTTTGTTTTGCAATGTTTTGTCTAAATTGTGTTGTGAATAAGTGTTTGTGCTCATAGCAGTGAAATCTTTCCACCACATGAAATTATGAAATGGTATGATCCAGGGGCGGAGCCTGCAACATATAAGGGCTCCCAGACTTCCATTTTGGGTGGGTTGTTGCAGGAGTATGGTGTGTCGGTGTCGTCAAATGCAAGTAGCTGTAAATATTGTCGTGTCTTTCTCGTTTTGTTTTGGATGTTTTTCTGGGGAGTTTTTTTTTCTGGGATTTCTGCACCAATAAAAAACTACATTTTTGTTACATCTGCAAAGTTTTTGTTGTTTTTGTCACTCGAGCCTCCCACCGTCAGGCAAACTCCTAACAACATTGTTTGCGCATTTCAAGAAATAGTGGATTTTTTAAGCTAAATTATTTTTAAGTATTAAGTAATTTTTAAGCTTTTACTATGGAGAGTTGGAGAAAAACAACAGACATATTTTAACCGCCACACTTTTCCCTTCACTTAACAGTCTATGATTATATTTAGATTCATCACTTCAGATTCAACAACCTCAGGACTCTGTGGATTACACACCTTGTGTATGGTGACAATAACTGTCTTCTGAGGTCAGCAGTTTTCCCCATAATTTTTCAAATCCAGAGTAAAATCATCTTAAACCTTAAATTTGGGGGGTCTAAATGTTTAAAATGAAAATATTGAAAAATTTCACTGTATATACATGGGTTTTCTTCATGATCTTTTTTTTCTTACACCTAAAGATTCAAAGTAAAAATCTCAAAGTCTTCTTGAATAAAAATAGAAACAGGTACGTGTTCAATACCTGCAGGGGGAAAGCGTGACCACAGATGAATGTCTGGTACTTGAAAGGGATTTGGATGCTCTCTTTTGGCCGAAGATAGACCTGCGGAGTCTGTGTGTTCTCCTTTAAGTGGAACATCTCCTCCTCAAGTGGAGTCAGGGTCTTTGTCAACTCCTTAAAATATCTCCACTCCTCGCTCTTCACCAGTACACTAAGGGAGATGAAAAACAGCAGAGGGAGGGAGAAGAAATGGGAAGAATAGCTTAAGGACTTTCTTTGCTTTGCCAGCAGTATCTTATTGGCAATGAAAAAGAGTGTATTTGAGTTTGCTTGATACAGTTGAATACAATCCCTCATAAAACTCCTGGGAGGCTTCGGTTTAAAGATAACACACACGCTGTGGAATATTACTTTCTATTTCACAGAGCCAAATTTCATGCACAAATATATGAAGGAAAGGGGCATTTGGAACATCAAAAGGAACACCTCTAGGCCCAAGGATGACTCAGTATATGAAATAAAAGGAAAAGAAAGAACTTTGAGGTGTAGAACTCTTTTGTACGAGCATGTGAAACATTGAACCACATTCTCTCTTTAACATCAGACAGGTGGAACAAAGGGAAGCTAAGAAGGAACCCTTTCCTTTTCTTTCTTATAGACGCACATCATTTACGGAGCTCTTTTAATGTTCACCAGAATATTTCAAAGAAAGACAAGTCTTATTACCAGATTTACGTTCATCCATGCGGAAAAAAGGGACTGAACTCTATCAATCACTCAATAAATGATCATGACCCCAGCTGTTCCTGTAAAAGATGAGCTGAGGGTGAGAATAAAATTCACCTGGACACTGAAAACACTCGGGGACTTGACCTGTGCAGATAAAATAAATCAGGTATAAAGAATGGAGCTGCTCTGCTGAAATCTGATGCATCTTTAACCTGCTGCTCCATCACTTCAGCTGGTTCATATTTAATGTGTGAGAAAATGTAAGAAAATGGTAAAGTGAGGGAAAGAGGGGTGAAAATAAAATCCTGCACTGAGTATGTCTGTATATGCGTGCGTGCGTGCGTGCGTGTGTGTGCGTGTGCATGCGTGTGTGTGTGTGTGTTGTTAAAGCCGTGTAAGCGTCATGGGCAAGGCGGAGAGAGTACACAGTTATAGTTTAGCAATAGATAAACATAATTAGATTAGATTCCAAAAAAAAATTATTGAAAAAATATTATTTAAAAAAAAAGCTAAAATTTGATTCAGTTTGATATCAGTTAAAGATTTGTTTTTAATCCAGGGTAAACCTCGGGAAAAGCAATGCCACAAAAAAAAAAAAAAACACTTTTAAGTAATTTATTAGAATAAAATATCTTCAGTATGATATGAATAAAAGATTTTTGTGAGATATTTTTTGTACTAAATCCAATTATTGTTTAATCTTTATTCAGTGTTTTATCTTAATATAGTATTTAAAGCTTAAATAAACAGAAAGTATTTAAAAAAAAATATATATATATATACACAACAGGCCCTGTGGGTAGCACTGTGGCCTTCCAGTTAAAAGGTTTCGAGGCTCGCCGGTGACCTTCCTGGAAGGAGTTTGCATGTTCTCCCTGTGCTTGCGTGGGTTTCCTCCAGGTACTCCAGTTTCCCCCACAATCCCAAAAACATGCGTCAGGTTAATTGAATAATCTAAATTCCCCTTCGGTGTGAATGTGTGAATGAATGTTGCCCTGCGATGCACTGGTGACCTGTCCAGGGTGTACTACCGCCTCTCGCCCAATGTGCGCAGGAGATCCCAGTGACCCCAAAAGGGAATAAGCGGGTTGGAAAATGAATGAATGAGAATTAGATTCTGAAAAAACTTTTATTTTTGTTTGAGCAAAACAACAAACATATTTCATCTGTTGCACCTTTTTCCTTCCACTTCCAACTGTCTTTGACTATACATAGATGTAATTAAATAGCTTTTGACATCTTGTGTAGGGTGTCAATGATTGTCTTTTGAACATCTGTCGGGTCAGTTCAGCTTCTGCAGATATATTATTATATTCTCCTAAAATTCTGGGGGATTTTATAATCTCTAAGACAAACTAATTTTTTGCTCATCCTACTTAATCTAATTAATCTAAGTCTCCTCCGAGTTATTGCTATTACTACAAGAAAATATTTATTGACCAGTTTTGCGTTTTGACAAAGAATCATCTGGATTTAAATAATAAAATTGTTATTTGTTTTGAATAGTTTGTTATTCAAGTGCCCATTCCATCTGCCATTTCTTCATGCAGCGACAACTGGCCTGATGTCAGAGGAAGGTATTTTATGATTCCTTTTTTCTACATTAAAGGCTTTTGTTGGCTGCACTGAAAGAGTGAAGAATCAGTTCAAGACAGCTATGCAAATGGAGACTACGGATTTGGGTATCTTGGGTATCCAGTTTCTTCCAGGATACATCTCTTGTGCATTGGGTTTACATCTCAACGTGATCAAAGCAGGCACAACAACCCCCATGCTAATAGAATTCTCAGAGACTCTGAGAGATGGCACAGCATATTTGGATGGAAACAACCAGTGACAGCCACATTTAACAACCGAATAATAATCTTTTCATGATATGTACAAAAATATGTAAAAAAAATAATAATAATACCAAATAATAATAATACAATGGTCAATTCAAATACACAAAAATTAAATTATAGTATACATAAAGTAACAAAATGTATGCAAATTTTTGTGCCAACAATTGATGGCTTCAAAATTCCAATCCGGTATCCAATAAAAACCCAAATTTCATAGAGGTGTTTGGGCTGATTTTCTGAATGCAGTATCATCCATGACAGCAGTTGGCGCTGTGGGTCAATGTATGCTATAATTCTCGAGAAACTCTTGAAACTCTGTTCAATCACAGCTAATACGAGCCATGAACAGGTGCGTTTCCATCAAGTGACGATATGTGGTCGACCTAAAGGCTTCAACTCAAATATTAGAATGTTTGTTTTTTAACGAGCCTTGATTGAAAACAATGGGCGCCAATGGGAGCTCACACATCTGACCGAACGAATGGTGCCAAAGAAAGAAAAAGTTTTGCACTGACAAATTGGATCTGTTTTTGCAAAGAGAACAACCAATGAACGCTCTTTAGTAGGACCCTCATTTTCATAGCGACTTCGTACAGGAAACAGGAAAAAACTGCGCGGCAGAAATCCTCTTTTCTCCAGTCTTCTGCAGCAAAAGTGAGCTGAATCAACAAAACATTGAGGAAGGAGGGTGTCTACTGTAGGATTACAAGTTTAACGTCTTTTGTAAGCTATGCTTTTTCTACATAACTTTTAACAACAGCCAAAAGTAATGTGGTTAACCTTGTAATTGGTATTTAAGATTCACCACATCAGAGAATTGCTTATTAAGATAGACAAATTTATTTTTACATAATGTTGGGAGCATGTCGAGTCCCGGTGGTGCTACTAGATTTACAATCTTCCGTTATCTGATCATGCTTTTAACTGACCACTCCTTTAGTGGGCAGCCCTCAAAGTCTGCCAGTGCATAAAACAAAGAACGAATGTTTAGGTTTGTTGTAGGATTTTGCAGTTTCTCACACTACTTAATGACCACCAAAGTCTCACCAAAAATAATGGAAACAACTTGCATCTCAGGACTTTTGATGTCAGCCATTATGCACTTGAAAAAAACAAGTCGTTGTTGTTGATGAAGAACTCATCTGATCACCCCCAATGGAATAACCTACCAACAACAATGGTTACAACCAGCGTTTTCCTACTGGTGGGGCTGAAACTCAAACATAGTTCAGTCATTTTATGAAAAACCAAAAGTAACACAAAGGAAAACATCATAAATGTAAAGGTCAGAACTGGTAACACCTCAGGTATGTGAACTATGGCTTAGAACAGCATGGAGGGACAACAAAACAGTTGATTTACAAAAGTAAAGGCCAACCAAACCGGGATATAATCAGGAAGAAGGAATTACACTAATGGGAGGATGACGTGACAAAACAACACGAAAAGAGGGCTTTTTGAAAATGGCAGAGAACCAAAATCAATGATGCATGAAAGACTCGGCTCATGGTTAAGTCTTCAACAAAAAAAAAAAGTCTCCAAAGCTGAGAATCGGTTGTTCTGTGATGTACCCGGCTTCACACATTCCTGTATTTTCGGGTGCTCACTCCTGAGCACTGAATTCAGGATTTATTCATGACACAATGTTGCGCATATTCTCTTCACAAGTTTAATTTGTGAGCTTTGGACACTGAATATATTTCTGATTAAAGCTGAGGTGTTAATATTGTAATATATTCCGTCTCATGCTCTTATTTTCTCTCATACATTCATGAATCATGTTTATCAAGACGGAGTGTTCACGTTGAGCCCGAGGCTTGCAGAAAACATGACTGGTTTAACTTTGACTTAAGTTTCAAGCAGAGCAACATTTAACATCATGCAGCAATTAAATTGAGCTTCGATTGATTAGTTATTCAATGTTGTTTTCCTACCCCCTGGGAAGCTCTTGCCCCCTGAAATGCCCCGCTGAGGGAAGCATTCAGCCTGATGTACATTTCTGCAAGGCAGTTCATATGCGAACTAAACATTGATCTATTTTTGTTCAGGGCCATAAAGCCAGAGGCAAAGGGTTTATTTGAATGCTGAATAGACACTGCACCTGCGCTGAGTGGAAGTATAGGAATATGACTGGATGCTGATATTAATACAGGGAGGGTTTGCTTTGGGTGCAGGGAAAAAATATAGAAAATTTACATAATATGACCACAAAATATCACTTTAAAAAGGCATTTGTAATGCAAAGGTTTTACTACAAAATGCACCAATATTGCACTCCAATGATATGGTTTTGTATTGGAAATATGAATTACATTTAGTAGTGAAAAACCTGAAAATCACACAACCCTTAAACGGCTTTTGACTATTGTTTATTATTAACAGTCACAACTAGGGGTGTAACGGTTCACGGGTATTGAACCATTTCGGTGCGGCCTGTACACTTGCGTACCGTTTCGGTATATTTTTTTTAATTAAATAATATAAATTTATTATTATCGCGATATATAGTGCAGGGGAACATTGTTCCTAGGCGAGTTTCCCCACAGACGTTATTGAGTGACGCACAGTAGAGCTGCACGAGTAACTGAGAAATGGCAACAGCGAAAGAGAAGCCAGAGCTTGAAGACCCTCCCACCTCACTGCGGTCTCGTGTTTGGGAACACGTTGGCTTCTCTGTTAAAATATATAACGGGGATAGACGAGTGGATGAATTTAAAGTATGCCGACATTGTTCCACGGAGATCTGGCAGGCAACACATCTAACATTTTCTACTGCTGGAGATATTGTCACTGCAACCAGATCTGTGCTCTCTTCAGAAAATGTGGATAGGTTAATCTTTTTAGCCAAAAACTTAAAACTTGAATAGTTAGTTTTGTTGATATATAAGCTATAGCTGTTAAAAGTTTTCAGGTCCTAACTAGTTGCAGTATTTAATTTTTTATTTAAAAAATCTGTATTTCTTTATAGAGTGCAATTTATTTAAAATATCACCCAAATGTGTCACTTTTATATATTTTATGCAAGAATTCTACTGTGTATTGGCAGCTTTTCAAAATAAAGATTTTGTAAGTTCTTATTGTTTTGTACCGAAAATTAACCGAACCAAGCTCTCCAAGACACTGTACCCAACCGAATACGATTTTAGCGTACCGTTACACCCCTAGTCACAACATTTATCGTAATATAATGCTAGATAACAAATTACAATGATAAACAACGAGGGATATATTGGGAATATTGTGTCAATAAAAAAATTTTCTATTTTACAGAATGTCAGACAGACCGCCGGCAAAGAGTGTGACAGACCTAATTTTCCCATACCAATGCCGTCAGCTCTGGGTCGTCGTTGGCAAACACGTGTCGAATGAGTCAATATTTTTTCAAGTTTTGTGTTTTAGTCGTTTTCATTAATAAAGTTATACTTTGTATTACATTTATTTTAATGAATAAAGTCTTGCTTTGTGTTAAATTAGCTTCAATTAATAAAGTTGTGCTTTTCGTACTATTAGTTTCTATTAATAAAGTTCATTCATTCATTAATTTTCTAACCCCCTTTTTCTCTTTTGGGGTCCCCAGGGTCTGCTGGTCACACAAATTGGCCGAGAGGCGGGGGGACACCCTGGACAGGTCCATCGCATCATTAATAAAGTTGTGCTTTGTAATAAATTGGTTTTAATTAATAAAGTTATGTTTTGTGTTTAATTTGTTTTCATTAATAACCTTGTGCTTTGTCTTGGATTAGTTTAATTCATAAAAAGAGGTCAAGAAAAGTGCGGGAAGAGCGCTGTGCTTATCCACAATGACGTTTCAGCAGTTTATTATTTAATTTTTAAAATGTGTGTTAATCAACTCGTCTAGTGCCTCTTCACAGGCATAAACGCTTCCAGGTATTCTGTACAATGCAGAGGCAAAGCATGCAGCGTCTGTGCAATTCTTACTTTGCCTAAAACCAGCAGACATTTTATACAAAGTATAATCGTCCACTACTTGAGGAAGAATCAACCAGTAACTACTCTTTTACGTTCTATCCTCTTTGTTTCCATTCAATGCACACAAAAGGAGACCTGGAAAACCAAACCAAGTTTTTTTAAGTCTAAAAACAAAAGCATGTATTGGACAATACTCCCAGTCTGAAAAAGAACAGCTATGTCACTGCTCTACTGCAGTTCAATAAGTGAAGCAACTAAGAGTGCCATCATTGATCCAAAAACAATAATAATGAATTATTAAATAAAAATAGAATGACTATTGAATGCTGTGTTTGTAAAAGCCAGATTTCTCACCTGAGTTCTGGATCCTCACATTCAATGGTGACTGTTTGGGGAACGTTGAATGGATTTTTCAGATGAAATTCAAAGAACTCAGCCGTTCCGAGTGTGGCGTATAGAGTGTGCTTGGTGGTAATGGCCTGGGAGAGCATGTTGGTGATCTCCTGGGCTTTAAAGCGCTCCCGATAGGCTTCGATAATACGCAAGTCTCTAGAATGCTGAACACGATCTGCCTGATGCATCTGAAAGAGGAAAATCTCATGTTCCAACTGTATTTGAAAGCTTCAGACACTGATAAAAGTGACTAGGCTGAAGGCTGCCAGGACTGTGCAAGTAAAGAGAGAATTTAGGTTCGATTTCATCATTTTTTCAGAAACTGGTGAATAATGCAGCTCAGTTTTAGCTACTTCCTCTTCTGAAATGAACCTCATACTTTAAAAGGAATGCGCTCACCCACTCTTACTTCCTTTGAAATCCGTTTGATTTTCTTTCATAAGACCTACAATTCTGACTAATTCCATGGGAGCTATTGCCTTTTCTGTGCAATGAAAGAGGACAAGCCTTGCGGTTGCGGGGCTTTAAATGTTGAAAAAGAATAATTAACTGCCACAAAATGGCCCTTATGACAGTGTGGTTATGTCACTTGAAAATGAGCAGGACAAAGGAACATGTAACACAAGATTTATTACAAAAACCCCTAAAAATGCAAACTTGTTCCCTCATTTTGACTGATAAACAGTGCTTTTCTTAACAAAGAGCTCTGTGGCTTTAACTTCAGCCCTTCGCATGGAATCCTACCCAAGTCTAGTTGAGTTTTGACTTGCATTTGTCCTTTGATAAACATGAATAAGGAAAGCAATGGAGTGTTTTGTTGAATTGGATAAGTTCCCACAACTCAATTAAGCCCAGCCTAACTCAAATGATTTCAGCCCATCATGTTTGAACCCAAGCAACTCTACCCTTATTATGTTAGATTTAAATATTTCCATCCAATGAATCAAAGTCAAAGTCAAGTGAATTAAACCCAATCAACTGATCTTAGATCATCTCAACACAACTACACCCAACCCTACTTGAGCCAGATTGTCTCAGCTTAGTTCAGCTCATCTAAACTCAGATAATCTCACCCAAATATATCTTCATTCAGATTATTAACTTCATTTCAGCTCATTTCAACACTGATTATCTCAATTTAGCTTAGCTCATCTTATCTCAACTGAACTCAAATCTTCTCACCTCAGCTCAGATCATCCTATCTCAATTAAAATCAGTTCATTTACATTTATGGATTTGGCAGACTCTTTTATCCAAAGCAACTTACGTTTTGAATGAATGAACACATCTTTTTGTCAGTTCTTGCTTTCCCCGATCTCAGTTCAGCTCAAATCATCTCAACTCAACTTAGTTCAGCTCATCTCAGCCCATCTCATCTCGGGAAAGTTCAACTCAACTGAACTTAAATCTCAACTCAGCTCATATCATCTCTTCTCATTCATTCATTCATTTTCAACTCGTTTATTCCCTTTTTGGGGTCACAGGGGTCTCCCGGAGCCTATCTCCAGTGCACATTGGGCCAGTCCATCGCAGGGCAACATTCACACCTAAGGGGGATTTAGATTATTCAATAAACCTAACGGCATGTTTTTGGTATTGTGGTGAAAACCGTAGTACCCGGAGGAAACCCACACAGGAAGAACTCCTTCCAGGAAGGTCACTGGCGAGCCTCAAAACCTTCTAAACTAAACCAACTAAACTTAGTTCGGCTCATCTCATCCTCAAGGAGATCTTAAATCTGATAATGTCAGCACTGGAAATATTCAAAACAAAACTGTGTTCTTCCCGCGACGTTTGCATTCACCTGCAAAGAAGCCGCAGTGTTCTGTTCTTCAAGTTGACGGACATTTTTCATTCGATCAATCTTCCTCTTATGCACTTCCCTCTCCTCCGCCTGCTGAGGCAATACGGCTCCACCTACTTCCCTCATGGTGCTCTTCAGCAGTCTGGACAGCTCTCCATCAACTTCTGGCAGTCGACGGGCTCGTCTGGTATTGCTAGCTGGAAAACACACAAGTTACATCATGTCAACATCTTTCCTCACTTCCGTCCAGGCCACTGCTCAATTCATCTTCGCCTCCTAGCCTGCTTAGAGAATCCGGTTTTAATGAGATTCAACATCAGAACTAACACAATGCTATGATTTAATCCCAATGAAGGCAGAAGATGGAGGATCAAAAGGAGCCCATCACCCTTCTTTCTAAAATCGAAATTCCCCCAACAGAGACGCACTCTGTGATGAATAAGAGCATGTTGAAGCCCTCTCTTTATCTCCATCTCATCAGGCTGACATACACAGAGACTCACAAACAGCTCAACACTTCTCCTGTAACTGCCCACTTCTCAGGGGGTGAGAGCTTCTGAGCGCTTCTTTAGCTGCAGAATATTACGAATTTGTATTATACGCTTTACAACAGGAGGACTACTCCTCAATGTAGCAGAAAAATATACATGAAGAAACACATGCACAATGCACTTTACATAATCACTAAATGCTCCCTTTTTATCCAGTACCCACCGGTGTAAAATCACTCCTCAACACAAGGACTTGAATGCAAACGCTTCTAGCAATGCAAGCTTGATTTCACACATGGCTGCATTCAGAAAAGCATCCAAATATAAGGTATACGGTGATTCAGCTTAGCATAAATCAATATTTTTGTGCAGCAGGAAGGCATGTACTTCTTGATTAGCCAGAATGATCCCCTGCAAATCCTACCAATGAAAAACAACCCTACACTATATTAAAAGTTGGTAGACAACAGGTCTAGGACCAAGCAGGCAATGCCCACTCATCACCCACCTTGGATCTCATGAACTAAATATATTGATCAATTGTGGGAGTGTAACAATATATGGCGGCGCAATATATCCCAATACAAAATTGTCACCATACACATCGTGGAATTACTTGAGGATATCAATTAGGAGTTGAACTGTATTTGCTTATTGGCGTGATTCTAGTCACTTCTGAAACTTCTTTAAGTTTTCTCTTTTTATTTAAAGTTTGCTAGTCGATGATCATCCATTACTCACGTTTTATATTAGAAACAAGCGCAATCAATTAGAGAAAAAGACAGGACCATTGGCGCTGCCATTGGAACTGTCCATCAGCTTGTCCCAGAAAAGCTGAAACTCTTTAAAATAAAAAAAAAATAAAAAATTTAGTAAAAACTGCACATTTTAACTAGTGGTTAAAAGCACTCTTTTCTATGGGCACTTGACTCTCCAATTGTGACAAAACTCTTTTTCTCCAATTGTAAGTCAATTTGGATAAAAGCATCTGCTAAAAACATGCATGTAATTGTGTCTTAGAAAACTGGGGAAGAAAAAGAGTGACACTGTCTCCTCGAAAGACTATAAAACTGCCAATAAAGTCAACAACTAACACTAGAGTGAGAAGAAAACTGAAAAACTGCAGCTAGAACTAGATAAGAAAACTCCTAAGCTAAATCCTCTTCTGGAATTATCAGTAAACCCCACATGATGTACTTTCGAAATTCTCCAGAGCTGTAGAAGTGCCGAGCTGTTGAGTTCAGAGGATATGCAGTCAAGCTCTGGTGCGCTGGAGAGACCATGTGGCGTACCGTTCAGCTGGAGGATGGTTAAAGCCTGAGGGCCATCGCTGGGCTTCACCACATGAGAGAGTGAAGACGGATGTGCCAGTTGACCCAGGGAGCTCACCACACTGCAACCTGTTGGAAAGGAAATCGGAAGAGATTCTGTAACATTTTGGCATGTTAAGATAGATGTAAATAGATAGATACATTCATCACAAGTTTACTGGTACATTTTCTTGGCCATTTTTCAGATATGAATATGAATGATAATGCACTCATTTATTGTCAAACAGCTGTGTTTACTCTTTAACAGAAACTTTCCAAATGACTCTGATCAAAAGTTTACGTACTCCAGCACTGAAGTCTCTTGAGGTAGTTGTCGATGAGGTTCTTTATCTTCTCTTTTGCTAAAGCAGCTTATTGTTCTTGGCAAAACGCCTTTTGAACATACTGTACTTTTAAAGAGAACGCAACCTGCTATGATTACGTTTTTTATTTATAACATTAAACAGAAAGAATTGCTTTATAGGTTCTGTGTTCTGGGATTGGGTCGATTTGGTCCATGCCTTCAATGTTGGTCCACGAGAGGTTGGCCCCATGTCGCTCCATTGGACCGAGCTAGGACAGCACCCATGGGTTCAATTGTGGCAACGAGGCACTTGGAGGCCCCAATCCTAGACCCAGCTCCAGGGCCGATATAATAGGTCATAATAAGTCTTCATCTCCTAGGACCTTGCTTGCCTAGAGAGACCCTGCCAGGCTCATTTCGGCATTTGAATTCCTTCACCACGGCAAGGTGGAGATGCAACATGCCTTGGTAGTTCTAGGGGGGGTTTCTTAGACATAATTGGTGAAAATGAGGGAGACTGGGTACTCTTTTAGAGATAGGGTGAGAAGCTCGGTCACTCAGTAGGAGTTCAGACCTGCTGCTCCTTCACTTCGAGAGACACTCATCATCACCTGGGACCTTTTTGCCTAGGGAGACCCTACTCCGGCCTCGTATTCCCCAACAACATAGCTCCAAGGCTCATTCCGGCAGTTGAATTCCTCCACCAGGGCAAGGTGGTGATTCAAGGTGCCATGCAAGTTCTAGGAGAGTTTCTTAGATATTATTGGTCACCCGTAAGGAGTCCAGGTGAAACTAGCTGAAGGGGCTTCGACTTGGGGAGGTTTTGCGAAGCCATGGAGAAGTCCTAGGAGACACTTGGTGTCCAGTAAGAGTGTGGGCATTCTAACATAGCCAGAGAACAACAAGAACAACTCCTGTATACAATAAAATAAATCTATTTATTCTGATTTATTTCCAAAAACCCTGCAACTCTTTAATCTTATTGTGAGCACCGTTGTATTCAGCCTATTTCCTATGTTTCCTCATAGTCTCCTCGTAGTCTCCCCAAAAATAGTGCACTCACATGAAACATTGCAAGTGCATTGAAGATGACTGGCAGAAAGCTACTGATATTGATTGTTGGATGTCCAGCCAGAGAGAAAGGTGGGAAAGTTAACCGAAGATAAACAAAAACGAAGGAAAACTACTGATATTATGCATTAAACTGAATTGCTGATGTAGGCGATGTCCTCAGCCAAATGAGCCTTATCGTCTGGGATATCTTTCTGCTGTGCATTGAGAGGCAGTAAATAGCAAGAACTTCAGAACAAGTGTAATGCTCCCATGGGTTTCACAACAAGCAAAAACCGCCCTAAAGTTTCATCGACTACAGATGTGATTACTGATGGGTAAGAGCTGTAATTACAAGTCAAGCAGTGAATGCCGGATTGAAGCATGCTTGTGCGAGTTTGTCAGGGGACCGACTGTGATTGATTGAACCTTCAATGAAAACAGCAATACAGAAATCAGACATACAACATTCCAGAGACAAAGCACTTGCATTAAGCATTTAACTGAAGATGTTTGTGAAGTTGAAGTGTTTAAAAGGCTATCTGAGAGACTTTCTCACTGAGAAATGCTTGCATCGAGGCAGAATGATCCTTATCTAGAGTGCAAAAGTATTGACACAAACTGATTTTACAAATCTGTCCAAGTTACTCATGAATAAATCAAGTGCCAAAAGCATAAACGTAAGCCGAAGAGCTATGCAAGGATATTATGGGGAAGATCGTAGCAGCATGTTGAGAAGCTGAAATCCATTACGATTACATACCAGATTATTCTCCTTGATCCGGGGCAGCTGGGTTCATATTCACAGAAAAAAACCCAATAGGAAACACAAATATGAAAACTAACACAAAGTACAGGCCCTTTTTAAACTTGCTAATGAACATCTGAATGACTCAGAGGAGAACTAGGGAAAGGTGATGGCAAAAAGAGGAGGAATAAAAGGTATGAACCCAAAAACACCACCTCTACAATCAAACTTGATGGTAAAAATGCATTTGGGGAGGGGTGGGCTGTATTGTACAAATACTAATCTTGGGTCCTATAACATTTCAGCGTGACAATGTCCTGAAACAACATAAAGTGGCTAAAAAATGGATAAAGATGCTGGACTTATAAAAATCCCATAAAAAAACTCAAATGTGAACAAACCGAGTGGCTAATAACAAGAAAAAAAAAAAATGACCATTATTGCAAACAATGGTTTGTCACTTTTTAACAGTTTATAAACATATTCTCTGTCACTGTTGAAAAAACAACCACTAAATAAATAGAATGATCATTTATTTGTCTGTGGGAAATCAGCAGGGGTCAAATACATCTTTATCTCTTTGTACTCAGGATCATTTTTAAAGTAAAATTTAAATAATTTTAGTTATTATATATAAAAATCAAATAGTACCTACATACATACATACAACATCCCCAAATACATAATAAATGACCTAAAGTGCAAAAGTGAGATTTTAAAATGTTGATTTAATATTCAAGTTAAAATGAGGTCAAATGGAATAAGTAGAAAAGATAAAATGTCTTATGTCTCATATGATTCCTACGCTATTTAAATAAGTCACACATACACTAATGCATAATACATGAATACACCTGAAGAGGGCAGACTGCAGATTTCACCTTTTGACCAGTGTATAAGCTCCAACACTGAATAGATTTCATTATCTGCTAGAAAACGGACTGAAAAAGTAAAATTGAAGCACATGGAATTTACTAGAGACCACAGCATTGTTATCTGATGTGATTTATGCAGAACAATGAGGAGTAAACAGTCTACTTCATGTCTTTATCAAGCACACCGTGTAAACAATCACAGCACGGTGGAAACAGGGTGAATCCTGGGGCTAACGACTTCTCTAAAAGCTAATTGGGGTCAGACGTCAGTTAACCTGGCGTCTAAACAATAAGACAAGCTAAAGCCACCCCATAAAACAAAGTTTGCTAAGCTCAAGAAGGAATGGCTAAACATGAGATCTCTAAACAACATTTAATCCAATTTATATTGACTGTTATATTTCTATTTCAGCATTTAAGCTCAGATCGACTTTTCTAATCACTTTAATGCAGGAATGCAAAGCAATTCCACAACAAATCCCTCACATCCTGTTTCAGAAGCAGAATACAGCAGCGTTAAGGAAATACACGAGCTGGATTATACTAAAGGACAAAATTACTTTATTATTAAACGAAAACTGAGTTCCAAAACAATGCATTTTTGAAACTGTTGAGCCCAAAAACTTTTTTGCGAGATCCCATGACATCCATACACCCTCTAATGAATATGCATGAACAGCCCGAAACAATGTTACATAACACTTTAAACTAAAGAGAGTTTTGCATCTCTACAAACCCTTTTGAGAGCTATTGAGCAACTCTAACTTTAGTTTTATTCTGGAAACATCACAAAAATAAAACTAGATATTACTCGGTGGATTTGATAACGGTATCTCTTCAAAAATCTTTTTTTTTTTACCGGCAAAAAGCTTTTGTTTTTGGTAACCATTATCTGTAGTCGCGTAGATTTTCAGTTCAAGAGCACGTTCTCTTATTCCTCCTGCACACAGTTCTTAGTTCCACTGATTTGGTATTGGATGTGTTTCCAGGTGATTGCTCCTGCCACCTCTGCTTTGGTCGTCTTGTCATCCCCTTGATCATCTCGCCCCATCATCAAATCTCTACGACTCCGTCGAGACACGCACCTCCTTACTCTTACTCTACCTATGAATTTTTAATTACTTATAAAAACTTGTTTTTGACTTTCGCCTGTGCTTTGGACTTTGATTCAGTTTCGAATGTCGATATTAAGTTGTAGTAAACAGAAAAAAAAATGTGTACAGAAAAAAAATTATAACATTTCTTGGAGTATGGAGATTTTAACATTTACTTTTCAAAATTATATTTAACTCTTTTTTCTTCACCTTTCAATTACCTACATGGACGATTTACATTAATGTTTTTTTTTTACTTCAAATATCATGCATGAATATTTTTTAATGTAGTTCTCTCTCTTAAATTTCCAAATATTCTATTGGATATTGTGTTGAAAAAAGTGGTGTAAACATACACCCTGCTCACGGTACGATACGTACGGCGATATTATGTTTACAATACAAAATGCATCAATATACTCTACAATATTATTTTAACCAACTATTGAAAAGTTTTTTTAAGAACCTTAATTTGAAAAAATGCCATTTAAAACGTTTTGAGAGCACAAACCAAAGAAGGCTAGGGTGTAGTTAGATTTGTTTGTGAGTACTTGATACCATCCATCCACTAGGGGGCAGTGTTAATGTTTGCATTAAGTCATCTTTTTTACTGTAAGTGATGGACAGAGCTAATTTGAATTCCATCTTGTTAAAATGTGAGTAAACAATAATTATCTTCAAGTAAATATTAGATAAACAAGAAGAAAAGGTAAAGAATTTTCAGAAGTGACTAGAAACACAATTACCCATCCAATTTATATTGACTGTTATATTTCTATTTCAGCATTTAAGCTCAGATCGACTTTTCTAATCACTTTAATGCAGGAATGCAAAGCAATTCCACAACAAATCCCTCACATCCTGTTTCAGATGCAGAATACAGCAGCGTTAAGGAAATACACGAGCTGGATTATACTAAAGGACAAAATTACTTTATTATTAAACGAAAACTGAGTTCCAAAACAATGCATTTTTGAAACAGTTGAGCCCAAAAACTTTTTTGCGAGATCCCATGACATCCATACACCCTCTAATGAATATGCATAAACAGCCCGAAAGTGATGGACAGAGCTAATTTGAATTCCATCTTGTTAAAATGTGAGTAAACAATAATTATCTTCAAGTAAATATTAGATAAACAAGAAGAAAAGGTAAAGAAGTTTCAGAAGTGACTAGAAACACAATTACCCAAAAAAGAAATTATTTAAGCATCATGCAAATGAAGGCATCTCTCCTCTCAATTCTTTCAAATATTTTCAATAAATAAAACTTAATGACAAAGACAAAAAATTACTTGAGGACACGCATGCAGTGTGAAATGCATGCCAAACCACTGCAATTAAAAAGTGTGACGAAGTTTGACAAGAACTTAAAAAAATAAAGTGTCAGGCAGGTGCTTTAAAAAAATTTGTTCATACCATTACTTCTGTTTTCTTTTCTCCCATGAAAGCCTCTGTAGAACTGATTGGTTATAATTGTTGCATAACTGTGATTCTCTTTCCTCCTCCCCCTCCTCCTCTTCTCTCCTTCCCTATCTGCTTCTTCTTTGGAAAAATCACTGCCACACTTATCAAAGGTTTGCAGATGAGCATTGTGGGAGCCAGAGGGAAGCGAATTATAAAATCCTAATCTTTTCTACCCTTCATTTGGCCCAGCATCTCTGTGCTCAATATAAAGGCAGAAAGAGTCCTGCAGTGATGGAGCTGTTGTGTGCACTTTAGATGGATGCACCAAATCTTTATATTGAGCAGTTAACCTGAGACAGTGAGCTCAAAATTCTTTTTGTTCTACGTAGACGTTTGTTTGTGTAATTACTTACTAAAATTTAGTAAAGATGATTTCTTGAGAAGCTCCCCCCATTGCATTGTTGCTAATGACAGGATGCCAATCATTACAGATCCAATTACTTGGAGCTTCATTTATTTCTGACTGTGGCACATCCCGTCTGAGCAGAACGCGTTCGTGAAATAAGACATCAATCCAAGTGCATTACCCAGAATGCCAGACTCCAGACACCTTAGCAAAACTTGACACAATGTATTCAACGAACCGATCAAGGCTTTCAAAAGACATTAGTGCAGACACGTAATTCTTCCAGTCACTCCTTTCACAGACTGATCATTTCCCATTGTTTAAAGTACTAATCGAAGGCTGAAAACCTTTGAAAAGATTAAAAGTACACGAAAGCACTATCTCTGGTTAATGGTGACCACTCATTAGGAAGCAAATAAACGAACAAAGCATTAATCCCAGATTGAGATACGGTGTTGAGCAGCTTTTGAGCACGTCTTGATTTTTGTCTCGGTTGCGGATGAGTTAATTGTTTCCGAGAAGCGGAGGAAAGCTGATGTCTATCTGCCTTTGAGCACTTGACAAATAAATACTTGCATTTTTTCAGGGCTTTTCAGTCTCTGAATAGCTTTCATTCTGCTCTGATTTCACAACAACTGCTAAATAATTAATTTCATTCAAATAAAACCTGTCCGTTAAAAAATGTATTTCTGTTGTGTTTGTTCTATAAAATGTTGCAGCTAAAAAGAACACGACAGAAACTGTGATCAGTGTAGTGATTGGGCCCTGAATAAACTAAGAAGTGATCCATCCTTGGGAAAAAGTTGTTTAACTTTAGATTACCATATCTTTTTCCCAAATGTAAGCTATTGAGTTGTAGGAGGGGCATGGTACATTTGTACATCACAATGTACTGACTAAATATTCATCTAATGGTGACTTTCTTGTTAAAGACAATAACTTGCGTTCACATTTAAAACAATCTGGACGTTCCACAAACTTGATGTCTTTTTCAAAAATCCATTATACGGCTCTTTAAAATATGTCCAAATCAAATAACAATACGTTCATCTTTTTGTTAAGCATTTATGCAAACATTTAAGCATACATTCATCGTTCCTCAACACTTGCAAAAACAACTGGAGTGCAGTCGAAAATTGGTTTATTTAAAGGCATCACGAACTGACTAATCAAAAGAATGTGCTATTTAGCATACAAACATTGGTAGAACAATAAAGCTAGAGTTAAGGTTTCAGGATTCCAGTCCAAACTCCAGTGAGACCAGTGATAGAAACGAACCGAGTTACAGATTTAAGTTCAGGAACTCCCCCCAATTTAGATCATAAGAGACTATTCTTATGATAAAAAAAACTGTAAGTAACAAAGAGCAAGCCAGTGTTCGTAAGAACACTTTATCTACATTTCACAGAAGATTTGTTTTAAAAAAAAAAGGACAATTTAAACACTGGTTTTGCTAAAAGATTTGGTGAGAAGCAGGGCTTTGCCCACAGGATTAATCTTGGAAACTGTAAGTAAAAATGCTGCATGCAAACGTCTTTCTAACACGTTTATCAATGCTGTGTTGGTTGTTTTCAATTACAATAAATTATTTATGCAATTTATAAATAGGAACCTCCTTTAACTGACAGATGGTCAGATGGTAGACAGACAAAAGCTGTGTTTTTATTGAGTCATCTGACCTGAATGTGCAGGCTGAAAGGTGTTCATTATCAGAAACACACAGCATTAACGCTACTCTCGCTCCTTTTCTCAAACGCACACTTATACAAGCAATCGCTCTAAAGTCATGCATGTGTTGCAGGGTTTATTGACACAATCTCAATATTTCAAACTGGTTTGGACTCAAATATTACAAAATTAGCCCGAGAGTCTTACCAACATTTCCAAACCGCAGATGCAATATTCCTTTTACAGTAGTGTAGACACTGATGGCTGAAGTGGCGCTGTGTTTTGCATCATGCCGGCTCGCAAAACTGTTATCCTGCATGTACTCTGTGGTGATCACCTCGAGCTCGTGGCTGACCTGCACGGCCGGACGCCCTTGACGTAGCATGTGCTATAGAAGTAAACAAAAATCTTATAAATAACCATGCAATATGCCAGTCATCATGCCCTCTGAAGCAATTACAAAAAAAATCAACCCATAAAACTGGCAAATGCGAGGCATGTGGGGCAACTGACAAATGCCACCATCTGACGACCTCGCGCCAGTGTTTGAAACCTAAATGGACACTTTGTTCATTGTGAAAAGGTCAGAATCCATTGTAAAGACAAACAGACCAATTATGTTGATGCGACTGTATCTATTTCTGGTCTTGTTTTGTTTTAACCTTCATTCAACAGCCCACACCGATGAGAGCTCTGGCCAAGAGACCAATGGGGGGGGGGGTTCCAGACGCAGGTGTCTTGCAGTGTGACATGCATATTTCATAATTTCAACATGACACTTCCATCTGAGGACACTAAATAATGAATACCACAGGAAGATTTGGATGTGCTGGGTGACTGTCTGTCTGATTTAAACAGCCCAGTGAGCTCTGCTGGGCTATTAATGAGGGCAGTATTTGTTCCTGTGTCAAAGTTCTGAATTAGCCAGTGAGCTTTTAGCACTCAGGGAAAGCTGAAGACCGACAGGGCTGCTGATAGGTGTAGAAAAGTCTGAGGCATTTCATTTTCATTTTCTGAAGGAGTACTTCTTTAAAAAACATCCCGTCTTACTCAGAGATTAATAAGTTGTGTTTTTATCTTTTTTTTTTTCAATTTTGGTGATTGTATATTTAGCATAGCTTAACATAGATCATTAAACCTGATTAAACCAGTAGCACTTTTAATCAAATAAAAGCTGCAAGCAGCAATCAAAGGGCTCTCACACCTCCACCCCATTGCTTTCGACAGATGCTGTGTGCACATAGATTAGCGAAGTCGCAATTAAACATCCAACAAACCGTAAGATATGACGGATGAAGTTTGGATCTTCAGAAGGAGCTTGTTAAAGTATAAAGCCTAGAAAAGTACAAGTCCATTGAATATAAGTAACTTCCTGTCGGTTTGGAAATTCACTCCAATTGACTTTTTTGTAGGTCTTAGTGTTGCAAATGTCCTTCAAACACACTCTGAAATAGCAGTATAAAAAGGCAGAAAAAATATATCCCACTTTGCCATTAGGTGGCGCTACAATGGACACTGCTGGCTGCTATTATATCTAAATAAGACTGGTTGAGTTTTCAGATGAAGAGATACAATCTCTATAAAGTACCACACGCGCAAAAGTGGTCATTATTAGAGGTTTTAGCGAAATTGCTGACTTCCAGTCAATTTTGAAAACAAAAATAAAAGCTGCATGTCACAAAATATCCATGATACGAAGAGTCTCTCGAAAAATCTTCTGTTTCAAGATCGAAATAAAATTCCAAGAAACGGAAAACAGAATCCAAGAAATCCGTAAGTAAACGTACTACATTGTTAACATTTGAAATTTGCTCAGGTGACTATGCTGGGCGTCATGTGACTGCAGTAAGCTTGCAACCAACAATTCTGCTCTTCTGTGACCGTCTACGCATGTGCTTGGTTTCTGTTGGTGTTCATAATTCACTCGCAAGGTAAGGTTGCACATTTGTGTACGTATTATTTTGCATTTATTTTATTCTGATTTCATTCTTTTTTGTCATTTATTACATTAACAATGTGTACATTTAAGGATTGAGGAAAAGTTACTTGAATATTCTGTTTTTTCACATTTTTTCAACATATATTGTTGTTTCTGAAAGCCATTGCACAGATTAGCCATTTTACATGTAAAACTTATAAAAAATTCAGGTGGCGCTGTTGAGCCATTTTGCCACGTTTTGAACCCCAATCAGATGTAAATGTTCACCAGTTCTGACATGCGTGTGACTTTTCGAGCACAATTAAGCTGCAAAACAGTAATGCTCTGACCAATTACAATAGGGTTCGATGGATCTTAGGTTCTCAAGCCCTAATTTCCAAAATGATGCCAAATTCCTATTTAAATCTCTTTTAGAAATATATTTGGTTTCAATACCAGCTGAAAATAAAATATTGCTATTTTGCTAGGCTGACACTGTAAGAAAAACACAAGAGAGACTTTTTCATTAAACAGAGGAATGCTCCTTTCCAAATTATGAACAAACTTACATTAAAAAATAATACAATATTAGGCTTGAAGGGTTTGATTAATGACTTATACCTTTAGCTCCACAGCAGCCGAGCCAATCAGCATTAAGGACTCACTGTCCCAAACGTCAATCTGCAAGGAATGGATAGCTAGGTATCGCAGAAACCACCCCCGTTCTCCAGGCTTTAGGAAGTGTGGATCAACTTGAAACTGCAGCTGCAGACCAGGGAAACCTGATGAGAAAAGAGCAGCATTAACAGAGAGAAGAGAGAAATGTTTTGTGATTAAAGGAATGGATTAAGTGGCAATTTAGAATCTTATCTTAGGTGGGTTGATTAAGTGATTCTGGAGAAGGCAATCGGGGACTTTTATGTAAAGCCATACTCTGAGCAAACAGTGGTTTCATCGGCAAGAAAAATGTGTGGGACATTTACATAAACATCTTCATTCTTGCATGCACCATGACCTGTCAGTCAAGAATATCAAACAGACCAGCAGTGCTGCAGGCGCTGATGTTTTCTATATGCTCCCACATGTTTCACCGTGTCGAAAGTGATGACAGTATCAGTTCGGAAAATGCTTGGGTAACATTAAGCTCCTGTAGAAATCCTAGTTTATTTATGATCGGCGTTTAACAAAAGGGTTAATAGTAAGTAAGCATTATTTAATTACTTTATATGCAAAGACAAAACCAAATAAAACATGGAAATGTACAAGAAAATGAAAAATTATTTATAAACACTAAATGGACTAGTTTTTATTATGCATTTTCCAAATAAAAAAGATGTCCAAGCCCAAACCCCTTACAGAGATGCAGACCTTTCCAGTTGACTTGTTTCCCCGGTCATCCAGGTTAAGATATAAACTAGAAAAGCACTGACCTGGAAATGAGCATTTCTACCACCTTTGAGATTAAAAGTTTGTTGCATCAGATGGTGCCAAAAGATCCAGTTAAGTTTGGACTTAAGTAAGGTTTATAAAGCAGTATTTTAAGCTTTATTTGAACTTCCTAAAGATGTGTACAATATAAGTCAGGTGTTCACAGCATATTAGGGAAGGGTTGGGAATTATTAGGTACAATGGGCCATGCTGAGATGAATGATTCTGAACCGATGCCTTTCTGCGACACTGGCACTTACTGTTATATTAGAAATGGATCAGCTGTACAAAATACACTTTAAAAATCTAAAGTGCAAAAGCCTAATCTTTGAGAACTAAACACAGACCTTCTTTAGATGTAGCTTTCTCACATCCTTCTGTCTCTCTGAATACATTCTGGGCCAATCATACGTCTCCCCCACCAAATATCCAGCACCTCAAAATTCAAACTTTGAATCCTCTGCCATTTTTCGGAATTATTTCTGAGGTATGACATTTTGGCACCGACTCCGCCATGGGGATAACTTCTGACCAGACTATCCCTTGACAGTGGATGGAAATACCTGGGTCTAAATTATTTCCACTAGTCTAAATGGAAATAATAATTTTTTGGAGGGAAAATCCCTAAAGTTATCATTTCTATGTGCTTCTTCGATAGAGATTGGACAGCATATCTTCAAATCCCAGTGTGCTTTGAGATCTTTGTCTGAGAGAAACCTTGTTGATGCAGTACAACTACCTTGTATCTTGTTGATGTACTCAATCTTTCTCAACCTCACCTTGGTTGCAGAGATTGGCTGTTCCTCGTCTAGGTTTGAGCATCCTACGCAGCTGCTTCTGTTTCAGTTCATGACTGAGTTTTAACCTATGTTTCTACCTGACTATAATCCCTGCATTCGTACCAAAAAAATATGCTGGTTTGAAGGTAGCAACACAGAAGATTGACTTTATTTGGATTTTTCTTTTGTGAAAGTATTTAAAAATAAAGTACAATCTTTAATTAATACTTAACAACACTAAATCAAGGCTCAACATTTGCAAAACTCACAAAAGATTAACATAATGGAGTAAAAAGCAGCTACAGCTAACTGATCATTGTTTTAAACCATATTAAAACTTCAAAGGAAGTTCATTTTTATTCACTATTCCCTGAAACAAAAATATTGAAAGCCGGCTGTAAGAGCTGATCATTCCCCCCACAATGCTCTCATGCTCAATCTCTCCCTTGTTATCTGTCTCGCCGCATCTGCTCTCGCTCCGCAATTCCATCCATCGTTTCTTCAATCCGTCTTCTATCTCTACATCATCCCATTCTTTGTTTTTCTCACCCTCAGGCTGCAGGCAAATGAGCGGCAGCCAACTCATCTTGAGACAGACACACTTGCAGTTTGTCACTTACAGTTTGTAATACATGTTCCAACTCATCAAACAGTACATTCAGATAATCAGTAAGGATCATTCTGCATAAGAAGCAACAAGTGGAAAAATGTGGGAAGCGTTCCTCTCTACGTGGGAGTCTTTTTCAATAAAGGAGCTGCTTACAACGCAAAGAAAAGTGTACTGGACACGTTCTTGGCTCAACATTTTAAGGTGCCTTCAAAACGATTGATAAAAATAACTCACATCAGGAGGAGGCAATAAGTATTTTTGGCATCTGCACAAACAGGCCGCGCCAAATCTGCTTTCACAGCACCACCAAGATCATCACAAAGTCACACGGCTTCTACGCTGCTCCTCGGTGGGCTCGGATGTAGGAAGACTGCTTCGTAAACGCAATTATTGGAGTGTTGCCATGCACCGTAAAACTCTAATTGCTTGTTTTTAGAGACGCTGTTTAGTGAAAACTGCTGTACATTCAACTGAATTCAATAGAGAGAAAGAATCCTCTAATTATACTTGAATGCATTTGACATGATAACGTGAAATAAAGCAAATATCAACTACTTTGTGACACCTACCATCTTTGTCGAGCAGTGAGAGCACACATGGCTGATCAGAACTGGGTTTGAGCCGGCTGTTCTTCTCCGGCTCGAGCAGTTTCAGGCTTTCTGTGGCGACCGGAGGAAACCGGTAGAGCTGGAAGGTGAAATGGACACTACGGGGCCAGTCTGAATTCACACCTGCTTGAGGGACCCTATAAAGAACAGTGTTGGGATTAGGCTCAAATCAACTAATCAATAGCAAAGGTAATTCTGTTTCAACTCAACAAATGATATAAATAATATTTGAAGATTCAGAAGTCACTTGGATGTGCTCTGGTATGAGGAGTGGATCTGCGATGGCAATCCTCGATGAGAAACCGTCTGAGTGACTCCTTCATAAAAAACCAATATCAGCTCCAGGCACAAAATCAAGAAACTGTCCATTAAACATGACAAACCTAATAAAACCTTCAACATTATAAAATTCTTTCAGATCACTGAATGTTTCTTAAAGTTTTCACATTTTTGCACTAAAACTCACCAACAAAATAGAACGAAAATCAAATAAATAGTTAAAATAGACATTTGGATGATTGGGCAGAACCTCAAACACTAAATCACAGACGTACGCGTTGTAGAAAAGATAAAGATGTACAACACTCTGACTGAAATGCTGCAATTTAAAGAGGATTTGTAAAAATATATGTTGGTTATTTGGTAGAATACTAAATGGTTTATCGAAATGAGTCTCATTTGTAGTCTGGTCTTTTTAAAACAACCATTCAGAGATCAGCGCTAAACCTAAAGAAGCAGCTCCACTATACCATTTGGCACAATGGGTTTATTCATTCAAACCCAGAGTGTTGAAAAACAAGCTCAGGTTTTGACCCTCAGACTGACATTAGAGTAAACAAATGATATAAATAATTAAATGAACGGATATAACTGAATTAATCAAAGTCCTAGGTGACATTTGAGCGCTGACATAGGGCAATGTGAAGAGTTGGTCTTCATCCGCAGCAGAATGAATTAAAATGGAGGGATAGATTACGGAGGGATGATTGCTTTCTTTTCTCTTTCTGAAGAAGATTAGCAATCAATCATTCAGAATTAGATAAGGATAGAAACTATTTACGGAGAGGGAACTGGCAGAGCTCTGAGCATTCTCACATGTGAATTTAAGCGTTGCTCACTCAAAATGTCAGTTCTGACCTCAAAGCCAATCAAATGCCTCGAATTTCTTAATTAAAAGAATAAGCCTTCGAGCGATGTGAAGATTTCGGGGAATCGATCCGTAAACAACAGGATGGAAAGAACAATAAAAGCACTGACTATAGTTTACTTTTCTTGTTTACCATCAAGTATGTTTTTTAATTCGATGAAAGTAAATACATAAAATGCTTTGGAAAGTGCAAAAAAAGGGAAACAAAACTTTAGAATTTATTAAATTTACTGTAACTTCGTTTACTTTCTCAACATACATCTTAAATAATCTCAATACTGAAGTTTAGAAATATTTAGTGGGGAAAAAAAATATTTTTCAGGTTTTAAATATTTTGTTTCAATATTTTAAATAAGTTTATTTATAAACTGCTCCCAAGACACTTTTGTTTTTCTATAAAATTCACTTAAAGTAAATGCATCAAATGCTGGAGAAAGTGAAAAAAGAGAAAGAAAACTTTTATATTAATAAAAAAAAATCTCAAAATACTCTTTATAGCACTAATACTACAGTTAAGCAAGGTTTTGTGTGAATAATATACTTTATTGGGATATAAATATTTGAAGCTGTGCTACATTTTTTTGTCTGAATTATTAACAACTTGAATGAACAGTTATCCTACAGCCTACAAAGCTATGAGATGATAAAACGGTAAAATAAAAAAAAAACAATATGAAATTAATGAGCAAAAATAAAAGCACAACATTCCACAAACGACCACATATTTAACATTCTAAATAACTAACAAACTGGTCCCAATACCCAGTGCATTTATCTCAAAAACCAGACTGTAACAGTGGGAGAGATGAGGTATACTCAAGAGAAAGATGAGTGTTTTTTAAATCCATTAGTTTCTGATCTGAGAACAGAGAGGTGTTTGTGTTTGTCACAAGTACTCTTGACAAGGGTGGTTCTTCTGCGGAAAAGCGTGCATCAATACTCGAGTGATGTATAGACACCGGCTAATTGGAAGCTGAGATAACTTTGCCGGAGACATTTGGCCCTGGACCAGCAGTCGAAGAGCAGCATTACTGCTGAAATAAAGGACCTGACATCTTCAGTGTAATAGCTTGTGTATCAAACCCTCCTCGTAAAGGTGAAAGACTGCAGGATACTCTTATAGAGACACCTGCCTCTGAATCTTTCCAACATAGAAACCCATTCTTTAATTCACAATGGCACTTCCACTGCTTTTTCTGCAGTATAGAATATCCGAAATATTAATAAAAACTCAATACATCCTTCATGTATATGTTGCGTAAAGTAAAATTCATGAAAATAGTCCATTTTAGACTCACCGGGTAAATGCCAGGAACTGCAGGATGAGCGTGTTGGCCTGCAGGGGATCTGCTTCTTCTCTCTGAGGGTTAAAGCTGACTGCCTCGGATGGATCCAGAACCTCGGCCACCTGGTTCTGATGATCTAGGATCTGAGGAAAACCAGAAGAGAAGAGCTGGGCCAGTGATCTCCGGGAGGTCGATCTGGAGGAGCTGAGATAGACAAATCCCATTGGCACAGATGAACCATCAGTGGAATACACAGTACATTACCAACACAATAACGGTAGAAGCAATTTCTACAACTAAAATGTTCTTTTTCCACCACATTTAGTTCAATTCAATCTTGCTTACTAAGCTTTCGAGAAGAAATCGTATAGAGAAGGCCACTGTGAGTTTATGTATCTCGTAACAAGATTATGGATAAACAAAATGCTCAAAATTAATACGTATAGATATTTTCGTTGCAGCATGTGTGTCAAATCCCATGATGCCATCTGGTAACGTCAAACAACAGCTGATGTAACAAATATCTAAAACAGGATCTAAAAAAAAGAATCAAATAATAATGAAAATGAATAAAAACACTGATCTGAACACTGAAATACTCCTAAAATAATAAAAAAATAAATATATAAACACAGCCTAAAATTCTTGAGATGAAATGAACATGACGTCAACAAAAGTGTCAGTGTCTTGAAAACGTCTACTGTAAAGGATATTGAGTGAGAAACTGGAATTATCGACATGCTGGGATATAGAATGGTGTTCTGGGGAGAATGTATTATGCAAAACAGGATTTTGCAATACTCTTTTGAAATGAAAGAGTTCAATGTATTATGGAGACATACTGAAACCATAATATTCCCACTTCATGTCACACAGATTTCAATGGAAGCTTAGCTACAAAAGTGGGCCATTCATTCAACAGCTTTGTGCACGCAGTGATTTTATTTCTTTTTATTCGTTTTCATTCTTTGTCAACAGCCAGTCTTTGTCAAAAATCAAGTTGACACTCTGTTTAACCCCAAACCCAAACACTTAACCACCTGTTGGACCATGCTGGCGAAGCAATATTGAACAGGAAAAAAACTATTTTGATTCAGGAATCAACCCAAATTACTAGTAATAAAAATTCAATTTAAAAATAATGGGGTTCTTTGCAAACCTCTGATTATGAAACGTCTTATTTTAAAAGAAGAAAGTCCACTCCTTGATTGAAATCTAATTTAATATTGCATGTTTTTTATGCTATTTTTTTTTATAAATTGTACATTTTTCAAAGGATACCTAATATTTTATAATGTGTTAAATACTATAATTTTGCCACAATGGGGATAAGTATTTGACTTGAGTATTCTGCCAAAGGGGCATAATATAGCCTCAGTCCCTCAACAAGTGCATTGAAAATGAACTATCTTAGAGGAACAAATCAGAGGCTAAAATATGTCTGTTCTCTAGAGCTTTGAAATCGTATTTAAAAAGATGAAGAGGGAGCTGAAGGTTAGTGTCTGCTTGCATTGACTTTTTCTTAAAGGAGACAAATCCCTCCTAAGATGTTTATAAACCTTTTGACAAACCAAAGCAGACCTCTGTGACAAAGGGGTCCAATATTTATATCCCTCAAAAAAGTGGAACTGTTTTTAATCTAAATAATTAAATAAATAAACACATCATTATATTAACATTTAAAGTATGATCTGTTTTAGAAACAAGAATCTGAATTTGATGTCTGATACTGCTTTTAATCTAGCAAACAAAACAGAGATTAAATGAAAAGAGTTGAACAAAGGGTAGAAACACCCACATTATCCGTCCGTCATCATGTCTTTCAGTTTAAAGTCCAAACTCCTGCTAAACCTTCATTTACTGGAACAAGTGAAAGAAGTTTTCTCTGGTGTGCATCAGAGGGGCATTGTTATCTCACCCAGAAGTGTTTGTTCCAAGAGTGATGACAGGGGCATGCACCGGGGTGAATGTCAGTTCCTTCATCTCATCATCTTCCTCACTTCTGTCTCCTGTTCTCTCCTGCACACTCAGCTCCAAATGAGCAATGCTGCCGGCAGCTGGACACTCCTGATCCAGTTTACAGCAGGAAAACAAACACGAAGAAAAAGACACTCAAATTATATCCTTGCAGCGGATCCACCAGCACAAAAACACTTTCAAGAAGTTTTGCCTCACAAATCTTTAGATTATCTTCCTGTCTATTAGGCCTTGTGCACACAGACATGGGGACATTTTCTGTTTTGAAAAAAAAAAACATCCACAACAAGAAAATGCCCCAAAATTCAACAGCCACGGAGCAATTCTGACCGCAAAATCAATAACAAGCACATAAAACAAATGAAGCCACTAAATCGGATAGAAAACTGCTAAAATGGGCTTCAAATAAGAAACAAAACTCATAAACTTAGAAGAATATAAATGTGTGTTAGGGTTTATATGTATTTGTAATCCTAGAAACTGGCATTATCCAAAAACTTCACCTTGATCAGAGTTTTTAGGAATGCTAGATTACAATGAACAATGGGCCAGTGACAAAATCTGGACAGATTTGATTTACATTTTGAGGAAATTCTATCAGCACAAAAAAAATCTAACATTAAAGGCCTCTACACACCTAAGAATATTTTCAATCTGAAGTATCTCCCGACTCAAAGGGTGTCAACAGGAGCTCACACATGTGACTGAACAAGTGGTGTCATATTGGATTGGTTTTTCACAAGGAGAATGGTCAATGAAAGCTGGATGTTTTGCTGATGTGAGTAGGATGTAAAAAAAGCTGCTCTGTGGCACTCATCTCACATTTTCATAGCGACTTCACACGGGAAACAGGAAATGGAGAAGAAGAGCATGAAAAAGAAGAAATCAAAGAACACATGTCAATCAGATTATATTGTTAGTAGCGGATCACAGAGAGCTGTTTGATGCCATAAAGATGTGGAGAAGAGACGCAGAGTGCATCTGTTGTACTGCAAACGCCATCTTCAGGAAGGGAGCGTCATTGCATCAATATGTTCTCGACACAGAGGAAGAGCATCTGAAGATTCGTGCGAATCTCCATCCGGATCGTTGTGTAGAGCTCTTTAAACTGCCCAAAAAGCATCTGATTGTGTGAGAAATGGCAGATGTTTGAAGCAGGTGACAGTTTCAAAATAACAAAGGATTCCAATGTTCAGAGACACACTCCGTCAGCACAATCCAGCAGTGGAATATTTCACGCTAAATAACAGCACTAAAAAGGAATTTGTGAAACTTTGTTCTCGTTGAAATGCCTGAAGTCACAGCTCTTCTACTGTGACTTTTAAAAAGCATGTTTATTCACCTCAGGACCCTCAGAAGGTCTCGTTAATGAGATGAATCACTATTTGTGCAATAATGGAATATAAATATTATTTAGATTTGCATTATTTAGAGGCAGGTAGCATCAAGTTAGAATGCATTGTGTGGCTAAAATCCCCCTTTACATCTGTGCCTACAAGGTAAAGAACTGTAAGCCTAGTTGCAGATTCAGCAGGCTGATGTATGCAACCAAAACCATGTTAAAAAGCACAATCTGCAAGCTGCGGGTGCATTTAAATATTATGCATTTGATTCTAGACCAAAAACGTTATGTTGTTGACAGAAACCTATTCATTTTACATACTGGAGAAACAACCGAGGATCCTTCACTCAAGACATATGTGGGCTTCATAGAAGAGAGTGTGTAGCACAAATAGCCTTGAACAACTGCGAAGGCGGCAACAAAGCACTTTGTGTATTTATTTATCACCATATAGTCAAATCCAGTGCATGACTACAGGCAACAGCATAAACATACACACTCCCACACACCATCAACATAATATCGCTGGATATATCTGAGAGAAAATGCATGATATAGTCTACAGCAAGGCGTTAAGAATGTTTTCATAATAATTAGTAATGTTCTATAAATGTATTCAAGTAAAATACTGAACACAATGCCATGATGTGTTAGAAATATGTTACTTACGGAAGATTTCACTCCCTAAAAACCTTGTGAAATTGAAGAATAAAGTAGGAAACAATTAATCGCTTAGTCCCGCCTCAAAAAAAAAAAAAGAGATCCACCAATCAAAATTTGACAGCATATCAGTATTGAGATGTAAGGTTGTGGGTGTGAATCATTTGTGAGTCTTTTTTTTAGTAAAAGAAAGGTAAAACGTCACGAAAAGTGGAACTTTGAAACTCAAAAAGCATGATATAGACTCATTTTTCACATCAAAAATAAGATATGGTTGTTATAATATTGGCAACACAGCATCCTTTAGAAAATCTACAAGAATGTATTTATTTCAGAATAACCTCTCCAAGCATTAGAGTCTATGTGAAGAAGACTATGTTAAAGTATATCAATCGAATTTGAACTTATGGTGCCTAAATATTTTAATCTTGGATGCCACCCAATCGTGAGTCTCATAAAAACACAAAATTCTAGTAAAATGTATTATCTTAAATAAATCAGTGCATATTAAAGCTCTATTACATAGTCCTTGGTGAAATATGGTTCTTTAGCTCCCAAGTGATCTCCCATTGAAAGTTATAAAGGAGGGCGGAGCTTAGTGACTGGTCAAAAGAGCATGTACTTTGATGCCCTTTCACTGACGCGGAGTTGCTTAAAGGACTGGGTGAAATACCTGTGTTTGGTATGGGAAAACTCCTGATGATTACAAACTCGTACATCCCCATGACTACCAACTTTCCATGGACAGAGTTTGGCCAAAAACTGGGTTTCCTGACATTTATACGATCCTGATTTCAACACTGAGAAAGTACAGAAACCAAAGTTTAAAGGCATTAAAACTTTAGGACCAACTTTATCTGGGAAATGAAAGTGATGAAGACGTCTATGAACACTCTGGTTGCAAGTGAAAAGATATGTATATTTTTTTAATTTAAAAAGCTGTTCTCTAGCTAGGCTTTGTAGTTAATGCTACATTATTAGAACCTAAAAGGATTGCCAACAGCTGCAAATTCTCATCAAGGCACAAAATAATACACCAAATAATATTTAATTGCATGATTAAAGAATATGGTGAATTAGCAAACCATTTTCTTATTCTGTCTTCGGATTTCTGTCCAATGCTTTCCCTGAAGTCTTTGACAATGGGATGAAGCAGTCAATCTCACAACAGCTTTGTTTCATTTTCAGAGTCAAACTCACTAGTGCAGGAATAGTTTTTTTTTGCCACTAATCCCATAACTTCCAGGTTCTGTGCCATCACGCCTAACCTCCATAGATGCCCTTATAACCAGTTTTAAAAAGATTGACCAGCTTTTCTTGCCAGTGAAGTGGTGAGAAAAAACTGCTATAAAAAAAAACTGGTTAACAGCAGATTCTTTCAAGCTTGTGTGTTTTAATGCTACTCATGCGTTTGTCTGCTGATGGGTTTTCGTGTTTATAGCATCACGGCATCTTATGTTTGGAGTGTAGATGTTTTATTCCTTTGCAGGAATCTATCTCAGAGCTTTGTTATAAAACAGAACATCTACATTTGTGTGCTTGTTGTGAGAGTGTGTGCAGATATGTGGGTGGAAAACTTACGACATGTGACAGCTTGTGGGCCGAAGCCATCGGAGAGGGAGAGAGCAGAGAGGGGAGCTGCTGTTGCCATGGAGACCCCACTGTGTGGCTCATGGTCGGGTAGCGTGAAGTCGCAGCCAGCTGAGAGAGAGACAGCTGAACAACACAACATGAGAAAAAGGGGGGTGAGGGGGTGGCGGGGGGGATTTTTAATTCATATTTATCACATAAAACAACAATCAGAAGAATCTGAAGGTGTGGCAATTCCCACAGCTGGCATCCACATAAAACCAACATCCGGAAAACCTGTTCGGCTTTAATCGTCACTGATCAAGATTAAGACAAATATACAAGACACAAATCAACTGAATCAAAGAGGAACACACCAATCAGTTCAGACACCAATAGAGTAGATGGTGAGAAAGAAACAGAGAAGTACAGATGTAAAAGACAACAGAACTACTGAGAAACACGATGCCAGTGGATGAGAATAAAAGTCATGAACATCGATATCCACAAAGCCAGCTCTTGTTTGACATACACTCACTTTCATGCATACTAAAAAACATCAAATCAATGAGAGAGAGAGAGAGAGAGAGAACTAAGCCAGCACTTCTACTATACCACTCGAAATAAAGAATAGTGTGTTACGACAGCATGAAAAATCTTAATGTAATAGAAAAGTCCCATATTATGCCTTTCTATGCATTTGGAATAAATTTGGACCCCTTTAGACTATCACAGCACCTTTTGTACCTTTGAAACGCAAAATTTATCATAAACAAACATTCTTGAATCAGCTCTTTTTTTCGTTCCTCCCCAAACCACGCCCCCCTCTGACTGAACAACGCTTTGCGGTCAGAGCTTGATGAAACATCTGCACAGAGCGTCTCATTTAAAGCTCAATTAACGAATTCAAAAAGGGACATTTAGAAAAAAATTTTAATAGAAAAATATTGATGATTCAGTTTTCCGCCTTTCCCTCAGCTCTGCTCCCCTCCCCCCCTTTCCTTCTCTTCCTCCCGCTCTCTCTCTCAGAGTATCCGACAACTCAGCTTAAGGTTTCTGAAAGTTAAGGTTAAAATAAAGCCACATTTCTGTTATAACCTGCTCGAATCCTGCTTACAGAGTCTTCTTTATTTAGTTTTTTTTTATCCATTTCAATGGACTTTTGCGTCAAGACAACTCTTGGGTCAGCATTGTTCTATAATGTTTTCTAAATGTATCGGTTTTTTCACATTCAGGTGGTTGGTCTACATGCAAATGAGGAAGTATTTGCTGTTAATCTGATTGGTTAGTGGGCGTGAGGGAAAAATCAATGATGCATATAACTTACACTATATGTTTCAGGTTAAAAAAATAAAATTGGCCACAGCCATAAAGGTTACCGTATATTTTTTGCAAAGTAAATAATGCAAGCGAAATGTCAATTGAGTGTTTGAACATTTGTTGACATTACATATATAAATTTTGTAAAATGTAGACATCTCACAACTTCATCTATTCATGTACTGACATAACAATTTATTGTTATCACATACTTTTATTAGTAAAGCAAAATTCACGTTCATTAAAACTTTACTAAAATAGCCGAATGCTATAAACTGATTTGTTTACTTTTCTTATCACACACTGAAAGAGTCATCCAGCCTGAGCTGGCCTCTGAATCCACAAAAGCGAGAAACGATCTCAGAAGAAGCAACAGCCCATCAATCAGAGAGAAGTGGCAGAGCCCTGACAGCCTCTCAGACCAGAGAGGCTCTGTCTTTCTACAACAAACACAAGCAGTGGGTTGTGGAAGGGAAAGCACTTGAGTCAACCTTTCCAAATTGCAAGCCCCTTAAATTAGGGCCTTACCAAAATCAATAGAGGCCAGATCCATCTTTACCAACTATGGAGCTTAGAATATGTCGCTAAAGGGTTTGAACGTCTGACAGCATTTGCTTAATTTCCCTTTGTTTTTCCTCAAGATTTAAATCAGGATTTAAAAAGAAAAAAGAAAAATACTAAACAAAAAAAGAAGAAGAAAAAACAATTTTATTTGTGAAGCAGTTAAATACTTAATGGAGCTACTCAAGTGCATAAAAGATGAGAGTTTTCTTATTCCTGTAATGTTTCATGGTGGTTACAGTACTTTCATTCCATCCTTTTAATGGTTTGCTCCATACATTGCATCTTAAATATCAAGAATATTCAGAGTAAAATAGGGCTGTTGTCTTGGTACGTGTACATCTCAGGGACCTCCTGCAGAACAGAGGTCATGTACCTCTTGAGTCTTGTTGAAAGTGAAACAGAACACAGTGTTTTCTGAAGAATAATAAGAGACACTCCATCCAGCTCTTCAATAGCACTGTCTTCTGTTCAAATCCTCACTAAGATCCCTAAAGCTTTTATGGTGCAATACAGCCGTAACTCACAGGCTTGTGCGCTCAGGTCAGCAAAACTCTGCAATTCTGTCTCTCTGATTCGGCCCAGCACATTTTCCCAAAGAAGTTTCCAGATCATGGAGAGTTTGTACTAAAACTGCTGCCATTCTTCCAAAAAAAAAAACTGCAGCATGTCATCATTGTGAATGACTTACCGCAGGGCCACGTGAAGAGTGCAATGGGGAAGCTGTCGGCTCCAAGATGCATTCATCTGAAAGGCGATCAAAAACAAGATGTACAAAACGTCAACCAATCTCTAACTAAGCAGGTTATTAAACGTTTCCAAATACATTAAAAAGGCATTTTGGTGCTCAACATTGCAATATTTGGAGAAAAGTATCAATGAAATCTGATTTTTTTAAAGAATATAATGCTCAGTACTGTCACTTGTGATCACCAGAATGCCCACCAGCTGTCAGGTGTATTTTTGTTCTTCTCGTCTGACATCATGTGACACATAATAGGTGTTAACAGTGTGTGTAAAAAGGGCTTTAGAAAGCAGAGACCAAACAGCTTTTCACTGGCAACAAATGCTGCACATTTATCTGATCTAAATCTCTTCAAACACAATTACCAGATGTTTGGATGAGAAGGCCACGGCTGCTTTATGGTAAATGAAAGATGTTTAATAACTCGCTCATGTTTTTTGTTAACTGGTTTTACAAGTTAATCGCCTTACAAGTGTATATACTGAATTTAGATGCTTGGAAAGTGACGCTGTTTTTAAGGAACAGATGCAACTTCACTAGAATGCCTCTCTGGAATAAAGTCGATTTGACTTCCAAACCTTCTTAGGTCTTTGAGACAGACATAACTAACCATTAAAGATGTTGGCTTGTAAAAGTCTCTATGATTTTCATTAGCTGAGATAAAGATTAGTTGCTATGGTAAACTGTTGGTTGCTATGGAAGGGTCAGTGACAATGTTCCGTTTGTTACTTTTCATTAAATAAAACCATGTCTCTATCTTTTACCAAAGCTTAGACAGAGTTCTGAAAATTTGGTTGCTAGTGTAAACTATTTGGTTGCTAGGGAGTGGTCAGTGATGTAAAAACTTTAAAATGTTACTGTGACTAAGGTAAACAAACCCTCGATTTTCTGTGATGTTTCAACTTGAAGATATTTCCCCGTTAATTTTCAAAAGCCATAATAAATCAACTTGGTAAATCTTTTAGAGCCTAGGTTTCAAATACTTTTTTACAGTGCTTGGTATATTCTTATCCAGACTGGTAACCACCAAGTTTGGTCAGTATGAAGTTTTACAAAGTTTGACGCTATGTTATGTCAATGGAAAACTTTTCTTAGAATTTCTTAGTTGTTCTAGTCTGAAAAGAACACAACAGTGCCAGTGTTCCCACTTAGTGTAAGCGTGGCATTGTTTTGGTCAATTCGAATGTAAACATTGTTTCACTGGTCGGGCGAAAAAGTGGTAGGAATGGGAAAGACATCAGGACTGGGAACAAACTTTGCCCTGTGCAATGGCACATACATGACCGGCGCACTGTCCACCACACCACAGAGCTGGACAAAAGCGCACTATTTTGGTGGTCGCTTATGACCTCTCTGAGTCATTTAGGAGCCAGCTTTCATTGGTCAATCCCCTTCAAAAAATGAATTGGACATGGCACAGCGAAACTCATTTTCGTTGGCACCACTCCTTCGGTCAGATGTGTGATGTCCCATTGCCGCCCATGGTTTTCAATTGAGTTGCGTTGTCGCACAAAAATTTAGGTTGGTGTGTTTTTTTGTTTGTTTGTTTATATAGAAATGCCCTAATATTTCAAATTAGTTTAAAATCAGCATCTGAGAGCACATTCATGATCGTCCAATCAACATTTGCTCTACTATCAAATTCTTTGTGTAAATGGCTGCTGAGGTTATTTGTGCCCTTTATGTAACAAAAACCCTGATAAAATGCATAAACTATAGTCAGCCTTAGGAAATAAACTCCAAAAATGAAACTTTTTCTCACCTAGATTTTCATGCGAAACGTAAATATCTGATGTTCTGCTTTTGATCTGATTGTCATACTCCTTTAAGTGTCAATCCATTTTTGTGTAAAAACCCTGGTAAACTGCACTAAAGCAGCTTGTGGTTCAGGCTATTGTGACTCCTAAAACCCTGACTGAAATGTTCTGGATGGATTTTTATTTAAGAAGAACATCCTCTCTGGCACCCTGGTGTGCTTTGTCAGCTGGATTTTCACCTCGCAGTCTGGCACAACAGATATCAAACCTGTCTAGGTGTTTTTTGAGTTTGTGGAGAGAACATTAATGATTAACCTGTCTGATAATCAGAGGGACACAAAGAGAGACTCTAATTAACCTGCTTGACCCTGAGGGTGCATTTGTCCTCAGCTGCAAGAAAGACATCCTAATTCAAATCCTGCTGCCTGAATGACAATAACACAATTTTAATAAAATGTTGAAAGCCACATCTAGCATCGATGTAACTAGGCATCTAGCTTTCTATAAAATAAAACATGTCGCAGGATGTCATTAAATGGCTGCACTGCAGCATCATGGTTTAAAGACTCTCCGTTTTTTTTTTTGTTTGTTTTTTTTATTCAGACCATGGATATACTTATTTGCCATCAAGATGATAAGTGTTGCTTTACTGTTTATAATCAGCTATTCCCCAGATTCGACAGTATCTCTTTTTACACAGTTTAGAATTTATCAGTGAATCTGATTAGACCAGTAGTGTATCAATGTAAAAAATGGTCAAAGCATTTCCATATTAAATCTTATTGTTCTATTTATAACATGCAACATAGAAGTTCCTCGAGTAACACAAAAAAATTGGAAAATCTATAGAAACATTGGTATAATTTTATACTGAAATGCTAACCGATTTCAAGGATTTATGCTAAGCTATGCTAAAATGGCCTTCACAAGGTTAAACAAAATTTACATGAGATATGAGTATAAAGGATATTTTTGTGTAATTATCAATTCCATTGATAACTTGCAAAAAATTCAAGCATTTCTAAGTCTCTAGACCTTAAGCAGGCTTCTTATCTGAACAAAAAGCCCCTGAAATCTGCTCTCTTTTCTTTCCTCTCTACCTCCTTATCTCAACAAACCTCTATTTAGGAAAGTCTTGTTACTGTGGAAACATGCTTCTAATCTAAACCAAAGTACCATCAGGTTCCTCTGAGTAAAGTTCTTGTAAAAGGTTTTTTTTTTTGTCCTCTGGCGCATTACTTACTCAACCTTGTATGACAAGGCACTCAATACATATTGAAGCAGAAGTTTTTCGACCGCTTACAACCATTATGTTTATATTTGACGTACTTCTTATAAACCAAACTTTCTTTGTGTCATTGTCATCATTACTATTTTGCCATTTCAACTATATAGCTATTTATTAAGTTTATTAAGTTACCGTACATTTCTTTAATATTATAAAGGCAATATCCCACTGCATTTTATACACGTGTTCGTTTTGCTGATTATAGCTTTTCCACTGTGTTCTTGTCGTGTACAAGTAGTTTTTTGGAACCTGCTTTGATGAGGTTCCATTATATAGATGAATTGAGCGTTCAGAAGATGAGACGCTCCATTGATTAGACTAAGAAAATAACCACTGCCACACATTCAATATTGTTTAATATTGAAAACAATTTAATTGCAAGTTAATGCTGCAAGCAGTGGTTGAATAACTGACTTCCTGTCAGTTTTGGAAACTCGCTCCAATTGACTTTTTATTGGTCTTGGTTCCTTACATAAGTGTTCGAATTTCAAACACAGTCTGAAATAAAATGATAAAACTGAAGAAAATGGGATATTCCATGTTGCCACTAAGTGGCGCTATAAATGACACTGTAGACTTGTAATCAGTTTGCTCAGACATGAACTCTTAACACGCATGGTCAATATTAGCCTGATCTCACAGTGCATTGATTGGAGATGAACAGATAAAACCGAAAATACAACATAAGCAAAAGTGGCAATTTTTGAGGTTTTTGTGAAACAGTCAACTTCCTGTCAACTTTGGAAATGCAATCAATATTAATTATAGTTAGGTTTTGGTACCCTACATATGTGTGCCAAATTTCGTTCGCGTATGACAACCTAAGAATGCAACATAACCTTAAACGCGTTAAATAGTGCTATAGAGCCATTTTGCCACACTCACTTTTCAAAGCACATATTTTCACCAGTTCTGACATGTGTGTGTGAAATCCAGGGCCTCAAAAATGCCCAGAAAGCTGGAAAACAGTAATTCTCAGAGCAGTTTAAACAGGGTTGCTTCATGCTCAAGCCCTAATTAAATGTCTTAAAGATTTTGACCAAATAAAGGAGGTTCCCATCGCACTGTAATCATGGCTCTCTTGAACCAAACTACAATCACATTGTTTATAACACACCAACTCTGAAGAGACACTAAAAAAACTGAATGAAATTAACCAGGATGTGAAAGCACCATGGCACTGAACTCATGATGGAACAAACCACAGAATGTTTAAAAAGTATGAAGTGTTTTTAGAACTTAAGCAGATGTTCAAGTTGAACCATCATCTGGAGCAGATGTTCAAATTGATCCATCACCGATGACCTGCAATGATTTGAAGGTTGCCTCACTGCAGGACGACAGAGGTGTCTCTCACTCTGATGCTCTGCAGAATGTGTGAACTCATCAACCCATCCAACACTCTTTCCCTCTCACTCACTTCCTGACTGTCTTACACCCTTCTCTCATTTACACTTCTCCAAACTGCAACCTTCTTAATCAACTTTCGTTTGTTTTTAACATGTCCGTAGAAAACTGTGATGTATCTTTCTCTGAGAAAGTTGGAGAAAGAAATGCATGTGATGAGCATTTATCTCATATTTTGCTCTGGTTCTGACATGCGGCTTCACTCAGAAACCAAAATGCTACATGATACACGTATTATGGATAGGCTGCACGGGATAGTTCTCAACTAATATAGACAGAAATGAGATCTCCCAAGACACAGCCAATCAAACCATGATCGACTTCCAGCACAAAGTGGATGGATGTGGGCGCTGGATCACATTGAACCGCTGACATGTTAACAATAAAGCGCCTCATAAATATGCATTAAGTTCGTTATTAGATCACACACACACACGTATAAAGAAAGTGCTTTATTGATAAAATGACAAACTCACAAATGACCTTTTCTGTTGGTTCAGGATTCCTTTGTACCTCATCGGAAAAGAAAACACTGGCATTCGGTTCATATGGAGCCTTTTGATTTAAAATTGAAAATTATATTCAAGTGTTTGGCTAGTTGGAATTTACACCTAATATCTTTTTGAAAAATGTTTAAAATGTCCAGTCCAGTATTGAATTAGCATCAGTCAACATAGTCTGGACCTCAAACATGAATTCAGCTCCACAGCTCAATTCCCAGTGTTAAATCAACACTGCTGGTGACAGAGGTGAGGACCTGCATAAATACTAACCCAGTGTTAAATGTAACACTGAGTTCAATTAGCATCCCAGGCAGTGTTATTCAGGTGTGAATATAACTAACACTGTTACACGTAACACTATGATGGTGTTGATTTACAACACCAGTATTGTTGAATTGACACTGTGAATTTTGGTGCATATAACTGAGCTGCCATCAATGCTAAACTGCATCGGGTCATTTTGTAACGTCAAAATAAAATAAGGTTGTCTCCTTTAAGGGTGGATTTTCTGAAGTAAATTAAATCTAAATGTATAGTGGCTGTAAGAGTTAAAAAAACAAACTGCCGATTTTTTTTTCTGATTTTTTTCACCTGTAGCCTTCATTATTAATAACCCTTAAAATCCTTAGAAAAATGAGAACAAAATGTTTTTATGTTTTATAAGAAAAAAAATCTAATAAATATTAAATTAAATAAATATGAAACAAAAACACTGTTCCAATCACTTTTTGTGCCATTGTGCTTTTTTTCTGTGACATATCACAGATCTTGTATTTCCAAAGGTTATCCCTGCATTCCAAAACTAGATGGCACTGATGGCACCGATTTGGAGTCTGAAAACTGAATGACGATTTTCTCACAAACCCTGGAAATTCTGCATCAGAACTCTAAAAATGTTCATTTAAATTAATAAATATATATATATATATATATATATATATATATATATATATATATATATCAAAGCTAATAAGTGCAATAGGTGCCAAAAGAATAAACAATAGGTATGTCGTGTCATTCATAATTAATTTAAAATAGGTGTGGGAAGGGACATAGTTGGGAGAGAGAGGAACGGGAACAGATAGAATCACGGTTGCCCTGCACAGCTGCACATTAAGTACATGTACAAGTGTTTTTTTCAACTAATGAAGTGGGTTCACTTGGGTTCAGTACAATCTTGCTAACATAAGAAACAGAAGTAGTTTTTATGTGCCTTTAAACAGAAATGTGTTCAAATTTAATGCTCTTCCCAAGAAAGAACAAATGGAAAGAGAACACATTGCACGTCATGCCTTCTTTCATCCTGCCCTTGACTATAAAGCTTTTCAAAAGTGCAGAGTTTCAGACTGACCCTGCACAGCCCCCAGCTCCAAACCCTCAGTCACCTGATTTTTCACCTTCACATCAAGCCGATTTTATCCTGATCATTAGATGTGAAATGTACAATATGCAATAACCCCCGTTTAATTGGAAGGCAGAGACTGTGATGAGGGAGTAATTAGAAGGAATTAATTTGGTAATTATTTTTCACAACATATTAGAGGAGATTCACTGAGGCAATTGTTTTTCAAACTATACAGAAACACAAGCGCAGCATTTTATAATTTGGGTTGTAGAAAAAAACAAGACGAAAAGGTTAAACACTCCAAAGTTTACAAAGACGGCATATTTCAGCAGTCTGTGCCCTGATGCTACATCTGCCAACCCGGGATTGAATCTGACCACTTATCGTATCTCTCTATCTCTCTCTGTCCAATCAAACAAATCAACACTGTTCTATCAAATAAACTTGTGCTTGAGGTTGCACCTTGGGTTCAATTCAATTTGCAGACTAAATTTGTATGAAAACAACCCGTAGCACCAGGTCTTAAAGTGTTAATGTTCTGGCTGAAAACTCACAGCCTTGTAAGTCATAAAGGTGCAAATAGAATGTCTCAAAGCTGAACAGAAAAACAACAATAAAACGGCTCACCTTGAGAAGAAGCAAGCAGCTTTTCTGGTGCTGATGTCTTCCGGTGGTTCTCTTTCAATGCCATGCTTCCAGAAGCACTGTTCAAACTAGATGAAACCTTGAACTTGATGAAACAATTGTCCACGTTTGTCTGCAAAAGAATTGGCAAAACTTTCTGTCAAGGACTGAAGTCAAACTGTCATAGTTGAGTGCAAAGATATGTCACAAAATACATGATTCTCCATCATAAGAATCATTCTGGAATAGGGAGGTTTTAGGATGGCTAAAACTCAACTTTTAACACAGGTACAACACCAAAAAAACTTCTTGACATGTAAAAGTGCTGGTTAAAAGTATTTTTAAGCAAAATGGACTGGTTGTTATGGAGGTGTCAGTGACATAAAAAGTTCCCCCTGCAAATAGGAGATGTCAAAACCCCCCATGTCTCTATGATTTTCTATAGTTGAGATAGTGATTGGCTAAATTGGTTGCTATGGTTAAAAGGCTGGTTGCTAAGGAGCGGTCAGTGACATTAAACAATGGTCCCTTCATAACTAGTTATATAAACCAACCTCTGTGTCTTTATCATTTACCAAAGTTGAGGTAAAGTCCAGAAAATCTGGTTGCTAGGCTAAATAGTTTGGTTGCTAGGCTAAATAGTTTGGTTGCTAGGGAGCTGCCAGTGATTTAATAAAAAAGCAACATAAACAAAGCCCATTTTTCTATAATGTTCCATCTTGAAGATATTTGTACAGTCATTTCCAATTTTTTTTCAACGTACATTATACAACAATGCTACGTACTTAAACCCTTCTCGAATCTAGGGTTCAAATACTTTTGTACTGTGCTTGGTAAGTTCTAGCACAAACTGGTAACCTTCACAAGTGTGGTCAGTTTGAAGTTTATATGAGGATTTGATTTGATTACAATTTTTCGACCACATCATTCTCAGCGATTTCCCAGAATTTCTTTAGTGGTATCAGTTTGAAACAAGACTTAATGAAACGGAACCAGAGCTTCAAATACAGAATAGAATGAAGGCTGAAGCAGGAAAATATAAATATAGTTGATCCAGTAAGGTAAGGATGTGAGTAGATCCGTGAGGAGTGAGAGATCCGTGTGAGAACCAAGAGGTGATTAGTTTACCAGAAATGAAGCAGGAAGTAATTTGTGGATTGGAAACCAAGGAATGGTTGGAGGTATTGGTAGAGATAATGCTCACAGGAAATTGAAGACTGTAGGGATTTTGACCATGAAGTAAACTGTAGACCATAGTGAAGTAGGCGCAAAAAGGGAGCAATATGCTTTGGACCAGTTGTCTAAGAGGTTGAGGTGAATCGGGAGAAGCACCAGTCTCTGACGGTAGGTCCAATTTGAAAAAGAGTGGTGCCATTAAATGCTGTCCAAATGCAACACCTGAAAAACACAAACACCAGCTACTGCTCCAAGAGTGCTAACTACAATCAGTCCGCTTTCTCTCACTTGGTCCACAAATTCGTAGCCTTGACCTTTAAACAACTGTTAAGCTACTCTATGACAAACGAAACCATCAGCTCCACATTATCAGTCTTCATTCTTCTAAACAAACCCAAACAAGCGGGTGGTTTGACCTCTAGAGTGTGAAAGCCTCACACATTCCAACATTGCTCATCAGTGCTGATGAAGCATTTAGTGTAACTGCTGCCTGGGAAAGTTGCCATGGTGAAAGAGCTAGAGGAACTGCAGCCCACAGTTACCTAATCATGTTAATCGACTTTGATATGGCATGGTAACAATAGAGAAGACTGATAACAGGCTAATGAAGTACAGCTAATGATGGTTCTGGTGGTTTGTCTCAGAGTGGAAAACAGCTATGTTCCTGCCCGCCTCGACCAGAGCTAGCAAAATATCCAGGTGTGGGTAGGACAGGATGTGTGGGTTAATGACAGGTTAAGGGGGGAATCAGGTCATGACATTATTTGCCATTTATTAGGCTGATAATTTGAAGGCTTTCATGGAAGGTTGATTTCCCATTCATGAAAATAATGTAGTTCATGGTCAGACTATTTTTAAAGTGTAAAGTATCCTTTCTATGCAGTGTACAGAAGAATAAAAAACACCAAATAATGTTCCGACCACTTCTATGGCTCCAGATCTATAAAATATTATATCCTATAAATCTATTATACATGGATTTGATAAAGAACATACTGATCCAAAAGATGATGCAATCTATAAAATTTGTAAGACCTTTTCTACTAAATATTCCACACTCGCAGTGGACGTAATTGGAAACAACAGCAACTTAGCCTTGGAGGGGGGTTGGAAAATGTTGAGGCACAGTATCCAGAGGTTGTCGACTTTCTCCTGTCAACATTTAGAAAACTTCCTGTAGGCTTCAAAATAGCTCAAGTGTCATGGAATGGGTTTCCGTGCTTGAGCAGCTGCATCCAAGCCATGCATCACCAAGTACAATTGAAAGCATCAGATGGAGTGGACAGCTTGCAGTCACTGTTCTTAAATTCTCAAGAGTGACAATTCAATGAAAACTGGCTTTGGTGACTGACAGGATCACTTCATCTTAAAATATATTTAAATAATTAGTATTTGTATTATTGTTGTTGCTTTTTTGTTCATTCTCTCCAAGAGAAGGCTGGAAATCAAAATCGAGGAAGCAAAATGATTTAAGAAAAAAGCACATTTGAGCTGAATCATTTCCAGTTAGTCATATGCTAATATTAAATATGGTTGCTGTTTCCTTTTGGTATAGAACAAAACAACATGATCTCATAAGAAATAGCTGATCTACTTGTAGTCATGTTAGACTTTCCCGTTTCATCTTAATCAGACGTGTAAATGTCACAACAGACTCACATTTCTTCACCAGTATGCCAATAATGTATAATTATATGATGATCCTGCCACCATTAAAGTAATTACAACCTTGTGATTAGAGCTATTAAACAAGAGCTTGAACACAGTCATAATGGGAGTGGCTAAATATGTGACATAACTCTTCCCCCAGTGTTTGAGTGTTTGTGTGCATTCAGTGCCAACCTGCTCAGTACTTTTGGTGTAGACCATAACGCCCCAAGGGTTTGCAAATGCACCACCCTGCAATTTGAGGGAAACATTCTCTCCAGGGCTCTCAGGATCCGAAAACAATGTCCAAGCACACCAACGTACACACTGCATAAACGCTGCTCTGGGTACAGCTGGGGATGCAACCTGGCGATAGGAAGAGAGAAAGAAAGAGAACATGAAACAACTTGCTCTCGTTTTCTATTAAAATGTCATTAAAAAAAAGTCAACAATGATTTAAATTTGTTTTACGATCATTGAGGTTTTTTCTTACGAAAGAGAGATTGGAAAATATATTCTGAGTAAAGTAACATTTTCTTATGATTTTAATAATATTATCCATGCATATGCATGATTAATTATGAGAAGATAACTCTTAATTTTACATTTTATATTAATCCCATATTTTGTTATATTTTTTCTCTACTTACAGAAAAGCTTTCCAGATCAATCAGAGGAGAACTATATTATCCTTTTATCTCACCACATGTAAAAACATACTCAAAGTATTCTGAAATAAAGATGATTGATAAAACTGAAAAGAGAAAGAAAAAAGGGAGAACTTAGCCCCTCTCGGCTTAGCTAGCATCCCTCGAGATCAGGCATTAAAGCTAATCAATAAATGAGCTGGTAAGGCTCAGCTCCCTGTAATTAATCATGATGGAAAAAGAGCCAGCGAGAAAAGAAGTTATTCAGCCCTCCGCCCCTTCCTCTAACTCCCACCCCCTCTGAGGTTTGATGTATCCAGCCAGTGATAAATAAGGTCTATGGTAAATACTCTCCTGTTCAGCACAGTGTTAATGAAATAGCTTTATCTCTCTCACAGAGATGTATTTCACACATCACAGAAGGAAAGAGATTTACCTTCACCTTTAACAGATCATCACTCTATCAGCCTCACTTTGGGTCCATTAGTTTTGAGAGCAAATGTCACAAATTAAATCAATTATGATCTTTCAAAAAGGTTCTAGGAAACTAGCACTCAGAGTTATCAAAATTGTGAACTTTGCGATTTAAATGTAAAATAACCATAAAGTGTTTTTTTTTTTTTTACTTTTTACTGTTCATGGATGTCCAATTGTTCCTTAGTCACCCAATTTCACTGTTCTGAACAGGAGCCAATGCAACGTTTTACTGCACACTCACACTCCTAAACACTGCAAAAACCAGGCTCATATACACAACAACCGCACCTTTCTGCTTGAACCAAGGAGCAACTTCAGAAGTTTCTTCCTGATGCATTACAGGTGTAAAAAAATACTAATTCTAAACCAAGTAAGAAGACTCTGAAATGTTTAGGAACATTTAACAGAAAACACTGATTTATTGTGCTTAAACATTAGACACAAAGAAGATGGGGGGGAGTAGAAGACAGCAGCTAGCTCTGTAAGGAAAGGAGGCTGTAGCTCACTTTATCTAAGCTGTTGGTAATTTTCTGGTTGTGATGTATTTCCTGTTTGTGATGTATGACCTGTTCTATTTCAGAAAGCAACCAGAAAAAAGGATTTTAAATATTTTTTATATTACATAGAAACTGAAACTGTAATTCCTCGACTGACCACTTGAGGATGGAGCAAGAAGTGAGCAGATTCCCATTGATACTCATGTTAAAAAAGCCAACTTTACTGCTAAAAAGAATAAAAAATGTAAAGCCGGGTTTCTCCGGGTCTTTTATTTTTTTTTTATGGCTAATTTTAATCTTCATGACAACTCTGAAGGGGGCTCTATTTTGTTATTATTATTTATTGGTTTACAGTTGTATTAGGCCTTAAAATGATGTATACTTAAGGGTGTGGTCTCTTGACTGAAAGTAAGTGATTGAAATCTAATACATATACATATTATTTAATATATTACGCAACAGAGGTCATGATGCACTTATTTATTTACAATTTTTCTTCTTTCATGAATAAGAAATATTTTACAATTATCTCCTTTGCTTCTGATTGGCTGGATCGCGAGAGTCTTTCCAATAAGAAAATGCCAGCGTCACATCCTCAGTGTGTGAGACTTAAGAACCTTGTGTACATTTTAAGCAACTCAAGCATTCTCGCAACACCCAGGTTCCGCCCTGATTAGCGTCCTGTCCATTTTTGACACTCCAGTATAGACTGTAAAAAAAAGTTTTTCCCTGGAATGGATTTATTAATAATTATAAAGAAATACTTAATGTGAACTGTTAAAGTTATTTGTATACATTTTTCTGCATCGAGGAGACATGCATCAACGAATTTTGTGCAAATAGGAACTACTTAAGATTACTACAAATAAAGCCTAGATCTTTAAAATTACATTTATTGGTACTAAACCTTTGAGGAAAAGGTTACATTTCCTTTATTTTAACAAGAAAACAAATGGTGTTTATGAAGTTAAAGTGCTGCAATCATTAAAGCAAAATGAGCTTTGTGTGCACTCTGGACACCTGGAGAGCTACATAACTCATGCTGGGATATTAACTGGCAACAAAACCTGTAAATAAAGCACCGGCGCCAACATTTTCCTTCTTCCGTCTCTTCATAAAGGTGTTGCCAAAGATGATTCTTTCAATACCTTGCCGTTAAACACTTCAGATATTTCAACTCAATTCCTGCCGCTTTCCCTCAACACAACACACTCTCAAGATTGAATTAATCGCTGCTACATTATTTAGCCCGGATCCTTTTCGGGAGCTCCCTAGATCCCCTCTCACTGGAGTCAACATGATTTCATTCTGGAGCATTCTAGCTCTGAAAGATCTTCCGAGGGGATCACTTTTGAAGTTAGGAATTTTATGAACATCCTAGTTGAAACTTTTAACAGCATCCCCCCTTGACCATTTTGCATTTACGTCTATCAGGTCAGTATCTCTCTAAAGCTCTGGTTTTCTCAAAATTTTATCAATTACGTCGGAAAACACATTTTTCAGCTATACATTTACAAGTGCTATAAAATAACACACCTTGATTTGCTATGTTTTCCTGGTTAAAGAAGGATGTTTGTAAAGGACTGAGATGTTCAAACTGTGAAGTACAACAAGGTTGCTTGTTTCAGTTCAGAAAATGGGAATATTTTCTTGAGTAACAACAAAAGAAACACAAAATGGCAGCACGAAAAATGGTTCGAGGCTTGCCGGTGACCTTTCTGGAAGAAGTTTGCATGTTCTCCCCATGTTGGCGGTGGGTTTCCTCCGGATGAATGTGTGTGTGAATGTTGCCCTGAGACGGACTGGCGACCTGTCCAGGGTGTACCCCCGCCTCTCACCCAATGTGCGCCGGCAGAACCCAGTGACCCCAAAAGGGAATAAGTGGGTTGGAAATGAATAAATGAATGAATGAAACACAAAATGCCCATGATGGGAAAACCTGATTAAACTAGACTTTAAGCCTGAAAATAAAACTAACCATCGTGAAAAAAAAAACAAGAACATAACATTGTACAAATAAACCTGCTGCCTATGTTGCCTAACATTAAGCCTAATCTAAATATATAAATAGACTGTATATATACTACACATAAAAGCGGGAGGGAGAACTTTGGCAAGGAGAACAAACAGATAAACACATGGAAGAATGGGAAAAGTAAACACACTGACATGAGGAGTACCATGTGAGAAAACAGTGACCACACAGGAAAAAACAAACATGAGAATGACAGGGGAAGATGTCTTTGACTTAATGTGAAACTGCACAAGGAACCGGAGAAGGCATGCGAGAGGGAAAGTAGAAAGGAATTTGCTCAACGTGAATGCAAGAAAAAGAGCAACTTCCAACTCAGAGACAGCAGAAGGCAAGAGAAGAGAGAAAAAGGAAAATATCTAAGAATGACACATACTGGTGATTAAAGGCAATTGTTGCCTGATGGATGAGGATTAGTCATAGGAGTTTACAAAATGTAAAAAGAATGGCTAAATTACATATACGACAAAATATAAACAAATCTTTACTGAAATGAAGAGGAAAAATTGTGCTTCCAAACACTGGCTTGCTCATTTTTTCAAAACAGACAAGTATGTAGAAGTATGTAGTTGTCTTTTTTTAATTCTCATATTCATCTATTTCAGCTCTTATGTAGGTAGCTATGGCTTTGTCTTTGTTTCCACAGACAATTCCTCTGGGCGATTAACTACTGAATTACATACAAAAATAATGAGTAGATCTCTTAACAACTCAGCAAACCAAGTCTGGACCTAAAATGCCATCATTTGCTAACTCAAATTTTCAGACAGTAACTATGCCTGATGACAACAGATCAAAGCAGGGCTGAATAAAGGGCTGAAAGAAGTTTTTTGTAGCTGGTGGTGTGGAGATTGAAGCCTGGCTCTGGACAGTGGTGCAAGCCAGTCTGAAGGGCTGTCAGCAGGTCTGTGCTATGCTACATTGCTGCTGCCAGCAGGAGTGATGGGAAGGATGAGCTGAAGGAATAGTAATGAAGCAAGCCGTGTCATAAAGAAACACTACTATGGGCAGCAGATGCACAATAACTGAACAAGAGCCAAAACATAACTTCCAATCCGTTTAAAGAGCAGAGCAGATGTTAAAAGCACTTTCAGCAGCCATAACCACACTTGATTTGTTTGTTATAATCATATAGCAATCTATCTCCGAGCAGCTCGTTCAGTGATGAAATGCTACGTTCTAAACGTCTGAAAGAATGAGACTGAGAAATTTCCTCTTTGGGATCTGAAATAATCCATTGGAAGCGCCTTAATTTTGTCATCATATAACATGTGTCTCTATACATGGTTTTGCATGGCAAAATTCAATGATTAGTTTACACAATAAAAGTCACAATGCTTCAAGCACAAGTTGAAGCGAGGCATCAAAGAGAAACTGAATCAAAGCACACACAGACGAGATTCACTGTAGCACGTAACGAACAGGAAACACATCAAAGAAGAACAGAAATGCTAAACTGAATTTAGAAAGCAAACCGGTACATTTTGCCACATGAGAATACAATTATCACAACTGGAATCTGCCAGAGGCTGTATTTAATCTCATGCTGTTGATAAGCTCACTAAAAAGTGTAAACTGTTTGATCAATAGAGAATTATTAAATGTGATACAAGCCATCATTAAAAGGTTTATAAATGCGTGAACAATCATGCTGGAGGATCAAACATTGCATTGGGCAGTTGAATATCTGGAGCTCATAAAGGTGCCCATCAGAAAAGTTACAGATGAATATGCCAAACGGTCACGGAGAATCCTTCCAACTGAATCGCAAATGTGCGGTGGGCATGGAAGTCCTTTGGCACCGTGATGGAATACTGATGAATGAATGGTGCTCAGACATTTGGCTCAGGAATGTGGTAGGTGCCAGGGACAAGGCCATGGATTGTCTGCAATGTTGGCCCAAATCATGAAAAGAGATCTACAGCATTTATTTCAAAACTCTGCCTACCAGCCATCATTACCGTAGAACATCTCAGACTGTGTTTTGAATATTTAAAAAAAAAGAGCATATTTTTCAGACTTTGAAAAGCCTCTAATTACCTTTTTCGGAAATATTTGTTCAAACACCCTTCCCTGATTGGTCTAAAGACTTTAATAAACTATAATATTTGGCGCATTATTAGAGACTGTGGCATTTTCACCCAGTCAAAAACTCTTAATACTGCAAATACAGATACAGAATGAAGTCTTCCCACAGTTTTTGAAAGCCAAGGATTAGCTTCTAAACCCTTTGAAAATCATAGGCGCTGTGTAATGCAATGTAAAAAAAAAAAACCTCATTATTCTGGGTTTAAGAAAGACCCAGGGTTTGATTTCAAATGTATAACACTCGAAACAAACAAACATAATGTTATTCATAAAGTAATGCACTAAAATCTATTTTTAAGTGCACACTGACAGCTCATCCATTCAGCACCAGAAGTGAACCAGACAGAAGTTTGGGAGAAAATACTTTGATGCCAATCAAACAAGAATCAAAACTTCAAAAGACTCACAACTACACCAACAAATGAATAATAAATATTTTTATACGATGGAATAAAAAGCTACATATAGACCCTTTCTGTCCTTGTTTTTGAAATGTTAGACTCAGTGGGATTCCCCACACTTTGAATCCAACATATGATGAACAGAACTAGGAAGTTAAAAGAGCTTAAACTGGGTGAAGTCTAAAGAGAAGCAGCAGAAAAAAAAGAAAGAATGCAGGCAGCAGGAAAAAACTATGTAGAGTTAGCCACTAAAACATACTAAACAAATAAACTTTCCAAAATTTGATGTTGGCTTGCAAAAGTGGCATATTTTATAAGCAGAATGCAATGGTTGCTAGGTCGATTTTTTTGATTGCTATGTGGGAGCAAATAAAATCTTCATTAAATAAAAACTACATTTATCTACGTACTGGAAGTCAATCCATCCAATGTTTTTCCCCGGAACGATGTGTTCATGCTTGACACGACTCGTGGATGGCGATGAGAAAAGTACAGCCAGATGCGCTTGAGAGCTCAGGAAAGTGAGACTCAGTGTGACCGGGTGAAGTCCCCGCAGGCTGGCCAGGAGATTTATGAACTTCTCAGTGGGAGAAATTGACATTCATACTAATTAGTCAACCATTGTTTCTCCTGTTCTAGCCATCCCATGCAAACCCCTGGAGAGAAGCCATAAGACCTTTGCATAGGCTGACCTCACAATAAAGCTAAATATAGACACACAATAGGGAAGACATTGACTCTCTAACCCTGTGATGTTTGATTAACATTTAATTAACATTTTTGTGGCATTTCGACAATACCAGACAAGTACAAATAAAAGAAAACGGTATGAATACGTTTGATCATTTTGAGAGCTGTTTGTTTGTGTTTTTCCATGCATATATACTGTACGTTCATATTTGTGGAGCTGCAATAAGCCAATGAATAATTTTCGTGCCTGTGAGCAGGACGTTAACTGTAATTTTCTCAATGAGAAATGTCAGGTTAACAGAGCCTAAATTTCAGTTTCGTGAAAGTCAAACTCAGTATCTTCTAAAGCTAAACATGGCGTCTGAAATGTAATCAGCAAGCTTCAGCTACGAGAATAAATCATGCGACTTAGCAAAGTGTGTAGCAGTGCTGTTGTAAAAAAAAAAAAGCTGAATGTTGGTGGTAAATCAATTGTAGGAGCTCCATCGATTTCTGCTTTGGTGCTCCGGTGAGCTTAGGCTTCTGGTTAAGCTCTTAATCTAGAAATGTGTGATTTGGAACATTAACGTACAGAGAACACGAGTTCAAGAATTCAATCGTTTGCTTCATACAGATATAAAAAAGTGAAAAGGATCTTTGCAAGTTAACAGTTTTTAACCATGACCTCTGGAACTTTTTTAGATCAAGAGCCTTTAGACACCTATAAAAGAACTAAACCCAGAATACAAAGAAATTAGAATGGCGGAAGCAAACAAATAGCTTTCACCTGAGCTCAACTACGTTTTATAGGACGTTTTATTATTTTCCTCCAAAATACCCCTCTTTTACAGTTGTGCTCATAAGTTTTCTGATTTCTTGGCCATTTTTCAGAATATATTAATGATACTGTGCTCATGGTTAGCGGTTAGGTGAAGCCATTATTGACAAACAACTGTGTTTACTCTTTTAAATTATAATGACAACAGAAACATCAATGACAGCTTGAAGTCTCTTGAGGTAGTTGTCGATGAGGTTCTTTATCTTGTCTATTGATGAGAGCGAGAGAGAGAGAGATTCAAAACTAATATTGCTATCGTGGTCTTATGTCCAGCTCGGAGATATCACTCTAGCTTGGAGATACCATTTGTATGTTTCAAAATAGATAAAGGCTGATTTTTGTATAGCCTTTCTGCCTCTTGATTAGTTTTTATATCGGATGTGTTTCCTAGCTGTTTACGCATTTCTCTGATTTTAGGTTGAGTTCCATTTCTACCCCTTAACCTAACCCACAATTTTGCATGCTCACTTGGGGTTTTTTGAAAGAAAGAAAAAAGATAAGTGTGTAGCACAACCAAAGACACTGTTACGACCCTATGTGTCTAGTATTGGGGGGAGGGGTGTGAACTGTGTGCATTCAGGTGAAAAGACCTTCTCAAGATGTCCACCGAATGATCGCTGGTTGCCTGCCAGTCTTGCACACTGGATAAAAGCTCATTCATCCCTCTTGTTCAGGTGATGACACCCTTGTCTTGCCAGAACAATCTTCTCTTTCGATCTTTTGCTTTCTTTGTTTCGTAGACTGTGCTTCGTTATTAGACTACTGCTTGACCCTTTTCAGACTTGTAAGCTTGCGTTTTCTTATTGTTTGTCATTTTTTTGTTGTATATACTGTCAACTTTTGTCGCACTGTAAATAAATTAACTTAAAAATAATCTTATTTTATGGCTGGTGTTTGTTTGCCATTTTCCTGTTTCTTCTTTCCCTTCCTTTCCCTTATTTTATAACTGTAACCTCTAGGCGGGTGTAACAGAAATTGGGGGCTTGTTTGGGATTTGAACCCACAAATGGTCATTTTGTCATGAAAAACAGTCAGAAAAAATGAGCATCACATTATAAACTTGCATATTATGTTTATATGTTTACAATTTTAAAAACTGCCAGTGCCTGTAATGATGCATTTGTTGCTCACCGCGCCAAACTGGGAAATGTGAAAGGAAAAAGAAGACAGCAGTGAAGAAATCAAAGAACACACTGGAAAAAATCATGGATGTCGAGCAGCTTCTACTATTGGTGGCTGATCACAGGGAGCTGTTTGACCAAAATGGAAAGAAGCGAGAAGATTCTGGTGACCGCTATGCGAGCATCACCGACTGGCTCTTTCACATCCTTATTACTTTATCAAAAACACCCAGCTTTCATTGGTCACACTCCTTCCGAAAAACGGGTCCGATATGGCACTCCAGGAACTCTTTCATTGGCAACACTCGTTCGGTTTGATTAGATTGAGTTCGCAATGAAAATCGGCTCGGTGTGTATAGGTCTTTAAATCTACAAAATTTTAATCAACAGACATTCAACCACAGGTGAGTCCAATGATTCATTTAAGAGGTGTCCAGCAGACAGGTGACTACTAAACAAGAAAATCCCGTTCCATTTCATGCTGTCAGATATGGCTCCCCTTGGACGAAAAATGTTACAAAATCTGAGAAAGGAAATCTTTTCTTAACACAAAAAAAATAAAAAAAACTACAAGAAGATCACAGAGCTTTACAAATTAGTCAAAATACTGTAGCAAAAGTGATTACAAATTTTTGGACAGACAGAAAAGCAACCATCAAATTAATGCACAACTGCTTATGGAATTAAAGTTGGAACATAAGAAAGGACAAATATTTATATACATAAATTACTCCATTTATACTCTAAAAGAAAATACGCCTTCACAATACACCGCAACAATTTCACATTACAACATTTTTAAAGTGTGATTTTATGTCGGTTGATTTAGATTCTCTGTGCTGGGGTTCTCTGGATTTAGGACTTTGCGTCTCTTTGTGCTGAGTCAAACCGGATCATGCCAAGAGAGCAGATCATATTTCTCTCTCTCCGTCATTCTTCCCATACTCAATCTTTCTCCTCTCTCTCATCTGAAGTACACTCCACTGAAGGTTCTCAGCAGGGAATTTGTAAGAATGAACTGGTTCCTCTGAGACTGCAGTTTATCACCACATGCTACATTTCGATGCTGATTTAGCATTTTATGCGCTGATATAATTATGCAAATGTGATAAAAAGCACAAACTTATAGTAAAAATATATTTCAAGTGCAGTTTACAGAGTGCTGGTTAATGAAGGATGCCTCGATAGAACAGCAGCATTAGCTTGATTTAAATGCTCAAGGCACAGTTCATTTTCTGCAAACACTCACTCTTTTCTATTCAGCCGCTAAAGGAGACTTAGAGAGCTCTCGGAGTCGATATCTTTTTCATTCACACATATACTCGCCAAGGTCTCTGCTTTAGCATCTTCCATTCCTTTCTTTCCCCTTAACTATTTTATTCTCTTTCTCCAGGAGCTTCTGATAAGGGTTAAAGTATGGTTCCAACAAACCCTAAAGAGTCGTTCAGACAAAACATCCACATGAACAGTGAATCACTCAGAGAAAAGACTGTCAGACTAGCGTTTAGAGTTCCAGGAAACATCCGATGACAATATGGCCGTCTGGGCCGTCTGTTGTTGAGGTCGATTTGCTAATTAGTCACCAGTTTTACATTCTCCCATTCAGCAAATCTATCACAGCGTATCACAAGAGAAATTGGGCAGAGGTGAGGTGTAGTAAATAGCCATTCGCTTTATGAGGGCAACAGTCTTTCTCTATGAGCTCTTTTTGAGTTACACAGCTCCACCATCTGGTGGAAAACAAGTACAGGATCAAAATGTAAGCAACCAGAGGAAAACAGCACCGGGAACCTGTTTCAGACACCTCGAAATCTCTTTCCACTCGGGCAAAAAATTTCAGAAATTGAAATACTATACGCTTCTCTTCAGACAGTTTAGGTTGCTTTCAACTTTTGTTCTTTTCTGTTTTTATTTTTTTGTCAGTTTTAAAAACTGTTAGGATCCAGGTACACATATTTACTGAGAAGTCTGGCCAAAAGTGGTCTACATGGAAGATTGGAACTACGTTTGATGAGAAACATTTCCAAGAAACTGAAGAATGCATAGAGACATAAGAAGCGGGTGCAGAAAAATGGCAGCAGGTGCTCTGGACTGATGAGTCAAAACTGTAAAATTTGCTACAGCAGAAGGTAGTCTGGGAGAGCACTAAATAATGGTCCTGTGGGCAACAGTTAAGCATGGTTGAGATTTCTTGAAAGTTTAGGGATGCATTTCAACAAATGAAAATGGTAGATATTTTTATCTATTATTCAATACAAGAGGAGGCCATTCAAATTTACTCTGCAGCAGGACAATGAGCCCAAACAAACAGCCAAAGTAATTAACAACTATCTTTAGCAAAAAGGAGCAGAAAACAATTTGGAAGAGTACATAAAAGAGTACACATTTAGTTTCACGGCATTTTGTTTATTGTTTAACATAAATTATCTGATAGCATTCTATGTGAACAGCATTTTTTTTTTCATTCCAGCCTAAAAGTTTTGAATGGTACAGTACATTCTTAAAACTGTATTGTTCAATAACTGTATTAACTCTTAGAAGTCTCTTCATGCACCGGTGCATTTCACAAATTACAGCGTCTGTTTTGAATTAAGTCGGAATGGTGCAACAAAACTATTGTTTATTTTTTATTTTGTTTGTATAGGTTTCAAAAAGGATATGTTTGGATATTTGTGGTTTTAAAAGTATTATGACCCATTTGCAAGGTAATTCAAATTAGAAAAGTGTGAGAAAATCGTCTTTTAGTTTCGTTTTACAGACCCCAATTAGTACCATCAGTGCCATCTAGTGCTAAGAAAAAGAAATAACCCTTGGAAGTACAAGACCTGTGATATCGGGTGTTTTTGAAAAAATTCTGTCGCTTGTACAAAAATGCACAATGTAACAGTGTTTGGAACAGTATATAAGGTTTCGCCTGGTTTTTTTTTTTCACATTGTTTTGACCTTGTCTTTGCTTTTTAGGGGGGATTTATGACTTTTTATTTTATCTGAACACTTTTGATTTTTGTTATAAAACATAAAAGCTGTTTGTTTTCAATTTGTTTTATTTTTGCTCTTAAAATGTAATTCTCGGAAATGTACTTTTTATATATGTTTCACATGTTGTGGAACTATTCTGTAATATAATGAAAAAAATATTTGTAAAAAAATAAAATAAAAAAATAACTCACTTCATCAACTTTAAAAAAAATACCTAAATGTCATGCCCTTGGTGAAGTGGGTAGTGCGCTCGACACAGCAGCATGGGATGAGCAGGGCGACCCAAGTTCAAATCTCATGGATCAATACACACCCTTCCCCCTCTCTCATTGCCATCTTCCTCTACCATCCAATCTAATAAAGGCATAAAATCTCCCTAAAATATCTCATTTTAAAGACATTTTGTCTTTAATCACTTCTACCGTTAACAAATTACTTGCTACTTTCCCTAAATTTAAGTCACTTTGGATAAAAGAATTTGCTAAATTCATATAAATAAAGGAGAAGCAACTGCTTTTTTTAATGTAGAGGAGATAGAAAAAATCTATAAAATTGCAAAGACACAAGTCATTGATTATTCAGAAGGTTTCACCCTTTATTAGCCATTACGATGACTTCCTAGACACCTTCCTTCAACACGAGCTATAAATGAACCTTTAACGCAACTACCATTTCTCTCTCTCTTTTTCTTTCTGTCCATCCCTACTCGCTCACTCGCTCACACATTCCGTCGAAAACGTCATAAGGAATTCACACACCCTCACACAATTCCAAAGTTTGAGGCTGCAGATACTTGTCCAACACTTCAGCTTGTCTCCACAGCAGGAGCCTTGACAGCTTGAAAATCGTAGTTACCAAAAAAAGCTCACAGTTGCATGAAATTACTTGCAAATTCCAGCTTCTTCAATGATTCGCAAAAGCAAGGCATTCACAGCCCCAATTAAGCTCGATTCTTTTTAAAGTGAAATTCCTTTAGCGATATATGGGAGGGATTGTGTTAGCACTGAGCAGGCCAACGGAACGGAGTCTTGTTTTCTGACAGGCTTTAATTGGCGACTCTTGAGCCCTTGCAGGTGGAAAATTGCATTGCCAGTCACAAAGAGACTCAATCCCATAGAGCAATACAGCCCACACGTGTAATTGGCAGAATATCTCCCGCGACTTAACTGTAAAGACAAGTGTTTTTAAAAACCGTCTGTGTTTCTTGGCAGACAAAAACAAGCATCCTGGAGACGTCCTGGGATTTCAAACAACACCTATGTGTGCGGAGAGTCTTCTAGATAGACTAAAGAGCCACATTTGTGTCATTTCATTAAGGGGGGCTAATCCTTAGGGGGGTAAGATTGAACCAAGGCCCTAAGAAAACAAGTGATAGTGGCTGGGAGGATGAAAAAAGGCTGATTGGATTGCTTCTGTGCCTGGAACCTGAGAGGCCCCTTTTTTCTGGCCCCAATTTCTCCACATCCCAATATGTTTATTTACAGAGGCTGTCTGGTCAAGGATTGCGGTTTAATTTCCTCAGGGAGAGGCAATGAGAGACATGGCAATACTCAAGGGAGAGGGAGGGGGAGAAGGGAAGGGAGAAAGCAAAAAAGTGAAAGTGTGAGAGTAACACTGTTATCTCTCCGATTCAACTTACATTTTAAAAGATCTCTCTATCTAAAATCCTACATCCCACTAATAGTTCGGAATTGAATATATTTGATTAGAGATCGACTGATATATCGTATTTCTAATACTTTTACCAATGTTTCAACATTTTATAATATCATAATTTACAAATAAAGCTGGCAGCAAATGATTTATGCTTCTGAAACCAGAAAAGCATTTGAGCGCAAGGCTTCCAGGTAATGTGTGCTATTGGTTAACTTTAAAATGATTAACAACTATTCTCTCAATTTATCACCAAAATGTACCATTTTCATCCAAAGTGGCTTATATTTCAAGTCATGCCATACAATTGATCAGTTTTGTGAAACAATTTGGCTAAAAAACTGGGACAATCCATGGTGGAATGAACTCTAAATGACCCTCAAAGGTGTCCAATGGTACCCGATTCGAAGAGTTTAGCAGCAGAATCAACAGTGAATCAAACTTACTGGTCAAAAATCTTCGACATATTCCCAACTGGTTTGAAACATGTTGAATAAAGATGCCTGAGAAGAAGCAAAGAATCTTTAAAATGTTCTTCAAATCATTAAGAAACAATGTGAGCCGTACGCCAAAGTGTATTATCATCATAAAAGATGGCCATTACACCAGGGAATGACCCTGTGATGAAGCGGCGGTGTGCTGTGTCTGCATGAAAGGAGTTAGCATGTGTTAAATTTGTCCACACAAAGGAATTCCCAGCAAAGCACCGCACTTCCACCACCATCTTTCTATTATCCACAGTGGGGCCACCACTTTCAATGGTAAGTGACCAGCAAACAGGCGTCTGTCAACATGATGTCAAAGACAATGAAAATCATTTGAGCAGGTGACCTTCTTTGTCTTCTCCAAGGACTAGTTCTAATGTCTGATGTCATCAACGTGGCCACTTCAGACTATGGACAATCATCAGAGTGGCAAAATCATTCCTGGGGAGGTAGACTTATTCCAAAGCAAAGCCACAATATGCTAATCAAGGTCAACCAGAACACCATAGGTGTGTGAGTTCTCATCATGGCTGGCACTTAAATTGCCAACAGCTGCCTCATGTTTTCTGGATGGTTTCAGAGGAATGTGTGTTGCTATGTGTATTATGACCATTGTATCCCAAAATAATCATTCCATTTGTGTGCCCAAGAAAGGAAAAAAAAGCGTAATATTGGGAAATAATATGGTGTATAGTATGAACCTCAACTTTCATTTTGCGTGAACAGGGCCGGCTTGACCCTGGTAAGACTTTGCACCAAGCAGTGGATGGTGGTTTTATGTAAAGCACCAAGGGTCATGATAGAGGTACCCTCAGAGAAGAGAAAACTACGGAGAAATGCATGTTTTAGCTCAACTCGCCACAATTTGTCTTTGTGCAACCAGTTTCCACTCAGTGTGGGAGTGGTTTAGACATGTCACTCAAGACGCATCTCTCCAGAAAGTCATTCACGTTCAGCTTGGACACATCATGGTCAATGCAATAGAAATGCAAAAACCTTATCGTAAAAACCAAAAGAAGAAGCAGAGCATCAAGAGAATTTTTTGTGCTATATATGTTTCCGTGTGTAACACTCCTGTGGCTCTGTTGGTAGAGCGATGCGCTCTACAAAGGTTGCGGGTTCAAATGCCAGGGAAAGCAAGAACTGACAATTTAAAAAACATATTTTTTTTTATTTTGTGAGAAATATTTATTTATTCAAAGCTCAACGGGTTACAATTCCACCACAAATACAATTGAAATAGTTTTGACCATGGGGAACATTACATTATGCTACTGACTCAGCAACAGACTGTTTTCCATAGCAACCAATGTAGCATATCTCTATCTCAGCTTTGGAAAATAATAGAGGCGTGGGGATTGGTTTGTGTTACTTATAATGACACAGGAAACATTACATAATGTCACTGACCCCCCATAGGAACTAAAAGTTTTACCCTAGTGACCAAACAGCAAATATATATCTCAGCTTCAGAAACTGCCAGGGACACAGGACTCAGCCTATATTACAAATAGTGAGACGAGAACCTTTCAAATATATAATTGATTCTGACATAGCAACCAGATTGTTTAACCTAGCAACCAAATTAAACAATCTATAGCTCAGCTCAGGAAATCATTGATCAATGCAATGCAATCTCAAACTTTTTACTGGTAGTGCATTTTGACAATGATAAATGAGATGGAGAGGGGTTACTTTCAGAAAGAAAGCAGAAAATAAAATATTTCATTGCAGTAACTGACAGATCTACACCTAATTCCCTTTCACAACTTTCATAAAGGTCAGAAAGGGCCGTGGTTTCAAAAATAACCGCCAAGATTTATTAGATAATGGATGAATCAACTCAGAGAAACTTCCTCCTAAAGATTACAACAGCTGCAGGTCAATCCAAAAGCAGTCAAAGTTTTCCACTGGCAAATTATATTTGGACTTTTATTTCATAAGCAAACCTTCAAAAATATCGATTAAAAGCGATAAGGTAGAAATAGACAATATATTTTCACCTACTTCATGTCCGCCCAAGAAAAGTCGAGAGAGGAATTGTGAGAGGGGATTTATTAGCATATGACTCACCTGCCCATCACCAGCCAGTGGACATGAGAAAACATACTGGAGCTGGAAAACAATGCCGAAGCCCACGTCCCTCATCATCTTCAGCTCCACCCTGCCACGATGATGAAGTCCATCACTGCAGGAGTGAGAACAAGGATAGTGAACAACCAGAGCTCAGCATGGAATGGAGTACAAAAGAACAAACACTCCCACACTGGCCAAAAAACTCAATGTCAAGTGTCATTGATTGACACGGGTATTTTGGGTTCACGGTGTTCCGAGCTTAGAGAGACTCTGATTCCCAGAGGCACTTTCAAGAGGCAAGAGTTTAAGAATTGAAGCGTGAAATTCTAGTTTAATCTTCTTAATATAGATATTTGATAGAATTATTTAATCCATATTAGATACCTATACTTACTTGACACTCTATAAGGTGCACCTGTCCAACCGCTCATTAATGCCAATTTCTTATCAGCCAATCACATGGCAGAATATAGAGATGGTCAAAACAGTTCAAACCGGGCATCAGGAAGGGTGGTATGGTTGTTTGTGCCAGATGGGAGGGTCTGAGAAAATGCTGATCTACTGGAATTGTCACAAGGAAAAGTCTGAAAAAAACGCTTTATTGATCCCAGGGGAGAATGGCCTGACTGGTTCAAGCTAATAGAAAGGCAGTCAACAGATCTCAACCCAATAGAGCACCATTGGGATGTGGTGGAACGGGAGATTGACATAATGGATATCCATCTGACAAATCTGCGGCAATCATGTCAATATGAACCAAACTCTCTGAAGAATGTTTCCAGTAGATTGCTGAATTTATGTCATAAAGGATTAAAGCAGTTCTGAATGCAAAGGGGGACCTAATCCCTATTAAAGTGGCCGGTGACTGTAAAATCTACACTAGTCACAGGAAGCTGAAACTTTTTTTTGTACTTGGGGCTGCCAGGCCATTACGGGAAATATCTAAATAAACATTTGAAAATTGAAACTATATATTTAATGTTGTATTTATCTTGCACCTGACAAATAACTCAAAGCATAAAAACTAATAAAACTGATAAAACCATCAGACATGCTCTAAAACCCAGTTAAAACCGAATTACAAAAAAAGTCTAAACTTTGTTTTGAAAAATCCAAAAATATTAAAGCAAAGCTGCGATATTACAGTGTTAACCATCTTAAATATTGGATAACAATAGCACACTTTTAAAATAAGAATGAATCTTTAATTATGTATAATGTAACATTGGCGATATGAAGAGTAAGCAGCAGAAAGGCTTCAACACATTGAACATTTAACAAAGGTGTAGGTTGTTTTACACTGCACAAAGGATAAATATTTATGACGAGAAAACACGCATATACACAAAATAAGTGTTAAATAACTGCAAGTCATAAAATAAGATTCATTAAAACATCTCGGATGAACCCATAACAGTACAAAAATGTTGCATTAAATGTTAAAAATGTTCCCTGGTTCTTCCAAGCAAAGGAAAATCGAAACAGGACTCAAAAATAGAGTTTCAGACTGCGATACTACAAGGTGTTGAAATTCCAGTCTTGAGTTTCATGTCAAAATCTTGTCTACAAACTGACAAGCAGGCGTCAGATCGTTTGCTTCACTTCTGACGGGTTTTCACACACTCTCAAAAGACTCCTCTGCTGTCGTCATCATGGCAGTGTTACTTCGAAAGTGAGGCAGAAGTTCTCGCGCTAACTCCTCTATAATTACACCCAATTTCTCCATCTCATAAAAGGGCAGAATGTGATGCTCCACTCTCTCAGACACCTAATTTCTCTCATTGGCTAATTATAGATCTCCATCTTTCACTGCACATGAACGGTGCTTGTGACTTGCTCTGTGAGATCTCACATGGCATGACTCCGACAGTGGGCAGAGTTTATGCATCAAAAGCAGATATCAACCACAAAGCCTTCATTTCACATTGACTGTCAATTAGCATTTTAATTATACAAAGATGCAAGAGAAAAAAACTCATTTGAATATCTAGATGTAGAAACTGTTCTACAAGAATATTTTATTGATTAAAAAATACATTGGAAAGAAAGTGTGTGAAACACTCTAAAAATCCATTTTTGATAAGGATGGTGTTGAATAAGAGATGGAACTGGGATCAAAGCAGGGAAGTGAGTGTAGGACACAAGTTACAGCGCTCGCTGAGCACTTGGGAGGAGAACCAGTGTGTATTTGAGAGTTAAAGTCACTGGAACTGCACAGATGGAGCATTAGACTAAACGAGGCCACGTAGAATCATCAGAACGCTCTGAAAACAGGGAGTTTATAGTCAAGCCACAAGTCAATTTATCTATCGGCGATGGCACAAAGTGAAATTTAAATGTGTTTTTATTAATATTATCTCACTTTACATGTCAAATGTACAACATAGAGTTTTATGTAGGATGCTCACTATTATAGTTTTTGTACAATAACCCGAAAACCTACATACAAATTAAATAAATTGAGACACAAAAATGGAAGTTGGTGGCCACCTGTTACCATAGCTACTGATCTTATAATTCTTCTGACCTAAATTTAAACAACAATCAAGGGAACTCTTACATAAACTCTCCAGTAAGCCGTTGTAGCTCCAGATCCCCACAAAAATAACCCTGAAAGAGAATTCTGTTCACAATTCAGCAAATTCATCTTCCTGGAGGCATGTGTAGCAGTTTTAGTGGGCAAGGTATGAGGGCTGAAGATATTGGATCAAGGTTATTTTAAACAGGAACCAATATGATGCTTTGGTGTTATTCCAACAAATTTCTGTCAAGTGCACCTTATATAAAAGCCCATTCGCAAACTAATAAAAACAACAGTAAAATCATGTAATCTCATGAAAAGTTAATCAGATTGTAAATAATTATTTCTAGAGAACCAAAAACTAGCGCTTGAAATTAAAAGTAGAATTTGTAAGATTTTTTTTAAGTCAGTATCTAAAAACTAGTTGCATTTTCATAATATGCATTTTTAATAATTAAAAAAATTATTTGAAAAATCAGACTTTTTAATAGAAATTCAATAAAATCCCATAGAGGGAGATACAGTATTACATGCCATAGTAAAAGATACATAGCATCTATAATATAAGTCATCTTCTTTTCTTCAAAAATGGAACTTCTATGGTGACAAAACGTCATTTTAGTCAGGTTTTTTTTCATTGTATGACATCTGAAAATAAAGCAGTAACATTTTCTTTGTCATTTTTATTTTCATGGCTATTATTAAACCATCTGACGACATTCACAGAACATTAGAGCGATTTCATCAGCTCGAAAAAGGACAGGACACATAAAAAACAATGATCTCTTTATTGACAACACCATAAGAACCCTGACTATTGTAACCGATTGAAGCTCAGAATTAAAATAGATCATCAGCGAGCCAGGAAATTGAAGTGGAAGTGGTGTTTAGAGAATTGCTGAAACATTTCCCAGATTTCGGAGGTTTAAATGAACCAGATGGAGAGAGACACACCTGATTTTGTCTGTGGAGGTCTGCCTGAAGCTGCCTCCTGTGCTGGATCCTCGAGGCCTGGTCTCGCGTTCTAGTACCAACACATGAGGCTTCTCCAGCCAAGTCCAGCCGTTATGGACACCGACCAGCAGCCTGCGCTCCTGCACCACAACCGAACGACCCTCTGCACCCCTGTTCTGGATAGAAGCACATATACACACAGTTTAAATTCAAAGGCCATTCCGATCACAAGAGGGATTTCTGCATAATTACAGCAGCATGTTTTAAGAACAAAGCCATGTGAGAGGAATTCCATGTGGGTTTGCCATGGAGGAGTGTGTTTGGCAGGACCTGTTAACATTTAATCCACAGAGGAGCTATGGGAATGAAACGTGATGATTGTATTTGAAAGCTGCACAGCTCCGGCTCCTCTGCAGAGGAAATTGAGAGGGTCATGTAAGCTCTATTGATCCGTTCTATACTTAAGGCTCAACCTGAATGGTACTTCTACGGTAAACACGGGGGGAAAGATGAAGAGAATAAACTCAAAGCAAAGCAGATCGTGAGAAGAAGGAATATTGTAATTAACTTTGTTTCCACAAACTAAAATCTACTGTATGCATTGAGGCGGTAGTTCAGAAACATCTGAATCATCAAGCTGTCATCACACATCAATCGGATGCATGGCGGAGCTTGCAGCATTTCAGCAGAGTTTAACTTACGGCAATTCCAGCAAGTGCCACATGGCTCTCACGCAGCTTCAAAGTGAGCTGGTCAAAGCTAGAGGAGTAAAGGTGTCATGTCCAATTATATGGATATAGATCACTTTGTACATGAGGAAAAAAAAATTCTGGCTGATAAATGCTTCACTCAGGTTTTGGAAGTGGGCGGGGTCTCATTCACAAACTGTTAAATATTCACGACTTCCTCATCCGATGCTCTTGTAATTTAAAAACATTGCAGCAAGAGAAAGTCAAAGAATGCAAATGTTTGAGTAAATAGGCACATTTTTATTGCTGATCGTTGTTAATTTTGGAATTGCATTGTAGTTGCAGTACATACCCTATATGATGGTTGCTCTTTTGCTGTCAGACTTTTTCCCACACCAGAACATAGATTAATCAAATGCCATGTAAGACCATGCTTTAATTTCTAAAGGACACAGCGATCAGTTGGTTAAGTGTTTGTGAGTGTGTGCATCTGAAACACTTTCAGCTGAGATAACTGAACAAAAACACTTTGTTTAGCTCCTAACACTGTTGGTTAAGTTCCCAAAGTAAAGCAGGTTAAAACAGACAATTTTTGAGAAAAACCAAAGATGCGTCTTTATAAATGAATTTTAGGTTAAATGAAGACGGAAAAACAAATGTGTTATTCCAAACACTGGCTTGCTCTTATGTCAGAATAGGTTCTGATTGAAGAGACCTTGAGCAGAGCATCTTCTTTTAATCTTTGACTCAAACTAGTCTGTGAATATAATGCATCTCTACAGGGTCCACAGTAAAATAATAAAAGCAGTTTTTTTTATTTAAATAAATACATTCTAAGTCCTGAAACTATCCCTTTACTGTTCCATCAGCTTTTATAAATCAAGAGATCCAGCACTTTTTGGTTTCTCAGTGACCTCTTTAAGTTGACCCCCGTATTTTTCAAACCTTTTTGAATCTTAATGGACTGCTTTGAAATAAGAAGGAATGATGCTGGCACAAACAAAGGTTAAATATGGGAGAGGTTTGGCTGTCTTTTTTAGTTTGTTTTGTTTTTGACCAGTTTCACATAGTTTGACTTTGTCTTTGCTTTTTCTTGGATTTAAACATTTTTATTTTGTTGAAACTTGGTCGTTTTTTTTTTTTTAAGTTAAAAATGATGGCAATTAACTACTCGGAGATGTAGTTTTTTTTTTTGTTTTTTTTTGTATAACTTGTGCATATGAAGCATTGCTACCAAATCTTTTTTTAGAGGTAATTTATTATAAGAAATTGTAAAGTAGTAACAAAACACTCAAAAAAGTATTTGTATGGCCATTAATAATAAAATGTAAAAAAAAAAACGAGTGGAGCTTTGTGCAAACAACACTGTCACGATTTTCACCTTCCCTTTTTATCTGTGTTTTAAGTTTGTTGTACGTTTATCAGCTTATGTTCCTGTGATGGAGTCTTAGTTAGTTTTTAGGTTTTAGGTTTTACCCCCTCGTGGGTCCTTCCGTTATTTATTTTTTTTTGTTTTAATTGAACTTGTTTAGTTCACTTCAGTTCTTGCGCATGAGTCCCTCAATCACCCCTTCCTGTGACACAACACTACACTTTTTTTAAGTAATTAACTTACACTAGTGTATATTGTCTAATAAAAAAGGTTTTTGATAGTATCCAAGATATAATTTACAAACCAGTTGTATAAAAATCCAAAACCAAATGATCTGCATTCTCCTTGTGCACCCCAGTCTCTGAAAATGGTCAGCCGGTGTTAAATCTTGAGAGCGCACCTTCCAGTTCCAGCAGCAGACTCAGTAAGTCAGCATCCAGACATGTTTACAATAACACATCAATTAAACGGCATCCTGCTGCTACAATGCGGTGACTCTCGCCAGACATTCGTGATTGGAAAATGCATCGCCTCTGAAGCTGGGTGGCAATAGCAGTCAGATGTTATTAATTGAAGCATTATAGCGGATCTTTAAAAGAAGGTATGGGACTAACAGCTTTCTCTCTCACTTCTCATCAGGGTGAGAGTGGCATCTATCTGCTCAGGCCTCCCACTCACTGCTCCTTCAATTAGCATATCAATTGTGTGCAGTGTTTTATATGCAGGCCTACAAGGAGCAGTCTCTGTGTATCCCACTTTATACCATGAATAATCGTGCAACTTCTAGAACACTCAGAGGAGCTAAAACCCTTCTTTAAGTGGATGCAATGCATCTTTCTGCGAGATATGTATTGTATATTTCTTTGTGAAATGTTATCTAAGAACAGTGAAATGATTTACAAAGCTGTGAAATACAACTCTGCTGTTTAAACTATTCGATTTTCCCCATTGATTGATATTCTAGGGAATGGTGGTGGCTCTTAAAGATGCATGCAAATGATACCTTTACTTCCTCCCAAGTCTCAAAATCACCTGTGGAAACCTGACAAACTTGAGGTTCAATTATCTGGGGGAGAAGAGTCCAGAAACAAGCAGAGAGAGACATGGCCCTCCAGAGATTAGATTCTCTAGTTATTTATTCCAGGAATGAAAGAGGTTGTGCTCTTTTTGACAAAGGAAAATGTCATTCGATGGGATATAATTAAGTAATTAAATCTCATTACGATGCTCCTTTTACAGAAATCACAAACTACAAATCCTTTGGGGGACGTGGCCAAGTGCACTGTTCGATTGGATAACTTTTAAAGCTCGATGGGGACACTTGCATTCGCTGCAGCAAAGACATTTCTACAGGGCTTAAAAACCTTGCTTTGAGGAAATTGAAGAAAAAGTTTCAGAAGTTTAATCCAAGCAGAGAAAATCTGGTTAGCATCTAACCAGAAATGAAAAATATATATATTTTATATATCTTATACAGATATTTAATAGGGTTTGTGACACTACACTCTGCTCACAATACGACACATGACACAATGTCATCTCTACCATACGATACACATCACAAAATTTTAGAGCAGAAATTATTGAAACTATTTATTTAACCATTGTTGAAAAAAACAATACAAAGTCAAGACGTATAGGAGTTAGTTTAATTTGTATTAGAGCAATCTTCCACCATTTCATCTCTTTTAATCTAAGCGAAATGAGAGAGCTCTTGGTGTAATGTTTCTCATTGTATCCTGGTAAAAATTAAATAAAACAGACAGACAACTTAAAGAAGTTTCAGAAGTGACTCGAATCACTCTAAGAAACAAAGGCACTTCAGCTCCTAGACAATGTATTTTAGTGACTAAACAAAAATATCACAAAAAATTGTTATTCTTGTAAAATGAATGCATTACACACAAAATGTAATTCATTAAGTTACAAAGCAATGGCTTCAATTTCAGTAATAGAGATATAGAGGATGTTATAACCATATTTGAGGATGTTATAACCATATTTGTGTATGGAACAAACTGTGAGGAGAGGAGTAAGAATTTGCTGAAGTGTACCAGCGGCCATGACTGAGCTTACACAGCCGGATAACTAATGTTCTGACCAGGTTTTGAACAAAAGCAGTACTTAAAATTTAGGCAAGATTTAATTTGCTTAATCTAAGCTGAAAAAAAATTATAATATAAACTCACTGCAAAAAGTTGGAAATATAATTAAAGTATGTATAGTTACTGTAGAAAAGTAAAAGAAGTGATAAAAAGAACAACTTTAAATTCAAGTAGAAATAGAGTGAACTTTATTGGAGAAATCCAATTTGATATTCAAGAAACAAAATTAACCATTTGTTGCGACAATCTGATCAAATGTATTACTTATCACATTTAAGTGATAATATATTATCACATTTATTATCTAATCCATCTAATGAAGGGTAAGTGATTTGAAGGTTTTTTTAAAGGTAAGGAGTTGAAAAACTGATAAAAACCGTTAAACAGATATATTTTTTGTTACGGTTCATATTTTATGCATATGTTATCAAAGCAGAATACTGTGCCAAAAAAATGTGTTTAAATTTTTGTTTTAAAAGTTTAAAACTTGGCTTTAATTCAACGCTTTATTTTTAACTCTCTCTCTCCACTCATCCAAGATATTTTCTAAGAAAACTATTTTCACAGATATTTTAACCTGTAGGGACGATGAAAGGGGGACAAAAGTCAACAGCTAATGGTGCTTTCATAGATAACCACCGAAACAAAATGTTCCCATGACAGACAAACGCATTCAGAGCATAATTAAATTCATGAGAGGAAAACTTTGGTTTAAAAAAAAGGTTAAGCAAGTAAGTTGCTTATTAATTAACAAAATAACATATCGAGTAGCTCCCTCTCCTCTGATTGAATGGACTGGGGGTAAATTATTTTCAAATTCTATCCAATTCCTTGGAAACGATTTTCAGAGAAATTGCCATTTATTTCATAATAAGGATTAATTTGGTTGTTCAACATGTTCAACAATTGAAAATGACACTAAAACCAAGCAATATATGCCCATTTATATTTGAAATGAGTGGTCCCTTTAAGAAAATATGGAATGAGAGGCGGAGAAAGATGAGGCTGAAGAGATAAGAATTGAAAACGAGCATCTCCACAGCTTATCTTAACACATCAGTAACAAATATATCTTATTTCGGCTTCCGACTCTAGCACTTTTTTGCTATCCCTCTTGTCTGCTCTCAACGCTGTCACAGATTTTGCTTCCTGTGCCCAAAATATGAATATTTTATGGCTAAGAAGCTTAAAGGGAACAATGAAATGGCCTGAAGTTAAATCATACCCCATTTCCAGCTTTACAGAGCCACGACAGCATCTGAGCGAAGGAGAGAAACTGATGAAGAAGGAAAACGAGGGAGGAGAACGTCTTCTGAGTGATGAATTCAGCACAGTGTGTCTCTCAGTAATGACAAAGCTCATTCTCCCTCATTGGCCTCTGCTTCTCATCTGTGAAATGTCTGGACTTTGCCTGTCACGCATCATCTAGCCCAACGGAAGCAATAGCAAGCACCAAAACAGACCAAAGGGTGATCGAATATTAGTCAAAACTAAACAAATTGCAACAGCTCAAACAATTATTTAAAAACTCGTTGGCAGTGAATACCTTTTGTGCATCCAAAAAAGGCTGTAAAGTCCCATCAATCCCAGAATTCTGTGCTTATGTGTTGCCTATTTTTTCCTTCAATCCTACTTTCAAGAGAACTGACACTCCCGTTGGCATCCCAAGAAACAAATTCAGGCAAAAGCAAAACATCTTTGATATTTTTGGCTGTGGTTTCAGAACAGAGCACTTAAAATAGGAATGGTTGGTTTGATGCACCATGAAAGACTTCAGTGATTCCTAAAAGAATACTAAGGATACGCGAGGGGTGGGTCATATTGGGGAGAGTTGGTATAATTGGTTACAAATGATCATTTCCTAACGTCACCTTGGGTTTTTTTTAAAGGGTCATACCTAATAAGTTAATAAATAAATCTGCAATGTACATTAACTGGCCACTTTATTAGGTACATCAGATCAGGGAATGTTTTTCTAATCTTCTACCGTTCAATGGCTCAGTTTTCTGTTATTAGCCGACAGGAGTGGCTTACATTGTGGTCTTCTACTGCTCTATATTAGTTAGATGAGTTATTGTTGTTTTTCTATCAGTGCAAACCAGTCTATCCATTCTCCTCTGACCTCTGGCATGGCATACACAACTCATTTCTCATTTGATAGTTCTCTTTTTCAGACCATTCTCTGTAAAACCCACAGATGGCCAAGTTCAAAGTCCCTTAAATCACCTTTCTTCCCTGATGCACGGTGTGAACTGCAGCATATTGTCTTCACCATGTCTACATTGAGTTGCTGCTGTGTGATTGGCTGATTAGAAATGTGCGTTAACGAGCGGTTGGAGAGGTGTACCTAATAAAGTGGCCAGTGAGTGTACAAAAGCCTTTCAACTAAAAGAATGGGACGTTTGGAAGCAGCGCGTTCCCTTTGACAAGTAGGTGTTTAACTGTTAACAGTGCAAAGAAAAGAAGAAATAATTCCACTCATAAGAGGCAAAGAAGAAAAGCTGGGAAAGTGATTTTACAGAAACTGATGGGTTCTGAATAGTGTGGTTCAAGCGAGTGATTGGGAAGGTCATTTAAAGCAAATACAGGAATAATAACAGCAAGAAGACACAAGCTGTGGAGAGGTGAAGGTTATCATTCCATTCAGACTTGGGAACTGAATGGGTTTCTTCGTGAAAAAATAAAATTGGTTTCTGAAGGTTATTTCTTTGTCGTGCGCAGATGAAATGAATACAGACCGTCTCTTATTCCAAGCTGAGCAAGATTGAGGGCAGCAATCAGAAATTATTTAACATCAGTCAACTGATTGAAAAGTCAGTTAAATAAAAAAAAACGTTATTAAAAATATGCTGAAAAGTTGTTTATGACGGAACTTTTGAAAAATTGATTTTAAAACATTAAACTCAAGACTCAATGGGTATTATATTTTCTAATCAATACTTCATTTCATTAAAGTGGCAGCAAACTATAATTATTGAGCTGAATGGGAGGGTGAACAATTTAAATAACTCTACACAAAAGAACTCTTTGGTCAGCATGTCTAAGCTATTGACTTCTGCAAGATGGAAATGTGGTGCAAAGAATTCAGTCAAGGGTAAGTCCGAGAACAAAGACGAGCCCACTTATATTAATTTGAATCTGCACTGCAGCTCTACCCACATAATAGACATTTAATGGCTTCCACAATGTCTATAATACGATTTATTTTGATTTCTTTCCAAAAAAGAAAGTGAGAAAGAGAGAGAGAGACAGCATTATATAATCTGGGTTATAGTTAGCAAGTTTACAAAAGCATTATTGTTTATTAAAGGGGACGTCATATGCAAATTTAGCATGAGGTTCTATGGGATATTTACAGTATGCATGTAACAATCAACGTTTATCAGTGGTAACAAATTACCGACTCAAAATCATTTCTGGTGAAAATGGTTCAAGCTAAATGCTAAAAGAGACCAGTCACCCACTTCTCTCTGCACTGGGGACTGTCTACGGTGTTTACGCAAGTCGTTTTGATAGAAGCAAGAGAGCTAAGTTATACAAATAAATCAATAACAATATAATTGATAGCTGTGAGAAAATATGGTGGCAGGATTCTGAAATCAGTTGCAGGATTCCTTTAAATTAAGAATGAAAATACATGTGTATAAATGGAAAACTTTTATTTTTAAACAATAGTATTGTCCAATGTAAATATGCAGTTATGACAAAAAAGTTTGGGTACTTGTTTGAATTAGTGCAGTCAAAATTAGCGCATTAACGTGAACAATTTAATGCATTAAAAAAAGCAATCAATGTAGTTGAAGGTTTTTTTTTATTTCTGTGTTCAAATTGGAAGACCAATGGATAAGAACAAGGAAGGACTTTTTGTGACCATCTGTTACATTAATGCCTTTATTTTCTCTATTTTTACCCGTTTCATAGTTTTCCCTGTGTATTTGCTTCCGCCTTCGTTATGTGATCGGAGTTCCAATCATCAGGAAAACTTTGGTCCCTTTTAAAGAAATTATATTATATTATAAATAATAATAGAAGAAAAGGCACTAAACTCCTTCAACGCTTTGTTTGTCGAACCCCTTCTGTGGCATATTTACAACTTCCATCCAAAGATAAACAAAGTACTCAACATGGAATGATTAAAAGTTTTCTCTCACACATTTAAATGTCCACTCCACTCAAAAAAAGTGACTTTAACATCACTTAACATGTTTGATACCCATATTAAATACAATCTATTTAAGTGATGCATTTTGTTCGCCAGCAGTCTTTGCTCAATCTTCTTCTACAGAAGGTGACTCCTGGACACTCAAAACAAGCACAGGTGCCATATTAACACATATTGGTACACCACAGGGCTGTGTTCTAAGCCCCATTCACTGGGGATCATCCAGAATTTTCCAGAGGGGAGATGTCATCAAAAAAGTTTGAAGTGCTGATGTGCTGAATAACTTGGGGGCCTATCATAGAGGACCTCCACAGTATTAGCCAGTTGGTCAAGAAAGCACAACAGCTTCTGCACCTCCTGAAGAGGCTGAGGAAATTAAGCATGTTTTCCAACTTCTTCAAAAACGTTTAGATGCGTCACTGAGAACATGCTGCACAGCTGCAGCAATATACGATGGCAGAAGCGATAGAGGTAAAAACTAATGACATTATCACCCCTCTACACCCTCGTCTGCCTGGAGGTGGCACAACAGTATAGTTGGAGGGGTCTGAAGCATGAGGCCCAGACTTTTTAATAAAGGACACTTACCGGAGGCTGCTAATGTAAAAAAGATTTGGCGTTCTTTATGGGAAAATAAATATTAGCTGTGATTCCAATAAATGCCCAGCACTTGTATTTGCTTTTTGCCTTTTGGGGATCTTTAAAAGAGATTGTGAGTGTGTGCCCACAATGAGAAAGTGAGCTGGCTTACACTGAGATGAGTCACGCAGGAAGTGTAACAGCAGTATCATTAGCATGTTATCCACATCCACCCACTCATCCTCTCTCTCTCTCTCTCTCTCTCTCTCTCTCTCTCTCTCTCTCTCTCTAAGTCACACACACATAGTTTCAATTGTTGTAGCTGCCAAACATCTCTCATTGATAATGCTAATCATTGCCCTATGTTAAGCAGAGCATCTACAAAATGTGTTCATTTGCTAATATACAGACATACACAAAGCATACAAATGCAGACTGCATTACAATGATCTGCCTTTTGAGGGGGATTCCCTCAATACTGGATGCCACTGGTACATAAGTAAAAACTTTCTTCATTTCAGAGAAGAAAACATATCAGATAAACACTGGTAAGCACCACGGAAAATTCAGAAAGGCAAAAGTGCTGCCCAATCAAGACGTGTTATTGTTTATTTATATATCGAGCAAAGTACCATACCATACCAACTTTATTCATAAAGCATTTTAAGAACAACGACAGCTGACACTAAAAGTGCTGCACATGTCTAGAGATTTTAAAAATAATTAAAACATTCACCACAATAATACAGTTTTAAAACTGTTTAAAAAAAAACGTTATTTGCAAAACACATAAAAGAAACTAAGTTCTGCTAGGGTTAAAAGCCAAAGAATAAAAGTGAGTTTTAAGGCGGGTTTTAAAAGTGTGCAGTGAAGGGGCAGCTCTAACGCCCAGAGGGAGCTGAGGAGCAGAGACAGAAAAGGCCCTGTCCCCCCTGAGCTTCCTCCTGGACCTCGGTACCTGCAGGAGCAACAGGTCAGCTGACCTGAGGGTTCAGGGGAATAGGTGTGAAATTTGGCTTTCTATAGAATGCCTAGGCAATATATAAAACCCCTGAAATTTAGCAGCAAAGTATTAAAAGATTGATATGTTATTCTTCGCCTAGGTTATCTAGTTGTCATGGAAAACGAAATTGACCAGAATGACAGAAAAGAAACAAATGAATGCTATTTTCTGCTTAAAAAATTCCTGTCTGTAAAGCAACATTCTGTGCAGCACTAAGTGAACTGCTCTTTGGTTCGTTCAAAGATATTAAAATTAACAATATGAAATTAATAAATGAGTTTAACTTAATTGAGAAAATGCTAAATGTAAAAGTAGTAGTTCTTTCGTGTCGGCTGTGGCTGTTATATTCAATTTTTGCACGAATCTATTTATCTACCTCAGCTCGAATCAAAACTACAATCCAGGCACTTAACCCTTTAATTGCTAAGATCTTACATGATGTCACTGATTGAAACAAAATTCAATTTGAAAAACATATGGCCTGGATTTTTTTTTTTCACAACATTTATATTAAAGTGTATTTTGCCTTCTTTTTTATAAAGTGTAAGAAAAAAAATATTCTCAAATATCTGCATCATACTGAAAATGTATTGTAGTTGTCTTACTTTTGTTGTTTTTTTTTTTACTTTTTTAACAAATTGCTTTTGACTTAAATATGTGATTATTTGAGTTTTCATTCTTTGAAAGAATGGTTCTTTCGATTTAAAGTGAACAGGGCTGTTGAAGACAAATATTTGATGTGAAAAGAAACTCAATAGAAAAACAACATGTTGAGAAAACAAAGACATTTCATTATTTACATCAAGTCAATAGCTGGCCTCAAACAGAGACCAAACCTTCCGTCTCTTACAAAGTAAATAGATAATGGAGCAGATAAAAGATGTCTAATTTTCAAGCACTCAAACCAATTTGAGCTACAACACAATATACACTGAAACCCCAAGAAGACGACGGGAAGCACGGCTGTTAAAAACAACAATCTCACCATGTTTGTTCTACAACTCTACCTGAACACCTCTGTCCGTAGGGGGTTTCATGCATCTTTCAAAGAGTGATGTGTTCAAGCTTATCCTGATGACAATGCACTGAGAGTCGCACTCTCTAAAGGTCAACCACCCACACGAGGGCCAATTAGAGCCTGCTGTCAACTGCTATCACATGTGAATTATCACCTCCCATATTCCGAGGAGTGACGTCAGCCCGGGAGATGCCACAGAAGTTGATGAATATCCCCTCCCCCATTCTCTCACACTATTTATCTTGATTTGTTTTCTGGCAACGCTTTTTCCATCTTTCCAGGTTTTCAAATAATCATTCGATCATAGTTGATGGGTTTATCGAATCACCTTTGACCCTGCTAAAGATCCTCTGCAGTTAGCCTTTGAGCTGGAGGTCACCTGTCTCACATCTTTAACCTTAATCAGTTATTAGAATCCTTGCTACATGACCAAGGTTATTGATCCTCAATGGATCAAGGAAAGACTGTGATGAGTAGTGGATCTGTCTCTGAAACTAATGTATTTTTTTATATATATTATATATTTGTATGTGTAAAAATCTCTGTCTTTTGAAGAACAAATGCCTAATTTCTTTCAAATGCATTCTTGGTTGAATCCAACCAGCTCTAACTTAATTACTTAGAACAATAGATATAAACACTTAGACAACCATACAGGAATCTGCTTCTAAAGATGGCTCTAAAGATTATCAGAGGAATATGCTTCAGTGGCATGTAATTTCCTTGTGAACTACACTATCCACTAACCATATCCCCACATTGGTTGTGTACGGTTTTTAACAGACATTATTAACATCTCTAATGTCTGCTGGAATCTCAGCTTCAACCAAAAATGCATTTGGTTAAAAAAAAAAAAACTTCTGCAGAAAACAATAAAACTATGTTTTGGACTCATTTAACAACTTTTTATAACCTTCGGCCATCTTTGACGTGGTTTGTTTGATTTGTTCTCAACAGGCAGACTGTGCTTGAAACAAGCCCATAAGCATATGCAAATCCTGACCAATCAGAGAGAGCTCAGGAATGCTTCAGAAAATCAAGGTTCGACCTCCTCAGCCTGGCCTTGCAGAGAAATCAAACAAAAAATTATTTTGTTAAATTAATTTCTTTCTTTGTATAATTTTATTTTTTTTTTTAGTAAAATTAGTTTGCACTGGCCTAGATCAGGATGTTTGCGTTGTTTAAATGAAAGTCAGTGACAATGAGAAATGTTCTTCGACTACAAAATAAAAGTCATTTCAGCACCTCACGAAAAATGCCCTAAATTAAAAAAAATAAAATAACATAAGCTAGAAGCTAGAATAATTACAATGCACTTTTCAGAAAAAGGTCTGTACACAACTCCAAAATTTACATCAAACTGAGAAATACTATGTTTTTATTAAAGACTTTACAGCTTTAAAAATATCAATAAATTTATTCTACATGACAAGAGACAGACTATATGCTGATTTTACACTTTTGGGAAAGGCAAGTTTATTTGTGTATTTCAAAGTGCTTTAAAAGATTTGACGGTGAAGGTAGAAGAAATAAAGCAAAAATGCCTGAACCTTTCCATCAAATCCGTCAATGCTTCCTCAGTAGACACTCATCACAGAAACTATTTTTCTTAAACAAAAACTTGTTCAAACCCCTTTATGACTTAATCATGGGCCAACCTTGTAATCAAACCTTTGAAATAAATTCCTCTGATATTGTTGCAGCCCCTAAGTAATACATTTTGAGCATTTTATGAAATAAAAACGTGCCATCTAGGTTTTAAAAGCCTTATATATAGAGCATTTCCTCACACCCTTAAAAAATTGGGAGACTGACATTTTTATCAATTTCCACCATATAATTACCACTTCCCTATGCGTCACTCACTCTCGCTCTGTTTAAGGGAAAAGCAAAGCGGCGTGCCTGCACCATGTAAATAATTGCAAACGCATGAGCGCATCTGTCTAACATGGTTACTTGGGTCCAGACTGTATTCTCATCCACATACACACCCATACGAGGGAGACTCATCCACAGAGTATGTCGGACAGAGGATTAGCTATTCCACACGGACACAAATTTATAAAAGGAATATTTAAAGTTCAGCTCTCGTGGCAACAGCTGCAAATAAACTAATTGCATTTATCTGCTCATTTGTTATACTTATCTTTGAATGTGACATCAGTCAAGTCTTAACGAAGCATGACACAAAACATAATTACATTGCTGTCCAGTGTAATCACTTTCACACATCTATTTGACTTTCTATTTATATACATTTTAGGTCACACGGGAAAGTACAAAAAGGTTAAATACCATTTAGCAGAGTTTTATTGGCTGTTAATTCACATTTATTATCAAAATGTTTGGTTAGTTTCTTATCCAAGATTATTGGTTATGAACATATCCAGCATCTATTGTTTCGGAGCTCATTGCTGCCTCTTTGCACTTCTACTTTGGTTCATTTAAACCTTTTTTTGTAAAAACGGAAGTGTTTGTAGCTGTAGATTTCTAATGTTTGCCATCAGGGTTTCCGTGGTCAGATTTCAGACTTCTTATGCTTAAAACCATTGACTTATATCATACTTATGTTCACTATAATGAATTCACTATAAAATTAATGAGATATGTGTTTTTGTTAGATGGAAACTAAAATAAAACGTGTTTTCATCATTTTTCACAAAAATGGCAATAATGATACACTTGCAAAAAAGGAGGAAGCTACCCATCACATCAGTCTTGTGACATCACATCCTGTTTTTGGTCTGCACTGCTTTCAAAATACACCTGAACTGCACCAGTGTTTGCTTTCAAGTGGACAGAGACCCATATTTTTAACCTTCTCTGTCCATTTGTTTGGTCCGCACCAGGATTCAGGTGTTCTTTATTCAACCGAAAGAGTCTGAACAGACACAAAGAACAGAACAGATATTTCTGTGTATATTCAGTTTTGCTGTATGAATCTAAACCACTTCCAGCAAGCCGCATCAGTAACATTCATGTGTTTACAGAGTTTGAAAAGGTGGTGATTGCTTACAGTGTACTGGCAGCCTCTGTGGAGCATCTGGAGCAGGTCAGATTCAAACACCTCCACGGAGGGGAAGAGTGTCACACGTAGACTCTCCAAAACACACGAGAAGCTCTTCAACAGACGAGGCTTCAGGAGCGCATCTGCTGCCACAGAGATGGAGAGAATACACAGTTAATAACTTTGTGTTCATTTCCTAAGTGCTCAACCAATCCGTCAGACTATCACATTATTTTCCTTAATATATGATGGCTATTCATTTTTTACTGGATGCAGCAACAAAGGATTTAATTAGACAGTACATAATTATCTGCTTGCTCCAGAATGCCAAGATCCTCTTACTCATGGCAAAAACATGGGATAACAAACTAATGATGCACGAGAGAGAAATCCATGCGGTTGAAGCCAGCATAGTGGAGCTCCATGTGGCCCAAATTTCTCCTCTGATTTAAAAAAAGAACAAAGGCCAATGATAATTTGTAATTTGGCGTATGCATCGAGCTGCAGCATCACCGACACATTTCCTCCAGCTGAGATCTTTGGCTGGCCCCATTTCCGCTCTCAGCGGGGGAGAAGTGTTTCAAACACTGTCTATTGAGAAAGTCTTCTGCAAATACAAGCCGACGCATCAACGTTTTTTCTCTTTGTCAAAGGCTGGGACATAACTCTCTTATCAACAGGGGTCTAAGTAAGACTTTTCGCAAAAACATTTAAGTGAAATTCGTCACATGCTAGGTATTGTCAAAACTTGCTTAATTGTCCTCGGGATTTTAAAAGCACTCGGCTTTTGCTGCTAGCACGTAACTCTTTGAAGAACACCTCCTTGATGTTTTATTCAAATAATATACCAAAAAAAATGCAGTGGCTGCTAATTATGGAGGACCGATGTATAAATAAATAAATAAAAGTAGAAATAAATGACTGGGCGCTCAACAATTGTGCAGCGGTTGCACAGGGCGAACTATGTTCGAATTTTACAACATCCACCCTCTCTCGCTTAACTAATAAAAAAAAAGACATTATCAGTAATAAAATAAATGAAACAAAGAGTAAATAAATTAATAAATACTAATAATTCCCTAAATAAACTAAGTAATGTTTTATTAAAAAGTGAATTTCTACAATTCACCACATCAATTTATTTCTATCATTTAAATATTTCCATATATATATACACATATGTGTGCTTTTGTATTTCTGGGTCTAATTAACTTTAGTCTAATTAAGGTGTTTGTCTCCTCATTTGGGAAATTGACGTTATTAGTCTTTACTTTTGTGATTGAAATGTGATCGAACGCTGTCCCTAACAGCGAGTGCTGACTTGTGATTAATGTGAACAAAGCTGCCAGCTCCCAAGCAACCAAATTTCCCAAACTCAGCTTTGGTAAATGATAGAGACACAGGGTTTGGTTTATATAACTTATAATGACAAGGGGAACCCCAAATTATGTCTTCCTAGCAACAAAACTGTTTATCCTAGCAACCAAATTTTCCGTAATCCATCTCAGCTTTGTTAAATGATAAAGACATGGGGTTGGTTTATGTAACTTATAGTGAAAACGAGTCTCCCTAGCAACCAAACCGTTTAGCCTAGCAACCAGATTTACAGAACTCCATCTCAGCTCTGCCCTCAGCATCTCAAACTTCAGCCATCTAGTTATGTTTATTTGCAAATTTAGTTATTCAAACACATCGAAACCAGGAGAGTTTCTGTTTTGTAGATAACTCAACCGTCTACAACACAATCACCAACGTTTTTCTTAAACGTACCAACACTGTCTGCCACGATCAAATCAAAGTCTAGGGGCAGCTCCAGTGCACTCAGACACATACTGTACACAGTCTGTTACCTCCAACACACTTCACAATCACCACACAGCAAACAAGTCTTATCAGACCAGCAGCACTGGGGCCTGACCGCCAAACAAGTGGAGCATCTTCAGGACATTAGAGCACTCAAGCAATGCAGAGATTTGCTGCACAAGACAACTGATGGACTTTTCTCTTGCATTTATGCAATTTTAAGCCAATATAACTTTATAGCAGTAACGGTTCTGCTCAAACGTTTACATTCCCTGGGAAACAATTTAACTGCTTAAATGATGGAACAAAAACTATTTCCACTCATGGTTAGCACTCCTTCCAAATGACTCTGATCAAACCATTACACACCCCAGCTTAATATTTAATATTTAGTTTTCCCCCCTTTAACATCAATGACAGCCTGAAGTCTCTTGAGGTAGTTGTCCATAGTCTCTGTTGGTAAAGCAGCCCATTCATTTTGGGAAAAGCCTCCAACTCTTGCAAATTCTTGCATGAACCACAAGTTTCAGTTCAGCTCAGAGTGCTTCGATGATATTAAGGTCAGGAAACTGAGGTGGCCACTCCAGAATCTTCACTTTGATCTGGTGTAACCAATGACAAGTGGAAGTTTTGGATCGATCGTGTGTTGGAATTTCCAGAAATGCCCCATGTGCAGCTTCCTCAGTGATGTTTCACAGTCCCCTGGTGTTCCGTTCATGTTGACTCCTTTCCAAATGTAGCATTTATAGTTGTGGTCTCATCACTCCAAACAACTTTGTTCCAGAAGATTGGAGGCTTATTTCTGAACTTTTAGCTGTATTGTAAGTGGGCTACTTTGGGGCAGTTGTGTAGTAATGGCATCTTTCAGTCAACTCGACCATGCAACCCATTTTTCTTCAAGTGTCCCCTTATAATGCTTCTGTATTTTAGCCAAAAAAAACTTTTCAAAGTTATTTGTGGGTTTTTCGCTTACAATTTGTCAGAATTTTTTTTGGTTTACATGGTTTCAAAAAGAATGCCTCACTTTCCACTTCCTAATCAGAATTGGAACACTGCTGATTGGCTTTTCCAGTTCCTTGGAAATCTTTTTATATCCCTTTCCTGTTTTGTACAGTTCAATTTACCTTTTACAGTGGAACCTTTGCTAACTTTTGATCAGGGTTATTTTGAAAGTTGTCATTATGATTTAAAAAGAGTAAATGTAGTTTTTTGACAATAAATGGCTTTACCCAACCATGAGCGATAAAAGCCAAGACATCAGAAAATTTGCCAAGGTGTGCAAACTTATGAGTATAACTGTATGTTTAATTTACTTGAATGTCGCAAGCGAATACATTTTTTCTGAATAAAGACAAGCATGAAGCTTTTAATCTGGTAATCGATGCTGTATGGAGGTTTTGATCAAATAAAATGCTACTAAGGAAAATTTAGACATTTTTTTTAAATGTAATTATAGCAATAAAAAAAAAACCCCACGAAACCCTAGTCTTTCATAAAACCCCCTAAAGAAAAGTTCCCAATCAGACAGAATGCCCAGCTGCTGCTGTTGGAATTAAGTGCTTTGAATCATGTCTTATTAATAAGATTAACATTCTGGGGTGGAAACATCCATCTTTCTCTCCTTTCCGTCTGCATTGGAGCCCAGAAGGATGCAGAATATAGCACTGAACCATTTGAGATGCAGTTCAAAGAGAAACCTGCTCCAAAGAAACCCCATCCCTACATCTGCTCATCATTTTATAATGAGAAAGCCAAAGAAAAAGCTACTGAAAACCCACAGTGGAATAAATCTACAATTTCCTTTATAAATGTAAACTGTGGCCTGTGGGTCACACTCTTGTGAGAGATTTGAACTGCCGCTGGTTCTTACAACCCATGCTCGACTTCCAATCCCATGTGTACAGTTCTTTTCAATGCCTGATGCATTTCAGGAATGTTTTTTTACCCAAACCTTAAAGCAGATAAGAGCTTTAAAAAAAAAAGCAAGTCATGATGACAGTGCTTTAGGTTTAAAAGTAGCTTTTGGTGAAAAAATTACATCAAAATCTAATTTTCTGACGTGGTTTAACATAGCTGTTTGAAAGCTTGTCTTGAGAATGCCCTGAGAAAACGCTTAGGGTTCCTTCTGCTGTCTCCATGGCAACTTTCCCCCATTACAGATGAGGAATAGTCAAATACCAACTACAGTGAATGTCTTTTTCTCTCTTGGTCAAAAGATACACTGAATAAAATAATCATGTAGTTGGAGCAATCACATGATCCATTTTTATAAAGGTGTAACTAGATAACGGTTTAACAATTTATAACCTGAATCTCAAAGTATTAAGATGGTAAAGCAAAGAAAGCTAGAGTATAGCTTGAATTGAGTGTGAAATATCCTCCACCTGCTAGGGGGCAGTGCTAAAATTTGAGCACTGAAAGTATATAACATTAAAAGACATCTCTGATTCGCTTAGTGAGAAAGAGCTTGTTTTACACATAGTTTAGGTTTATAAGCCTAAATATTGGTTTATAAAATGTAAATATTGGCTCCCAGAAATCACCAACCCTGCCTTTCATGTTTTTCAAAATCTCAACTTAAATGTTAATGTCTATGAGGGAATTCTCACCCTTAGCTGTGTCAGTGGAAGATACCAGACCAGGAATTCTTTCTTGTCCGGACACCAGGACATTGGGAGGAAACAGGTGCATGATGGGAGTGAGAGCCGAGTGAGGCTGTATGGTGTAGGTCAGCTGAGGTCCCTCCTTCACTGACAGCATGGCATTCACTACAGAGAAGAAACATAATTCAGATGGAATAAGTAAAAAAAAGCAAGGTACTAAATAGATAAATAGAAACAGACACATGATAAGTAACTACGTATTTTCCAGTCACTTAAAAAAATATACTAATTTGTCATATTTTGTGTTGAAACATGCTGAAGAATAATCAAAGATTGGCATACGGCCTTTCCAGTTTTTCTAACAAAGAGGCTGGAATCATTTACAGCCACTTTGTCCAGCAAGTTTAACTGCATCGGTCAGAACAGCACTTTGCTTACTGTGTCCGTGCAAATCACTGAGCTGCAGTGTGTTACTTTGCTCATAATTAATAACAGCTCTGAGTGCTATTTGCTTAATGTTAAACTCAGGGATTTTTAAAAGAAGGTCAAGGGTTCAATTACAACTAGGGCGACAAAATTGCTGAGATTACTTATCTAATGGACCTGTTTGTACAATTAGAGAACAACAAATTGGATTAAAAACATCCACTTTAGTAGTAAATAAACAAGCTGCTTTAATGGCTGTATATAACTGGACCCAGAGAACCTAAAAAATGTCAAAGCTCAACACTAATTTTAGAGGACAATCTGCAAAGTGTTGGTTGTTTATGAGGGTGGGTGGGGAATAAAAATATAACGTGTTTTTACATATATTGTGATGGCAGTTGTTCACAGAAATAATGCAAATGCAAATGTAAATGTTTCTTATATAGAAAAAGTTCTAAGGAAACTGCTCATTTGTTTTGATTTAGCAGGTTTTATTAACGGGCTGGTTTATTCTAAAATAAAATGAGAAATAAACAAAAAAAAAAAACAGAAAACAAACTAACATAGAAAAATCAAAAAACATTAAAAACAACAAAAAAAGATAAAAAGTAAAATAACATTAAAAATGAAAACTTACACAATAAGGTAAAAACATAAAAAGTAACATAAAAAAAACACATTTTAACCAGGAAAACAAGCATTTTTATCAGTCACACATCTATTTTTGAATTTTAAAAAGCCAATCCGAATCATCAACTAACTTTTAGAATGTTCAAAAAGACCAGAATCAATAATTAAACCTTCGATTGCATAAAAGTTTAGATAAAGCTTAGAAAGTTTAAACTTCCATCAGAATCTGATTTTCAGAGTACAAACACTTGACTAAATGGTTTTTTTTTTAATTCAAAACGTCATAATGTTAATGAGCCAAACAAAATACAACATTTAACTTTAGAAAATAATCACAAAGAACTTTTTACAATCTAAAACTGTGCCTTGAGGACATACTCATACTCCATCCAGAAAGTTATTGTGAACGAGACTGTTTTCATCTGTTTTTGTGAGTGTTTGAGAGCAAGTTTGTGTGCCATCTGAGAGGTCCTTGGAGCCTCAGCAGGACATCTCCTCCCTCCAGCTGGAAGAGGCCTAATTGAGACAGAATAGCAGGTACGGCAGAGTATTCGGACAGCCTTCGGAAATACAGCACACAGTCACAGTCTTCAGATCAACACATCTAACAATTCAGGAAACTAGAGACTAGTTTAAAAGCAACTGCAACAGCACGCCAGCATCTCTGACTGGCATGTCAAGTATTTTCATGAAAAGCAGTTGAGATAAAAGTGTGCTAAATGTTATTCTTTTAAACATTCACTTCAAGAATCAGACATTTACGTAAACCCCTGAAACTTTGAGAATCAATTGTTTGGTTAGAAAATATTTAAGTTTTTTTTTTTACCTAAAGACATTCCGTGACTTATGCATGTTATTTCTAAAGTAGTGTTTTAAATTTCTGAATAATTCAAGTTATTTTTATATATATTAAAATAAAAGTAATGTTTATCACAATGAACTGTCGCCAAGTTTATGAGAAACCAACAATAAAGATTAGTCTTGACGCTCAATTACTAATTTCATTTAATAATTAGTGTATTGCTTTGGAAACTATTTATTCTGTATTTAAATTTCAGAAAAATGTTTTAAACAACTTTGTCTGCGAGCAACAGACTAAAGGCTTTACATTTTGGAATTACGATTCGGCTTCTGTGATTTGTTCACCTTTTAGTTTCAGAAAAACATACGAATGAACGACCCGAAAGAGTCATGATTGAGATTGTTTGTTTAGAACGAGCAGCTCAAGAATCGTCCTTAATTCAATTGCCTTTCATGTGGAAATGAAGCTAAATGGGAAGCTGCCAGATTGAATATTGAGAGCATCTGAAAAGCTTTGCATAGAGATAGTTTCTCTTCACTAACGTCAAAAACCATAAAGCACTGTTTATCAAATATATACCATGCTATTTGCCTTCCCAAATCTTTTTTACTGAGGCCACAGGTAAAACATTTCATATTTCACAAGATGAATTCTCCCAGAATTGAATCCGGGTTTTAACTATAATCTGACCAAAACTCCTTGCATTCACTACAGCACTGTCTGTGAGTAACTGTACATTCGATGAAGAACTACAGATTAAATGGTATTATCTGAATTAGCAGACTGAATCTTACGCTGGAGCGGCTCTTTCAGCACTGGGTGCAGAAGTGCTCTGGGGGTTCCACTAGACAGGCTCAATCTAAGAGAAAAAAAGGACATGTCTGTTAAAGGTACTCTAGTTGTTGATCATTTTAATTCAGATAAAATACAAACCCTTTAAAACTGTTTGCTAAAAGTATGGTAAATCGATATAGCAATCGATAGAAAAAAAAAATGGTATCAAACCATTTATATGAGTCAGTAGGTACCTATCTCGATACTATAGCAGGTGCATCATCAACTGGGAGCTAGGTTTGATTAATAATGCCAAGTTTCATCAAAAGAAAATGGGTAAAAGTGAAGCTAAAGCATATAACGGTTGTGTCCCACACCCCTAAATATAATTGTATAAATAATAAAACAGCAAATTTAAATGAATTGTAGACTTTTTAAGACCTAAAATTTGGGTTTTTCAAGTTTAGACATTTTAAGACCCCTGTTTACATCAAATATTTAGAAATGCATAGAACACCACATTAAGACGGTCTCTTTTTGTTTATTTATGTTTCACAGTCTTTTCCAAAATAATTCAAAATTACAGCATAAAAAGAGCAAAATAATGAAAATAAATTTCATATGATGGATATTAATCCATGTAATATGAAAGAACCGGTCGATGAAATCGTATGATTTTAAACTTAAAGTTACAAGACAGTGAGAATCTAATAATTATCTGATTATTTTTTAAAACTGCTAGACTTTAGTTCAAAGAGATGAAAAACAAGAACTAAGAAAAGGCAGATAATCAGCGTTGTTCAGTGTGACGCGGAGAACATTAAATTACAGAGCCATTAAAGGAATTATGAGATGCAGCATCAAGGTCTTTCTTCATCTGAATAGCAGGTCAATTATCACCAACCCACTTTCTCCCATTACAGCTTTTAGAATTCACGACAAGAAACATCTGCAGAAGTCCACTCCAAACTCTTGAGAGGTGTTGACCTTTACCTGCCATCTCTCTTAGAGATCGTGGAGGCTGCTGGATCCGTGAAAAGCTGGAGGAGTCCAAACCCTGATCCCACTGCATCCTCTGAGCCATCTGGCCTCATAAACAGAGAGACCAGCTCCACCACTGCCACCACAGAGCTCAAACACAGGGATGTGTGGAAATATATGACCTTTAAAGATATAGAAACACACGTGTTTACATCCAAAACTCCAAAGTTTTTTTTAAATATATTTCGCGGCGAATATTTTTATTTTTTTATTATTAAACCAGATGATGAATTATGTTTGAGCTTCATTTCTTTTAAGATGCAATATTGCCAAAGCAGAGCAACCTGAAATATTGTTATTTATGTCCTGACAGCTGGGTCAAGAGTTCAGAAGAAATCCATGAAAAGCCACAAATTGTTCTTTCAAGTATTAATAAAAAGAACTTTGGCAAACACCAGCAATAAAAAAGTTCACACAGAGGTGAGACTGTATGAAAACATAGAGAAATACAAGGTTTTCAAGATAGAATTGAGAGAAAACGCTTTAAAAAGAATCTAGTAAATGCTCATAATCATTTGCTGATTTAAAAAAAAAAAATAAAGTCTTGTTCTGACATTGATCTCTGACATAAACATAAATACCTCTGTATATATATATAAAAAAGGAAATAGTACTATCCTAGAATAACAATCCTTTATTAATTGGAGCTTTAAAGTCAAATGAGAAGCTCTATTAAAATGTCTAGCAACCACTGAAGCAGTTTACCAATTAAAAGAAACACCAGCTAACACAGCTTGATCAACAGCAGCAGAAGCTTTGATTATCCACGGAGGACTCAAAATAAAACCCAAAATTGTTTGCACTCATGCACGTTGTAAAATATGCCAATAAAAGTCAAAAGTTTAGCAAGTACGCAGTGATTTGATTTTTAAAGGTTTGAGTTGAGAAATGTGACGGTTACGCCCTCCATGGTGTATTAAAGAGCGCGACATGAGATCAGGAAATATCCAGAGAGCCACAATGGAGAGCCGGAAGGTGCCGAAGGACTGTTGTGTTTTCTTCTTGGAATAGATGCTTTACACACACAATACGTTATCTGGTGAGCGGCTAAAACAAAGTCTCATGTGTGACTGGAACAAACAAAGTGTATGTAATTTGGATTGTTCAATGACGCAAACATTCTCCGAAAGTGCAGTGATATGGTCACATAATCTCTAATCCACATCTTCACCATAAGATGTTTATTCTGGATTCATGGTGAAATAAAAGTTCCACTGCAAGTCTTTAAGATAATGCTTTATTCAGTAATTCGTGTGTATTATTAAACTTCACCAAGTGTTAAAATATCAAAGCCTGCTTTCCAAATCAACCGAAGATGCAGTCTTACAGACTTAAAAACACAATGTCTTGTGAAAACAGATGGAAAAGGAGCAAGGGTTGAACTCTAAAACGAAGAAAAGTGTGTGTAAAAGCACCCCCACGGTTGCAACGCTATTCGTTTGTCATAAGCATAAAATGCTTGTTTTGATTGCACTTCTTTGACCCATTGATTTCAATGGGTATAGATTATATAAAATTGAAGAATTGTGCAATCTGTACCAAAAGTAACCCCACATCATCCCGCAATAAACTGGGTGATTTGATCTCACCTTTATAGCACGAACCAACCATTATTGAATTAAAAAGTCTGCTATAGTAACAAAAATGGCAGCTGTCGAGTCATCCCATACAGAAACAGTGAGTGCTGTCCTAAAAGCTGACAAGCTGGGCTAAAGTGAATTAACATTGTAATTGAACATATTAATCATAACCCATTATAGAAGACTCTGGAAGCAAGGTTTAAGAAGGTACAACAGACATTGCAGCTTTATTTAGATTTAAAACACTGAAGATGCTAACAGCTAACAAAACTGCACTGAGAGACAGAGAGAGACAAGGGAAGGAAAAGGGAGAGGGGGAGACCCTGAGCTTTTTTGTGATATTACTTCCTGTTCTATCTCATAATAATAGGATTTTATTATTATTATTTTTTTATTATTACAACATTCAATTCCAGCTCTGGGTCCTTAGGTAACCTTGCTGAGCTCTCTTTACTTATTATCCCTCAACTTTACCTTCAACCAAAGCATCAAATGAATAACTTGCATATGAAAATGTTCTCTGTGTTAATGAAATGTACGATCAGCTGTCAAGTTACCAATAAAAGAGACCAACCATCAGTCTGCGTTATTTACATGAACTACAAAATCACCAAACATTACAAACCACTCTAAAAGTGGGTTGAAACGTTGCTATCCAAATGAACGGCATGGTGGAGAACAATTATCTACTTGGCCAATGGACAGCACGGTGCAAACTAGTTTCAACTCCAGAAAAACAGGCCAATTTGTTCAAAGCAGCACAAACCAGTGGGAAATCACAGCAGGAGTTGCGCAACACTTTCAAATTGCACACACAAAAAGCCCAGTTCTGAAGCAACGGGGAACCACAATTGGCTGAATGCTTAAGCTAGTTTAAAGCAAACAGAGCTGCAGCATAAGCGAGAAGTCTACTTCAATAAGTAGAAGTCTGATAAAAGAATAATATCTGTTCCTCACAAAACTAAAGTCATTAGATTGGCTTTTCATTCGAAACTATGATAGCGTAGACAGTTAGAAAAGTAGAAAGTTTTTTTCTTGTAGAACCCGTAGATGGGTTTAAGTTGAACATTTCCTCGTGATTCTCACAGTTGTCTATTTATTGTGCTCTACCGAATCCTTTCAAATACATTTGATCATTCTGATAGAACTGTTAAAAAAATTGCTTGTTCATCTTATCAAGTTCAAATTAGCCTCCCAACACGTCACCGAATGACAATATGAATCCTTCCTCAGTCAATTCCAGACGGGTCTCGTCTTCATCTTCCCTCTCTATAGCGTAGGAAATTTACACCAAGGATAAGCAGCATAGAAACCTGGCATCAATAAAAGATGCCTCAATGGACCACGAGTGTCTCGAACACAGAGAAGGCATAGCAAATCAATACTAACAACTCAATTAAGTTGAGAACGATGTGCAAACGGGTCTTAGGAACAGAGGGCAGCTGATTCAGTTTAAAAGACAAGTGCAACTCTGAGGTAAACTTTACTGACCTCCCTGATCAATATTGCAGCCCTCAGGGGAGAGCCTGGTCATGTCTCCTCTGATCACACGAACGCTTCCTTCACTCAGTCACGCATGTTGGGATTTTCACAGTGTGGTGCCTATAGAGCAGCAGGCCCTAATCATTTTACAGTGGATTAATTTGAACCATGTGCAACGGGGCGGATTTATTACAATTCTCTAGTGAGAACAGACTATTCCGTTTAAGGAGAGAAGCTCTTATGAAGCATTCAAAACCAAACCAGAGCATATTTGGGTGATCCACAGAGGCCTCGTAAACCCTAACCACCATCTAACCACCATCATAGTCTGTCATTTTCTTTTTGTTTTATGTGTATTGCTATTTAAGTTTTTGTGCCGTCTTTGCGTGTATTGTTTTCTGCTTACAAGTTTAGGTTTAAGCGAGCAAGTATAACCCGACCAGCAGGACCCACATGACTGTAACTAGGTGTAGAGCATGGGCTTGCAACCTACGGCTCTGGGGTTACAAGAGGCTCTTAGGACACTCTGATGCAGCTCCCATGTAGAGTAGAAAGGGACAAGACAATTAAGCAAAAACTCAGGAAATAAATGCTATATAATATAAACTGAATATGTGACTTTGAAATGAAACTGAATGCCTGAAAGATCCAGTGGATCAACTTTTTCCATCATCAACAGGAAACGTCATGCAACAGAGAAAAACTTTCTTGTGTGGTAAGCCATAACTTTGTGTCGTAAACATGAATATTAATCAGACGAAAAATATTAATTATGACATATTTCTTATCTGTGATTTTTTAGTGCAGCGAAAAAAGAGAGTTATGGATGTTTTTGATTGCATTTTACAGTAAAAATAATATTCTGCTACTTTTTTGCAATTTTAGTTAAAGAAACTGAAGCAGAATTTCAATCATCCATATATTTTTATTAGCAGACAACAAACTTTTACATGAATTTGCTTTTGATTTCTTAATAAAACAAATACTTAAAGAAATTGGTGCTGGTCCATTATAATCACCCAATGTAATATAAAATCCATCTGTGTGGAATGATTGTAGACATTAGAGGGTGACTGATGTGGGTTTTGCCGATGGCGATATTTTAAAGTCTTAGTAGTCTTATAGATATACATTAGTATACTTAGTAAGCTGATAGATATACAGAGCTCAAAAGTTTGTATACCCTTGCAAAAATTTCAGAAAATAAGAATGATAACACTAAACTTCGCTAAGTTAGTGAAGCAATTTATTGTCAAACAACTGTATTTACTCTTTTTAAATCATAACGACAACAAAAACTTTTACATAGCCCAGCTCTTAATATTTTGTGTTTCATCAATTTCAACCTGGAGTCTCTTGAGGTAGTTGTCGATGAGGTTCTTTATCTTCTCTGTCTTGACTATGTGTAAAGCAACCCATTCTTCTTGGCAGAAAAAAATGTTTTGTTTTAATCAAATTTTCTGAAAAATTACCAAGAAATCACACACATACACGCCTTACGCATGCGCGACGCACACACACACACACACACACACACACACACACACACACATATATATATATATATATAGGCTCTAGACGTTTTTTTTTCATACTTATAACACTGAATTTTGAATTTGTAAAAATGTGAACTCCAAATTTACAGAAGAAATCACTGTGCTGCTCAAAAAGTCTTTGCATGGCACAGAAAGTCGTAGGTGTGTTCCTGCATGTTGAGTGATTTGATGAAGCCAGGTCTGTTGGGTGTCTGTTGGGTGTCTGAGCTGTTTTGTTTGACTGCTGCAGGACCCTGTTTACTTTGGCTGTGCTATTTCTACAGCTCTGCCCCAGGCGTGATGCCCAGGCCACACTTTGTTTACTTTGGTTGGGATTGAAGAAGCTATGCTGACAGCACCCAAATTAAAAACCAATGCCATGATAACCCAAGGAGGACCACAATCCAATTTGCCCTCATGTGTTTAACAAAACAAAGAAAGTATTTGATATTTTAATGAATAATCACAATAAAAGCAAATATTAGATTAGCTTCAACCTTGAGATCTTTGAATTTAAGCTTAATATTTTAAATGTATTTGGTTAAACATTCCCCATCCTTCTTTGGGAACAATCGGCCAAGGTATTTCATACTGACAGGGTTCTTTTTGATAAATTAACAAAAGCTTTACATTTTTAACCATTTTGACTGTAAAACCAATTGTATTTTTCGTGCATTCAAACACATGATGGAGATGGTGAAAAAATAATTCTCCAAATAAATTTTAGATTGTAATACTTGGAATTTTACTTACTTTGGTCAAATGTTTATAATGCTGATATCAAATCTACTAAATAATTTCAATTAAAGGCTAAAGGTAAGTCCACCCTCACATTACACCAAGCATTAACTTTTTGTGACCCATGAAATTAATAATTTTCATTTAGCTATAAAAATGTACGACTCAATACCCCAGAAGCAACAAGTACTTTTTATTTTCTAAGCAATAATCTGTGGCCTATTAAACCTTGAAATAAAATAGACTCATGCTGGATTATACCAAAAGATCATAATGATGCCTGGTGTTAATGAACGGTAAAATTTGCAGACATCCTGCCCCATACAATCACTACAGGTGAGATATCTGGAGTCTGAACAAGCTCTTAAGGACACATACAAACACATGCACGCCTTTCACTAACAAGAGATCTTAACCAGATCATTATACACAACATCCTTCAATAGAGTGCTGTAGAAGTTCCAGAGACTTCAATACCCAACTGGGAGCGAATGGCAGGGAAGTAATGCCCACATTTGTGCTGTTTGTGCTCTATCAAAGAGACAAGACCTCTAGGCCTAGCGTGCTGCTTGAGCAGAAAAGCAATTAGACCCAGGAAAGTTGTTTCTTCATAGCTTTCAAATAGGAAATGTCACTGTAGCATCTGCTAACAACCCAGCTACCATTCGTTTGTGTTCAAGAACTTCAAACCTGATCGACTGCTCTGAAACACAAAACAGGTTTTCCGGATCAGATGCTTAATAGAGTTTTCTTTTCCAAGGGAGTGAACAATGTAAATCAGAAGGACTAGAACAGGGGTGCTCATTACGTCGATGCGGAGGTGCTACAGGTCGATCGCGGCGTGAAATTGAAACAATATCGGCCGATCATCGATCTCGTCACAGTTCAGTAAAGTTAGCTGCAGATTCACGGATTCGGTTTTCTCTGCTCAATAGCTCGAGACCAGAATGTTCTTAGTAAACAAATAATACCTATTTTTAATCTGTGTTATGTAGCGGACAAACTACAAAACGTTTTTTTTATCAAAACAAGTTTCCCTCTGGAACTCGCAGAAACACATTACCGAGCAACTCGCTGACATGGAATCGCTTAGAAGCCGTCTGCAAATGACCAGATCCAAAATATGTTTTACCCAGAATATGCTTCATAACTTTTTTCTAAATTGCTCTATTACGACCAAAATCGAGGAACACGCCACTCCTCACCTGCATATTGTACTGCACGACTCAGTTTCAACAAAAATAAAAATTTATTAGAGCATCATTTCTTTTATTGATTATTTGGATCAAAGCTCAATTGATCCTATAAAAATCACTCTATTACCACCCCAATTCAGATCACACACAACTGTTCTAATGATTAAATTCAGTGCTAGTCATCAAATTAAACTCACGTTATTACAAAAAATGTAAATAATTAATTATTAAGTGTGTTTTGTCAATTCTCAATAAAGTTGAAAATAATTGTTTGTTGATTGATGTTTTACATTTTTGTAGTGGGTAGATCACTTTGACTTGGTCATTTTAAAAGTAGCTCGCAAGCTGAAAAAGTGTGAGCACCCCTGGATTAGAAGGAGTGCACCAGGCTTCTATGATTAGCTCCAGCTGCCTCAACACATTCCTCCAAAGTTGTTGGAATTCAATGTAATTTGACAAAATGTTCAGCATTGCTCCTTTGTTAGATTTAATGTGTGTATGCCTTGTTTTTAGTCAATTTATGGGATTTGGGGTATTTTCAAAATCTGTTTAGTTTCCAATTACAGCTGATTACATCATGCTAAATAAAAAGCCAATTGTCAAAACACCCAATAGCTCCATTAATCTTCTTAAAAGTCTGCTCCAGAGTAGTGAGCAAATAATGACAATTACTTATGCCACATAAATAGCTCATAGATGCTAAAAACTGTTAAGAAAAATACCAATTTGTGCACCAAGAATTTCCAGACTCCACCTGATGAAATTTAAGTGTAACCTACAAATAGCTTTGCACTCCTTCACCTGAGGGAACTTGCGTCAGAATCCAGCAGTGAAACCGCTGTAACACAAGATGTACATGAAGCACGGCAGATAAAATGAGTCCATTCAGAGCACAAACACAACCTTCGGGAGCACTCAGGCATATAGATCCATTAAATCCATAGCTTCACACTTCTAAAGACTCTTTCACTGTATGGTGCCATCAAAAAATACCACAGCACACAACAGTTCCTGCACTCAAAGACAGAAACAATACAGCAGCAGGACAAAAGTTGCACTTTAGCCTTTGACTAGACGCTGAAGAAAAGTAAAGGAGATAAAGTGAAAAAGTGAACGCAGTGAAATGAAAACGAATGAAGAGAAGTGCAGAAAATGAAGCCACGGAGAGTGCTGATTGCAGGATTGTTTTACCATCACACACTGGAGAGAAGAAATGATTCTTCCCGCTCTCTGTGCTCTCTCTTCATCAGTCATGCACTTCAAAGGCATTGTTGATTTGTCGCTTCTTGTACGTGTAAGTTGCTCTGTTCCTCAGCTCAAATTGCGTAAACAATTAACAACAAGAATTGAAACAGATGACACTTTCAGAGTTGTGGGTTTGATTTTCAAAATGCTAAAATGTAGATTGAAAAGAGACTGATAATTGGGTGTTGCACTTAACAGATGCAAATTTTTCTATTTGTTTTTATTTTTAAAGGCATAGTCCGTGATTCAACAAGCGTTTTACCAATCAGCAGAAAGGCACATATGGTCACAAATGTGTGTTTATTGCATAGGCACTGTCCACACGTACCTGGATATGTATTTTTTCTGTGTGGTTATGCTGTCCATAAACGCTGGACAAGGTGAGACATTTTTAAAACACTCTCCACCCGGGGTCCATGTGCACAGTGAAAACAGGGTGGGGTTTGTCATTGTCATCACCCCATGTCGCTCATTTGTTTATAAAGAGCAAGCCAAATGGCAGGCAAAACAAGGACTTGTTGCTGTTTAATCCGTATAGTGGTTTACAGGATGAACAGGATTACATGCAGATGTTTTTGATCACCCAACAGAGGCGTATGTGTTTTTGCAAACTCAATAGGAGATACTCGTTTTAAAAATGCCATGATTAATTCCAGTGTGGATCTATTTTTTGTGATGTCAAATATTTAAAAAGAAAATTAATAATTATTCGCACAACTTTTTCCAATTAATCAGAATTAACCCAAATTCCTTGAAAGCCATGTTAATTATAGTTTATTGATCACAAAAACAAGTAATTTAAACATAAACAGAAACATAAATGTATGGAAAATCTAAATAACATAAGACTTCTCCAAAGGAGGAGGAGTAAAAAACTAAACCAAATGAACGAATAACCAGGCTTTGGAACTCACAGAGAAGGAATACCATGCGGTGAAACAGAATGAGCGAAACTCTGATCACATGACCGAGGCTGGAAGTACATACATGGGGAAAACTATGAAATGGACATGTATACAATAGATGGTGACAAAAAGTTTTATTATTACAATACTCTCATTACTAAATGGATTACAACCACCAAACCTTGCCAAGACATCCAAACCGGTCTGACTCAGGTTGCTAGATCTGTTCAGGCTGGTACCACTAAAGGAATTCTAGGAAACTTTCCAGGGGGTGTAACTCAACCTGTAAAACCCCATAGCAACTTCAAACAGACAATCCTTGTGAGCTTTGGTTAATGATAGACCCAGGGGTTGTTTTTTTTTTTTTTTTTGTTCTCATATTAAAATGTGGTAAGTTGTAGGAAGTCAATGAATCACCCATAGTAACCAAAAATTCTACCTTGGCAACCAATCATGCTTATGAAATACTTTTAAACGTCACTTTTACAAGTCAACATAACAGTTTATGTACATATTTTGAACCTGTAGTTTTTATTACAATAATACAAATAAAACAGTCAAGTACGGCTCATAAACAATTGATAATTGAGTATTTACTTCACATTTACAAGTGATCAAAGTGTTATTTTTGTTTTCTTTTCCAAGTTGAGAAATCTTTAAATAGATAAATGAACCTCAAACAGAGACATTTCTCCATTCTTCTAATTGGAGTTTATAATAAGTGAAAGTTTAAGGGAAACTGAAACTGAGGTGTCTGTACCACTACATCAACTCCTATGGGGGTCAAGTGTCATGACACACACACACACACACACACACACACACACACACACACACACAATTTCCATAACAATACAAATATCCTAAAAAATTATTTTAAAAATAATTTAATCAACGGTACATAACTTATTTAAATGACACTAAAAAGCACTCCACCAAATCCACGTCAAAGACTAAAAGCAACCACTCAACTCTCAATCCCTGCTCTCATCGGAGAGCTGTTCTAAAGCCTCTGAAGGGCTACGACAGCCTTTAAGGGCCGACTGCTCTCAGGAATGTTTGCTTCTCCATGAGCTGAAATATTGATCATTTCCTGGACAGCCAGGGAGCCACATATATAATTGAAATAAATCTCTAGGCTTGTGCCAGAATGGGTGGAAGAGTTAAAAGTGGTATTGAAACATCTACAAGGCTTTTACAGCCAGAGAACATGAATCAAATGAGGGACATGCATGGACCTTATAGCACCCAGACTATCGAACGCTGTGAAAGCAGCGGAGATGAAGCACCAGACAGCAGACATGATTCTGAGAGCAAAGCAGACTGACCCTGTCCCCCATTCTAACGTCACCCTGCACTTGAAATCATTTCTCAGTCTCAACTAATTATCAGAGGTAATGAACTCTTGGCAATTCATAAAGGCCTTCTCATTTAGGGTCCAGACTGTGGAAAAAACAGACTAAGGAAGCAGTACTACGAGCCAGAATTTATCAAAAGAGTCACAAGACGTTTTACTAATTGGCTGGACAGAAATGTCAGCAGCTTTTATGATCAGTTAGAACTGAATTAGGCACTTAATCTTTTAATGCTCAAGTCTGTAAAGAAACCAAAGAGAACTAGTGATTCATTTAAAAAGGACAACACTGATAAAATATATTTAAAAAAAGGAAAATCCAAGCACACACACACACACACACACACACTACTGGGATTAAAAGTTCATTGTCTGTTCTCAAAGCTATTCCATGGTCTTCAATGTAAAGAATAGACAGAAGATTGCTGAATTGCTAGATGTTCCCTGGCTCTGTGTTTGCTGGCCTCCACTGTTAAGAGAGAGCGTTGGTGGGAAATATCAGAGCAGTACACAAAGAACTGCAATGCACACAACATGATGGAAGAGACAGGAGACACGAGGATTTGATGAAGATGAAAGTGAAGTTGAACATGGTCTCCTGGTCTGCAGAGATCTACAACGACTGAAGTTTGGGAGAAGTGTTTTACAAAATGCTTTCTTCCACCAGTATCAAACAGGGACTGGACCACTCGTGTATATTTTTCATCTTGTATTATACAATTGGTAATTGCTGCTTTGTTTCAGGAGGGTCTCCATCCTGCACAGTTTAGTTCCAAGCAGCATCAATAAACAGTCCTGCTATTTTCCGAAGAGCCAGAATGAGTAATTAGCTGAACCAGGTCTGTTTAATTGGTTTAAAAGGTTGGAACACCGTAATTAAATGGAGTTTGGCACTTAAAACAGAGAACCTTTAACAGAAATGTATATTTTGGGGGATCTGGAACCCTAAGCATGATTTAATTATATTTAATTACTTATTTTTTATTTGTTTAACCATATTGTTCCTTTGGGTATTATCAACTGCATTCAATCCAAAATTCATAAAATCATTTTCCCTAAAGATTTTTTTAAGTTGTTTTCAAGTGAGTTTTCCTTTAAATATACTAATCCTAGTTTGTTTCAAATACATTTTTTAAATGAGGCTTAAATATTTATGAATTTAATTATTTGTCCACAACATTTAATAAGTTTGTTAAATAAATTTGTTGATGTAGCTAAATAATGTATTCCTTTTGTATTGATTTTGACCACAATCATTCCTTTTCAGACTGTATTTCTAAAAGTTGTGGCTCGGTGCTGATGCAGGTGCTTGGATACAAGAGTTAAACAAACAACAAGCGTGTGACAGCACTGCCTTCTACAGCACAAAGACATTCACTGCACCCTTCACAAAAAAAAAAAAAAGATTTGTACAGTTAAAGAGGGTTAGTGAAGCAATCAAAAAACCTTTGCTCAAATCCCGGGGCATGCAAGAACTACGGTAATCTAATATATTTATTCCTAGAAACATAGGTTTGTTTGGAGGAAGCATCAAATGCATAAATATAAACATAATCTTAACATTGTTTCATTTGGATGATGGTCATCCATGGAGTAAAGCATGCATTTAGACACACACTCACCGGCCACTTTATTAGGTACACCTTTGCAACTGCTCATTAATGCTAAATTCTAATCCGCCAATCACATTGTAGCAACCCAATACACATACACATGGTCAACACGGTCTGCTGCAGTTCAAAGGTGTACCTAATAAAGTTGCTGATTAAAGTTAAAAAGGGTTAGTGAAGCAGCCTAAAAAAAACAAAAACAATAATAATAACTATATGGCTAACATTGATGTTGGCTTGTAAAATAACTAATTTTAAAATGTTGTCAATATCACATTTAGTAATATCAATCATCCTCCCACCCTCTATGATTTTCTAAAGCTGAGATAGAGATAGGTCAAATTGGTTGCTATGGTAAACAGGTTGTCCGTGGGAGTCTGTGATAATACAATGGCCCCTGTGTCAATATAAGTGACACAAACCAGCCCCCATCTCTATTATTTTCCAAAGCTGAGTCAAGTTTCTGTAATATTGGTTGCTGGGGTAAACTGTTTGGTTGCTAGGGTGCTGTCAGTGTTGCCGGTGATAATTAAAAGTTGTTACTTTGATTGACAATCAGACCCCAATTTCTCTATGACATTTCCATTGCCGCTTTCTATTTATTTTTAATGGTCATTATGTTGTCCAAGTCAAGGACCCAATTCAGTTGAAAATCTTTAACTATTTTTAAAAGCTCAAATACCTTTGCACAATGATTGGTATGTTCTTGGACAGACTGGTTGCCTCCACAAGTGTGGTCAGCTTGAAGTTTCTATGAGGTTCTCAGTTTGAGTTACAGTTTTCCAAAGTTTGACCCCATGTTAAGCCAATGGAAAATTTCACAGCATTCTCAACGATATCCCAGAATTCCTTAAGTGGTAGAATAATATATAAGATATAGCAGACTGAGTCAGTACAGTTCGGATTTCTTGGCAAAGTCTGGTGGCTGTAGCTCGAACAGGCCCAAAAAAAATTTTGGGTTTTAATTGTGGCTCACATTGTGTGGAAGGCAGTGGTACACGTCAATTTTTCAACCCCAGACGATACCCTCACAGATTAGGAAAGAACAGACAAACTCCACGCATGCGTTGCCTTTCAGCAAATCAGGATATTTCTGATAAGTTGGTTCCACCAAAAATAAACTGTTAATTAACACACTGCAGGTCATCCAAATGGAGGTGACTTTTCACTTCTGTGTGATTTACAAATGCACCACTCATTTTAGAACACGCAGCCACAAAAAAAGCTTATAACCTGAACAAATGCCTCCAGAATATATGAGGAGAGATGCATTATTATGGCAAGTGCACTCCCAATTGTTCCGAACAAACTAAAATTTATGGAACAGACCATGAATCTTCAAGTGCCATGGGAGTGAAATTACCCTGCATGACCATTCACAGAGAAGCCAATACTTTAAAATAATTAATCTCTCAGAAACTTTGTTTCAGCTAAAATGTTTTCCTCTTAAATGACTTGAGGGGGAATACATTAACACAAAAACATGAGTTAATTCAACAGCCACTCCCTTAAACAGCTTAACTGAAGGTTACTGCTCCAATCAGAAAATGTCGATTGCAACATCTCCACACAATCATGGGTTTTGTCATAACACCCCTCCATTAGAGTCATGCCAGAGGGAGAGCCTTGCTTTAATTCTATCTTCATCCTCTATAATCACTCGCCCTGTTTGGAGTGTTTCTCTGTGGCGTATATTAAAACCGATCCATCACATGTGACAGACCTTATGTGATCTCCCAGTGTCTCTTCAGCGCTGCCGCTGCTGCTTTTGGGGATTCACAGAAGAGCGGGCAGTTTATTCGGCTTTGACACTGATGACGGTGGAAATTAGCACATTACAATTCCATAAACAAGCACCTCTTCTTCTGTGTTAGACAGCAGAAAATGAATTAGCCAAACTAATTAAGGTTTGGGTGCATGCAAAATTAAAAAAATAACTCCTGCAAAGCACAACTCCACAGGAAACATTGAGGGTTCATAAATAATGGAGCTTTTATTTTATATAAGAACTACTACATCATTAAATTCAAGTCTAATTAAAAGAATAACAGACCGCCACTTGTTGACGTCCATTAGGAGAAATTATTACATACAGTATTTAAAGGAACACAACCCCCCACCATCAAGATAATGACTAGTAGCTTTTTTTCTTCAGATCTGGAACTAACACATTTAGCATAGATCATTAAATCCTATTAGAGCAGTAGCATCTCAGAATTCAACAATAAAAAATCCATATTACAACTTAAAACTTTTTTTCTTTCATATTTTAAGGAACACAACCCCCACTATCAAGATAATAAGTAGTGTTTTTTTCTCAGATATGGAAATAGCACTTTTAGCATAGCTTTGCATAAATCATTAAATCCTATTAGACCAGTAGCATCTCAGTATAACAGTTTTTTTCTATTTAAAACTATTTTATTACATATTAAAAAAAAAAAAAAAACCCAAGGTAATAAGTCGTGTTTTGGTGGTGTTTTTAGAACAATTCAGATGGATTCTTCAGATCTAGAAATGGCACTTTTAGCATAGCTTAGCATTGACCGTTAAATCTTATTAGACCAGTAGCATCTCAAAACAAAATGACCTGAAGTTTCCTTATGACTACATTTTTTTCTATTTAAAACTTTTTTTTATTTCATGAACACTACCCCCTGCAACAAGTTTTGTTTTTTGGGGGATCTGGAAATAGCACAGTTAGCATAGCTTAGCAGAAATCATTCAATCCTATTAGCCCAATAGCATCTCAGAAAAAAACAATATATTTTCTATTTAAAACTCCACTCAATGGAACATAAAACATAAGATTTTTTTGTATGCTTTTATTTAATTGATAATAACTCTGGTTATTCATTCTAGTTCAATAACAATATCAGCCTAGAAAATCATTTCACACTGATCTTAAAAATGAGGTTACTCTGTAATAGTTCATTTTTAAATATGAAAAGATGGTTTTAATTTAATTTAAAAGAGCGCTTTCATTTTTTTTTTTTTTTACTGAAATGCTACTGGTCCCATTTGATTCAATAAAAGATGCTAAGCTATGCTATCACCAGATCTGGAGACCGTCTGAGTGTCAGTGTGCCAGAAGTACTTTTAGTGTAAATTGGAAATGTTATATTCATAAAAGTTTTTAGACTAAAAACTTAACCTCATAGACTTTGTAGCGGAAATGAATCAACTGATTAAATAATTAAATTAAACCGTCAGATAAAATACTGATGTGATTATCGGCTCTTAAAAATTCCAGAGCCTGGAGTCAGGATTGAGAATCAGAAGAGGTTAAAAGTCCTTACTTTTGGTGTTTTCTGAAAAGTTGTTGAGTGCTAAAGGTAAGGCAGATGTAGGCACTAGGCAGAACCTTCAATACAATATGATGGAGTATGTGGTCTGGGGAGCAATGGGAGCTTGTAATAAAACAAAGCACAGCAGGGAGGTGGAAGTGAAGCATGCAGCAAACATTAACCAAAGCCTCCACAGTCTGCAATTCAGAGTGGACGTGAAGATTTTATTTTTCCTTCACTTTTATTTCTGCTCAGCGGATGTAGGGGCTATTCGAGGGAGGTGTTTTAGTGTGTGAGCTTCTGGACAGCTGGACAGTAAATTCCCACCTTCAGATGGATCTTTATGGTTCTAGCTGAAAGAGGCCAGAAGCCATCCATCATGCCCAGTGAAGTCCGCTGGGTTCGGTCTGCGTGTGCTGTGTGCTGCAGGCACTCGTACTTCAAACTTGAGAGTTTCAGCTAAACATAGCGGAGATGTTGCAGAGATTTAAAACTGAATTAGTCTTTAAAGCGCTCCGAGTCAGGGTGACAGCTTTCACTGCAGAACACTAATTAAATAAATATTTCAAGCTACTGCAGATCAAGAAAAGGCAGTTGAGGTGAATCTGGCATCTGTTTTGGAAGCAACTTGGGCATCTCCCTCAGGGCATTTTCCAGGCATTTCTTACCTGGAGGAGGCCTGAGGGAAGACTGCATCACCCCGAAGTTCTGGAGGAAGTGTCCGTAGAGAGAGAAACCTAGACATCTCTGCTTGTATTGATGATAACCATTGCTCATGAACCAGTAGTTAACCAGCTTATATGCTAACGTTATTAATCACGATTTAACAGAATTAAATCATGATTACAGAGCATCTGTCATTTTTTCAGATTTTTTTATCTGCAAACAGCAGATGACCTGCTAAAATGAGCATTTCATGTGCATTAGAATACATCAAATGAACAGAAAATATATATTTTATGTCGTTTTTTTTTCAATTAGTGACAAATAAAAAGATTAATTAAATTAATAAATAAGTACAGTTATGCAGTAACGCATTTCTTATTTTGTATCTACTGCAATTAGATTACTTTTTTAGAAATACAGTAATTATAATTGTATAATTTGTATTTAGATTAATTAGAGTATGCGTTACTGCTGCGTTACAGAGTTGCTGAGAGAGAGCGCATCTTTATAATTTAATGTTATGAAACCGTTATGTCAGTGTCAGTCTGGAGTAGGTTCTTAGCGTTCTGTCGCACACTGGGAATTCTGGATTCCAGTATTTCTGGAGCAAATGTCCAATCAATGAACTGTTCCTTGTGTAAACCAAAACAAATCTGTGAGACTTTATTTTTATATCATATTATTATTACTATTATCATTATTATTATTTTGTAACATAAGGCTAAAAAGAAGGGTCTAGTTTGACTTCAGAGCGTGTGATTTCCTGCAGCCACTAGGTGGCAGCACTAAGGTATATGCACTGAGAGCATCTCTTGCTCTATGAGTGAGGGAGAGAGCACATAATTTTAAAATTGTCTCCTAATACGTACTAAATAAAACACAACTTAAAGAAGTTGCAGAAATGACTAGAATCACAATCACTCTTTGAAATGCATGAGCCGCAGTTCCAGTGTCAGAGAATATTTTGCTTCTGCTGTTTCTCATGTTTGTTCATTTTGTGTTTGGAGTGTAGCTTCTAGACGAGGGAATCGTATCAATGAGGCATTTTGTATCGTAATTGTGGCACATTATTATTATTTTTATTATTACATCACTTCTTAATAATGAATACCAACTATCTTAAAATCTGAGCGAAAAAAATGCAGAAATATTTTCTTCTGTTCATTTGTTTTTACAAGCAGCCGGATTATTATTTAACAAAAACTATTCAGCAAATCATTAGTAAATCCTGATCAGTCATTTACAGACACATCTTCAAAAAAACAGAAACCCGATAAACCTTTAGTGAGTGATAAAAAGGTAAGATGTAAATTTCATCTAACAGAGAGAAATAATTCACCCTACCTCATCGAAGAGTAGTCGAGACGTGGCACTGATAGATTGAGAGCTGCTACTCCTCCATGTTCTCCCAAAGAAGTGCTGGTGACCCGTGTCGAATAAGGTCACTCGCAGCTGATACTGAGGTGGTGGCAACGACTCAGACTGTTGTTATGGCAACCCAAAGAGAGGGAGAAAACAACAATGAATCATCTAAAACTAGAAACCATCACTACGTTTCAACAGAAGATAACAATAGTAATGATAATTGTCTGATATCCCTGTTGATTTCATAGATTGCTGGCGGCTGGTCAATCATAGCGACAACATGGCCATTGAACTAGTCTCTGGTATCTTTGACAGTGCAAGCATGGTTAGACTAATGATGAAAACAAACATAACCTTGTCCATCCTCCATTAAGCCGGTAAGAAAGCATAGGATTACATTGGGTGCTCTGAAATTGCAAGTACATGCTTTTACTGCGAACTTCAGAAAACCAAGTGGACCAACCCTAGCAGGTAACATGTCAGTCCAAATCATTTGTTAAAGTTGAATATACTCCAAGATTCAGCACCTCTCTCCTTTTAATTAAGAATCTGCAACCTTGGCTTCCAAAAGACAACAATGTATATTTTCAATTTAAAGGAAGGCTTTAGAAAGCTGACCAACATCCAGTTTGTTTATGTCACAACTCGTGCAAGACACATTTGTAGCTGGTAACTCTGGTAACAGTCCACTCCTTGGTAAGCTCCCTGAAATTCTTAAACGGAATAGCCCAACAATGTCCTCAAGAATACAGTTATCCCGACCTATTGCATACAGAACAGCGTGGACCTGGCAACACTAAAGCCACTTTTCCACAGACCTGTTGAGCAGGCTATTGGAGCTTTTCTGTACCCTTTAATAAGTGCTTTTTGTCGTACACATTTCGATGAGGTTCTAAAAGCAGCCTATGTAAAGCTAATATTGACATTCTTATCTGATTGGAAAGAAAAGTATGCTGTTGATCACTGACTGGTCAGTTGTTGAGCTCACTGATTGGCTTAGTCACTGCATGCGCTACCTTTCCAGCATTAAAAATATCACTCCTTTGATGTTTATTATTGTTCAGTGCTGTGTGTACTCAGTATTTTGAGGCCATTCTTCTTCTTTTGGTTATCTTGGCAGGTTCCTGCAAAAAGCGGAACTAGAATTATGTAGCGGAGTGGTGCGTCTTGAATGACATGTTTTTAAACACGCCACTCAGAGCCAATACATGAAGTTGGTGGAAACTGTGGGGAGCAGATTGAAGCCATGCCAAGCATTTCATAAAATAGCAGTGGAAAAGAGACATAAAGCAACACTACCCACAATTAGGGAGAGGGAATGAAAGAATCACAGAGGTAATTGGATGTTAATATAAAAATAAAATAAAAATATTTTCTTAAAACGATGTTTCTATCTAATGGAGAAATTGTTATATACTGCATTATAATGTATTTTTGTCTTGTATGCATACAAGTCATCGGGCTGTAAAACATGTATTAAAACTAATAGTATTAGGTGATTCAGTATTGTTTCGTCCATTTTGGTAAAACATATCAAACCATAGGGTTCTTTTGCCAATTTTTGTCCAAAATATTTTTTTTTCTTAAAAGCTGTACATAACGAATGTGGATTAATAGAGTATACAGATGATTAAACACGTACCTGTTTTATGTGAAGCCCATCGAGGTGTTTGAAGAGCAGTTGTATACCTTGAGAAGATGCTGAAGCTTGTCGAGCAGTTTGACTGTGAGGAGGAACCACTCGGTTTCTCTCGAAAAGTTGTTTCCACCCGGACATGTGTGAGCTTTCCTCAATAATATCTACACTGTTTGCCTTCAATTGGGGTTGTGTCTGCTGTTTCTGTTTCCTGCCAAAAGTATTAAAACTCAGCAGTATCTGTCACGTCATTTTCGAAGTAGAGAACGAAGTGAAAAGGTAATGTAACATTACATACTTAACTGATCAATGAAGCTACAAATTGACTCTAAATCACACTTGTATTGTAGCCTCACTTGTTTCTCTTTTTCTCGGCTAATACGTCTTACAAAAGAGCTCAAGTTACGAGTGAGATTTTAGAAACGTTATTTAAACACAGTTTCTTTCATAAACATAAAGCTGGTCGTAAAAATGCTTATCTGTTTTTATAAAAGATTCCCTCTGTGGTGGTTGTCACAGCGTCTGTCCGCCGTTGCTAGGGTGAATTAAAAGCGCGTTGGCACTTTCATGATGAGAGAAGCACAAGAGTTGCTCTCTACTGACATCTGGCGGTCCGGCGGTATGAGTCTCTCGTGATGTGTGTTTAGCTCTTTCGCTAGGGGTAGGTATTCATTCAGTATTCACTAGTGTGAGTGTTCATTCAGAAAACTGACATCCAACAGTAAAGGTACTTCTCCCATGCTAGAAAAAGGAAAGGTCTAACAGAAGTGTTTTGCATGGAACAGCGACAATGAAGCAAGGGGAATGGTTTTAAGTCAAATAAGTTACACTCCTACAGTATCGCTACCAATAACTCCTCCCTGGCAGTTTCCTGAACTATAGGTATATTTTAATATGTTAGATTTAATGAAGGATTATTGGAAATGTTGTAGATGTTGCTGAAGAAGATAAAGGAAGGAAAAGGGAACACTCTGCTCCACACTCCAATACAGTAGGTGGCGATAATACATCTAAACGTTGGTGCTACCCGCGATAAAAACGGAAAAAGAAGAAGGAACAAGGAAGAAAAGAGCGAGTATTGTAACTTTTTGGCATAGTTAATATAACACAGAGGGAGAAAAGTTTACGCGGATGAAAAAATGTTAACAACAAAACCCAAACTGGTTAAAATAAGAAGTGCTAACCGACCACAAACATATGGATTTGCAGTTCATAGCCTTAAGGAACTCGTTGAAATAGCCAGCCGTAAACTGGAGGTGTTCAAAACGTAATTTTATAGACAAAATGTTGTGTCACTGCGGTTATTACATATGAATAACTCATATTTTAGCCACAGGAATCCGGTAATATGCAGGTGTGTTTATACGAGGATGGCACTGTGGTGACAGAGGAGTATTTCCACAGTCTTCCCGATAACACAAAACTGGTTCTTCTGCCAGATGGACAGAGCTGGAATGCATGTGAGTGGAAAGTTTTCTTATAAATGTAAAATATTGTAATGTTTATGAGCTAATAATAACACATTGATTTTGTCTTTCATCCACTTTAATAGTTAACTATATTTATTAAGAGTGAACTCTAATAGATTTACTTTGGATTGTTATTATCTAAAGTTGCTGAAGATATAAAGAGAGTTCTGGAGCTGGACAGAAATGCAGAGCTCCTGATCAAAACAGCTCAGGATCTCCTGATGGATGAACGTTCACCAAGGGCCCGGAGGATTCTGGGAGATATGCAGAGTACCCTGAACGAGACGCCTGAGCTGGAGCTCAGAGAAGATGACCAGGAATGGTTTGAAGGTCGGAGATTGGAAGAAAGAACTTTACCCAGGACCACAGTGGCCATCACTTCCATTAGTTGTGGTGTGGTCCTGAATCATAGACATTGGAGGAATACTATTGGATGTATACTTAATTTATTTAGGAAGAGTTTGGTTTCAAAATGCTATAAATCTATAAATGTGAAATGTTTTAGCTTAAAAACTATTTGTGTCAAACTGTTATAGATTATAATAAGTCCTTTATAACATAAAATCTACTTTTCCATTAAAACCAATTTTTATTTTTCCACCAAATGCTATAAGTCCATGACCTATTTTTTCTCCAAATACCATAAACTCAGTATTTAAAAAAATGGAAAAGCGTTAATAAATCCTCAAAAATGAATAGCACATAGAAGCAATAATTATTAATCACAAACTATATTGAACCATATTCATAAATTGAACCAAGTTAAATTTTACAATTCCATTTTTTGTTTTATATATTCCTGAGCCTCTAAATTTCTTGCCTTTTTAACATCTTCCTAGTCTGGTTGTCTTTGGACGGCTTTCGCTGTCACCCAACAAATGAAACATTTGAAACAAGATTTGTTCACTGAATTTAGCAAGATTTCGAACCAAACTCTTCATATATTAATACAAAAATCAAAGTTACTCAAAACAAAATATTAGCTGTCTAAATTAGTCTATGGTGATAGGCTAAATAGTTCAATTTCCTAATTATTTAATTTAAATTTCAGGAACTAAAACAACAATAAAGCATGTTTTTGGTGATGCATTGAAGCAAAAATGCGTGAGGCCAAAAGTCACAGTAACAGTACCAAAGATTACCACAAAGTGTGGCCTGTAATCCCAGAATATTGTAACTTTGAATGTATTCAGCAAGTAAATATGAATACACTTACCTCCTGTGGGTGTAATTGGTGATTATAATGAAATCCCATTTATATGTGTTTCTAGAATGTAGATTCTAAAGGGAAGGAAACATCTGAGAGGAAAGGAATGTGACTGTTTCAAGAGTCACTCTTTAAATTTAAGGCAGATAGTGGCAGCTAATGGCCAGAAGACATAGTCCCAAGAACAGTTTCAAACTGCCCTTAAGATAAAGAAATTAAGGACTGGTTTGTAAAACACACGTTTACAGTTTGGTAGTTTTTCTTTTGATGATTTAGGAATTATTTCCTTGATATAGCCTAGCAACTATGGTCTTATGTTGTGACCGTGCTGTGAAGCATCCATTATTAACTGTTTTATAAACAATTAAAAAGTATTTTTGATTTGAACATTGCATCTGCACATTCTCCACCAACCGCTAGCATCTCATGAAGCTTCAGCCATCTGAGAAACACAATGCTGAAATTTAGTTTATTTGTCCCAAAACCTTTTTGAACTAACCATAACCAAATTCACTGCAGGTTTCCAAAGACCAAGATCTTCTATTTTTGTGTCTGTTTCAGGTATCCCTGTTCGCTTTAAAACCAAATCTGCTTACATGAAGCATAACTGTGAGACCAGAATTCGGGGTTATTTGAGAGAGGTGAAAGGAATTGTCTAAATGTTTAAATAAATTTTCATTAAAATGGAGTTAAAATTTCCATGCAGTAAAGGAAATTTCCTCACATTCTTTAGGTTGGTGATTATACACAGACTTTAGAAAATACCAGGACGAAAACTGAATATAAAAAGGTGGTGGAGAGTCTGAGAGAGAAATTGAAAGCTGCACGCTACAATGGCTCCTACTTTGACAGAAGAGAGAAGGACGTGAACAGACTCTGCACCGAGAGGGGCTGGTTCTTCTGCCAGGTTCTGTATTTTACTTCTTCTGAATCTATTCGAGGACATTTCCCACTGCATTAAAGTGTATATTGCAAAGAAAAATTTCTCTGTGCATCTCAGTGGTGAACTATTGTTTAATTTGTATAAAACTATAAAATATTTTCACTGTAACAGGGCGCCTATGATGAGAACAACTGCTCATTTTTCCATTCGATAAACCCCTATGGCAGCCGTGAGAGCAGAATCCTTTTCAGCACCTGGAATCTGGACCATCTGTGAGTAGGAGATGTTTTAAACTAACACCAAAACCACAAATTGACTCCTTTTATTTCATTTTATTTCTTGTCATTAGCTCAAAATACACATAACTCTAAAAAAATACAAAACACCTTGTTCTTCCGTCACATTCGATGCCCAAAAACTGTGCTAACTTCTTGGTTTAATGACCATTCCATTTGTCTTCACCGTCTCCCTTAAATACATCTTCAAAGGAAAGTAGACAAAGAAAATGCGGTAGGAGGAAGGGAATAGTGAGGACGCAGACCTCTGTGACAAGGAAAGAAATGAAAAGAGCCAACTTGTTACTTCCTGGTTGTACTTCCTGGTTGTGATGTACTTCCTGATTGTGATGCATTTCCTGTCTCAGAAATCAACCAGAAAATGGGGATGGAATTTTTTTCTTTAATGATTTCTAAGTACGGTTTCATAAAGAACTTTGGCCTCGCAGCAAACTAGTTTATAACCAGGACATTTAAAAAATTAACGATTCATTAGTTTGCTTTTATTGAGGAATGAGAGTCACATTTAATAAAGTTCTTATTTTATTATAAAGAGGACTTGGAGTTCAAATTGAGCCAAACTGTTTGTGAATGTGTAACTTTATCCCAATATCGTCCATCGCAATTAAAAGAGTGAAAATTTGGTTCTTTGTATGTTTTTACAGAGCACAGGTAATTTACCAGCTTGTTGTTTAAATTTAAAAAGTATTAAAATGTTCTAAAAATGCCCATCCCCCGACCAAACCTGTAGGCCTGTCGTGGATTGCTCCAAAAAAACTCAGCCTTACTTGAACCAATTACATTTTCTGTGGTATATTAGCCACGTGCAACAAATATTTTGAGCCAGAAAGCATTACGTTCATTATAAGAACCTTGTGGAATCCAGTAATGTGAAAACGCCTTTGAAATTCCCATTAAAAGGAGTTTGGTTACTACAATCACAGTAAATGAGACAGACTCTGTAGATCGTTGACTTTGCATTTAATCTTCTCTTTTATCCCGTTTATCCGCTTTCCTTTGGGCTTTGAGGTGAGATTCACAGAACTTTTAGTCCTATAACATGAAGTAGTTTCTCTCAGTCTACACGGAGACCATCGTTATAAAAGAATACAAGACTTTAATGGGTTTGTGGTCAAATCAGAACAGGACGTAATTAACACTTAAAATTCCAGAGAGTTCAGTGTAGTGGCTGTTAACATGCATACCATGTTTACAGGAAAACAATCTAGCCTGTGTTTTGAACAAAGTGACCACGAAGGATTTTAATGTTTTAGTTCTAAAAAGCTTTAAATCTGTGCTTTAAGTCCTAAAAATGGGACCGGAATTCTAAACTGGATTCTTACTCAAATTTGCTGAAAGAATTTTCTTCATTTTCAGTCTGCATGGGATTAAAAAGGTTTCAATTTTAAATCTTACGTACACAATGATTTAGTTCTTCATGCCGCTGATGTGTTTTTCAGGATAGAGAAGAAGAGGACTGTTATTCCCACGCTCGCAGAAGCCCTGGAGAGCAATAAGAGTGCAAATAAAATAAATGTGGATTATTTCTACGGACTGTTGTTCACCAGGGAGAATCTCAAGCTGGTTAACATCGTCTGCCATAAGAAAGGAGTTCATGCACTTAAGTGTAACCCCAAAAAAATCTACAAATGATCTCTGTGCCTGATTTCTTTACTCTTCATGTAATCCCTTTCATTGTGATTTTGTAAGCCTGTTCATTCTTTTCTTGAACACATCTCAATGCCACTCAGCCAACCTTAACATCTTGTACTGTGCCTTGAAGCGCGAGCCTCCTGTGCTCCATGATATGAAGATACGATTATCCCTAGACCCCTAGGCACCACACCAACACGCCATAACATCTCTGACCAGAACGTAGGAATCAACTCTGGCGTCTGACATCCTACACACGTAAGGAGTCTAATCAGAAGGACATGAATGACGAACAGGAAGGTGGTCTCCACGTTACAAATACAGGGCTCGAGAAACTGTCTGACATTGAGATTCACATTGAGAATGCTGTTCTCTGTGCTTGTGGTCTTCTCACTGCGAATCAATAAAGAAACTTCTTTTTACAATGGTTTTCTGTGCTGTTTGTTTCCTCAAGAGGTCTCTCTCTCTCAGCAAGGTGAAGGCTCATTTCCACCACAAGTACTTTGAAATGAAAGGACAACTATAATCCGCTTATGAAACATGCAGCTCTCGGCAAAAGTCATGAGCTTCTCAGGTTTATTCTCATTATGGCTCATTTGTACTGTGTGGAACATTTTTTTTACACCAAATCTACATTTCTGTTATATTTTTTAAGATTCTGCTATTCCTGGTCAAGCACTGAGTTATGATCTGAATCAAGTCTCAGCAGCTATGTGTTCAGAACAGGATGTCTCTTTCAGGGAGGGTCTGTAGGGTTTTTTTCAACAATCGAAGGGCATGTTTATAAAACAATGATGTCCTGAAAATGGACAATAGTGTTTAAGAAGCGTTTTAGTTCACATGCATCCCAGTCTTGTAGTTGGTGGTGTCACCATGCAAAGATATCAAATACAAAATCACCATAAATAGAATCTTTTATTTTGATGGTTGTATCCAGGCACACAAAGATTTCATCATTTGGTTTGTTTAAAATGCAAGTTTCAATTACACATATCTCAATGTTCAAAATATATTTTAATCAACCCTTAGACATTTCTGTGAGCCAATCACACAGGCTGTTTAGAATCAAGTTGGAATGAGGCAACCTCTGTTAAATTGTGATTTTATAAGTGTAGGTTTCAAAAACGGTAATTATCTTTGATATTTTGGGTTTAAATTGAACATTACAAGAGTTATAACACTTTATTTGTAGGGTTATTTAAATCAAAATGTGATAATGTGCAATTGTTTTTCCAATTTAATATTACAGACCCCGAATCAGTGCATCTAGTGGTGAACAAAGGAATTACCCTTGGAAATACAAGACCTGTGAGATGGTTTATGAGAATTTATGAATTTGTATTTTGTCTTGACATTTGTATAGACTGTATTCAGAATATAAAACACAATTTATAAAATTGAACAGATGAATTTTTGTACAATATCAGGATTTGAGTCGTTTTAAAATAACTGGAATTCTAAAAATAGGTAATTTAATAGAGCAAATTGATGCTCAAAAAGGCCCCGGACAAAAGGGTAAGTGTATACTGTTAATCTACCAATACACAAAATAGCTTTTTCAAAAACAGTAATGAGGTTTATTTTGTACGGATGGAGTGTTCTAGATTTATAACACATAAGAGCTTGCATTGAACAATTAACATGTACATACAGTGCATTCTGTAGCAAATATAAAAATATAACATTAACGCAGTTTCTCCCATTGTTACCTCATACTTTGTACAAAGCAGCAAAGAAGACATTTTAAAAATGTATAATCTTTGAGCCACTAATACCTATTAAAAACAATTATTTTACCTAAAATCACATATCAAAAAGCACTTTCAACATATACAACAACTACGTAGCAATAGTAGTTACAACAACTACTTTACCTCCAAAAAGACTGCTTCACTTAGAATGCTTAAGAAAAACCTACCGCAAACATGAGGCACTTGACTGATAAATTGCATTTACCAATTTCAGCGAACTCTAGAAAGGACAAGAGGTTGCGGAGTACAAAAGTTCCTTGTATAACAAACGTTCAGCACAAATCCCTAGTCACAAGATGTTTTTAGAGCTAAATCCAACACAGCCCTCTTTTTAAATCAGTAGAGATGTGAAACATTCTTCGTATAATACTACAGCAATTAGAATTTACAAATTAGCAATAGATATTGTGCATCCCAGAGAGGCTTAAAAATGTTAAAGAACAGCTTTTGGAATAAAAGCACCAATCATGTCAATGTTCATTCAGCCAGCTGGCAGATAAGTTCACTGAAGGAGGTCTGGTCCTCATCCTCGCTCTCCTCTTTGGCATAATAATGCATGCTCCTGTACTCCCTACGATTCATTTTCTTGCTTCCTGGGGTCCTGCGGGGGTATTCCTGAAACAAACCAGAGCATTTGAAAATTAACCCACATTAAGACAATGAAACGTGCATTAACGAGATTTGGCCGTTGAAATTGGACCCCCGCGGAGGGTCAAGAACCCATTGTGTACCCACAGACATTGCCTTCCCATAATCCGCTATGCTCTTGAATTAACCTCAATTTTTCTGGATTACTGTGTGCAAACAAAGCTGTCTGGCAACATGTTATTTTTCTGAAAAGCTTAACTTAGACCAGGATTGTGGTACTTGGGCAAAGGTCAGTAAACATTCACATCCTGGTGCTTATTCATTTCCAATTTCAGAACTGAACGTAACTGATTGTGGCAGAAATTATTTAATTTTTTTTTAAATCTATATTTGGTGTGACCAGCATTCAATAAATAGCAATTCTTCTAGACACACAGTTATTGATGAACTCGGCTGGTATGTTGACCAATCATCTTCCAATCAAAACAAACCACAGATCTACAGTTTTTGCCAGTTTTGAGCTGATGCCTGTTCCAAAGGGTAATTAACTAGAGTCTTGCATCTTCAGCTCACGTTTCCACGGCTGACTACTACATATCTCTACGTTACATGTTCATTTGTACTTAAAGATTCTTTAAATCCCATTTTCACACCCTAGTCTGCTTTGAAATCATTAGCCATGTTTCCATCTAAATATGCAAATTAAGTTCATGAGCAAAACTGATATTGTGTAAAATATTCTCAAATAAAGAACCATTTCCATTCAACGAGTACAAGAGAACAAAACAGTCACTTTGTGATAAACTGGCGCCATATACCTACAGGGGAAAAAAAATTAATTTTCTGCATTTGGAGAAAGCTTTTTTTCATAAATAGTTGCGTACTTGTGTCTTAGAACACAATATGCGCAATGCAGTGGATCGCGCACCATTTCTTTATGCACATTTTCAAAAGGAATGCACATTTTGGCATTTACATCCAGGTTTTTTTGTAATATTCCAAAATGCCCATAAAAAACATGGATGGAAACACAGCTACAGTCTGGGGGAGACCATGATCGATGGTTAATTCTGTATAACTACCTCGAGTCTAGTTGTTCAATGTTTGTCTGTTCCTCACTCAATTTTAAGCCTCTTACATAGCATTTTCTTTTACAGGTCATGATTGTTTCAGCCCATGTGTGACATTAAAGACCAGTAGCACATGTTTGGTACTAGGGGTGTAACGGTTCACGGTATGTATTGAACCGTTTCGGTACGGCCTGTTCGGTTCGGTACACTTGCGTACCATTTCGGTATTCGGTATTTTTATTAAATGATATAAATCTATTATTAGCGCGATATTAAGCGCAGCGGAACAATGTTCCTAGGCGAGTTTCCGCACGGACGCTATTGACTGACGAGCACGAGCGCGAGAATCATATCAAAAGCGAAAAAGAAGCCAGAGCTTGAAGACCCTCTCACCTCACTGCGGTCTCGTGTTTGAGAACACTTTTGCTTCTCTGTTAAAATACATAACGGGGATAGACGAGTGGATAAATGTAAAGTTGTATGCCGACATTGTTCCACGGAGATCGGGCAGGCAACACATCTAACATTTTCTACTGCTGGAGATAGTCACTGCAACCAGATCTGTGCTCTCTTCAGAAAATGTGGATAGGTTAATCTTTCCTATCTATCCTAACTAGTTGCAGTATTTCATTTTTTATTTAAAAAATGTGTTTTTCTTTATAAAGAGTGCAATTTATTTAAAATATCACCCAAATGTGTCACTTTTATTTATTTTCTGCAAGAATTCTATTGTGTATAGGCAGCTTTTCAAAATAAAGATTATTGTTTTGTACCGAACCGAACAGAACTCTCCAAGACACTGTACCGAACCGAATACGAATTTAGCGTACCGTTACACCCCTATTTGGTACCATTAGTGGATATTTACACCAGACTTTAATCCTACAAAATCAAAAACTCAGCAAGTGTTCGCGTTGCAGGTTAAAAGATGGTTATAAAATATTGTAATTATTATTAAATTCAGATTTTACCTTTTGTTCGCTTGACTTATTTTCACTAAGAGCCCGTTAAAGTGTCATCTAAGCATTACAATACATTTCTATGGTGTACCTACGTCTTTGCAACAAGGAATCAAGCGTTAAATCGAAGTCGCGTGACTTTAAATAGTAAAAGTGTGCTGCAATCCGAGTCTGATCTGACAGAGTCTTCACCTGTGTGTCATCCAGGTTCCCAAAAAACTGCTCCACGGGGAAAACGTGGTTGCTGTCCTCGTCGAAGAAAATACTCGGGTCGTTGTTGGTTTGCAAGCTGTGGACGGTTTCTTCCATCTTCGCGTCTACGGAGCACTTGGCGGCAGAGTTCTCTTTACCTCGGGGTTCACAGGAAGCCTTTTTCTCGTGCTTTGTTTTAACGTTTTCACTCATCGCAGCACCAAAGCTTTCCTCCAGTTCGCCGTGAAACCGTCTCTTCGGTAGCCGGTCGGCCTCGCCGCTGTCGCCAGCCATCGAGAGATCAGACGCCGGTTTCTGCACCAAGCCGCACAGAGCTCTCCTCCTCGGCGCTTTCTGTGAGAGGGGGGGGGATCCACTTAGTTAAAGGACAAGATGTTAATAAATCAAATATTTGTGCCGTTTCAGTCGTGGCGGATGCATGTCGAGAACGTTCGTTTAGCTGGAACGACCGACGGAAACTGCGGGGAGGAGATGTGTGCAGACGCTGACCTTGACTGAACTTTTAACACCGGGCGGATTTAAAGAGACACACACCCGCCGTCTGAGGCTCCCCGTGACGCACTGTAACAAGATATAGACAGCATCTAATTAATAATCAATCCAACATCAAAAATATGTTTAGACGTTTTTAGTTTCATCAAAACAAGTTACATCGAAAATAAAAGAATGCTTATTTAAAACATATATAAACATCGGAAACATGTACTGTCTTCAATTAAAAAACAAACAAACATGAAATAACGATATTTTATGCGCATGCGTACACACGCGCAATGACAATATTGGTAGGACGGATGTTTTTATTTTTATTTTATTTTTTTCATTGACATACACACATATATCAAACCACTTAACATAAAATATGTAATTAAAAATAGGATTTTCAAACTAGTCAAAAATTACTACTATTTTATTATCGTTGTTTTTACAATTATTTAACGGCATGTAGCTTAATTATTTAGATAGTGGGAGAGGTAATTTAATTGCAATACTTTTGTATCTATATAAATTAATAATCATTTCTAATATCTGGAATGTTTTAACTGCTTCCTTGTTTTTTTATGGATATTATGAATCTATGGGACACTGGGGGTTCGATGGGAAACTACTTTAAAGGAGCATTTTAAAATATACATAGGAATTCAGCAACAAATTTAACTCTTAGGAGTTGAGACTGCTTAAATGGGAGAGATGGTACCAATTTTTTTTGATACTTAGATTATCTTCAATGAGTCCACTTTTCAGAAGCAAAGCGTCCTCCAGTAAATGGCTTGACACACAGGGGAAACCACTGTTTGGAAAGTTTAACAAAATGGTACCAGGTCTCATCCAACTTTGCATGAAAGGCTTACAAAAAGATCTGAGCATGGAAAAACTATAAACTCCCCCAACCTTTTATTAGCATATAAAATTAAAATTGTAAGGCGATTTTTTTTCTGTTTTTTGACATTCACTCTTTTACAAAACAAACATCTTTTTGAACTGGTAACTTGTGAGGCTGCTCATCTTACCTGCTTTGCCTTCATCGGAGCGGCAGTGTGTCAAGACAGCTGTGTTCCACCAGCGTTTATCTGCTCCCTCTGCTGTGTGGCTGAAGCCCCGCCCATTTCCGATCATTTCCGCTACATGGAATCACGAGGTGGAGCCGAGGCTAGAATCTTACTTTGGGGGTCCTACAACCCCTTATGGCAAGCGGTTTTAACATTCAATCACGTTTCGGTAGTCACAACTGACTTTCAACTCATAAATGCATAATTACAATTACAGATATCTACAACTGTAACTGCAATGTATGTAACTTCCCCCTATTAAAATACGAACCCTGTATTAGCAGTAAAAGTAGTTCTCGTTAAAGTGTCTTGAATAGGAAACAACTAAGCACAAAAAAGTATATTATAATCATTCAGATTTATACTCTGAAACCAGCATGAATCCAATAAGACCAGGTTAATTTAGACCAATTAGGTGAAGTTTGATAATTCCTACATACTAGACAATATATCAAAGTAAACTTGTGTGGCATTGCTCTAATGTGGCTTATAACTAGAAAATAAACATTTTAAACATGTTCAATGCACTAATCACAATCACAGGGCTAAATTCAGCAAAAACGGCTTGCCATCTTGAATTCTGCCATGTGACTATATGTAGACGTCTTGTTAAATTATTATTATTATTATGTTTAATTTATTTGTGTTCTACGGTAAATAAAATGTGAATTTGACCAATCTTCTGGCGCTACCCAATGCGGAGTGTCTGGGAGGAAGAGCTGCATGGAACAACTGAAAGGCGGAGCTAGAGACCGATGGAGGGGAGGAGCTATGTTTAGGGGTAGCGTTGTATCTGTGTAGCTCCTTCCCTCTATTGGTCAACATCTCCGCTTTTGAGTTCTGTGAAGCTCCTCCTCTTTGACGCTCTGCATCGAGCACCTTCTAGAAATAATTGTAAAATTATCTTGGCACCCTTAAACACAATTGCAGCTTATTTGACCACATTAAACAAAACTACATTGATTTTTGGTAGTTTCTTAATTTTTCTGTCCACTATTGAATCACCAATGAAAGCTTTTGAAAGTTGTCACGCATTTAAGACGTCTTAAAATGTATTTGCAGCATTCTAGGAGCTGAATTTGATATTATAACACAGATTCTGTCGTTTAAACGACATAGTTGTTTCGTTTTTACGAGATATTTATGTCGTTTGTACAATTTAGGTGTTTTAAATATCTACAAAGGCTCTCCCATGTGCTTTGAAAAAAAATCAGCAGTGAGCAACTCGACCACACGAGGGCGCACAAATATAAGAAAAGTTGCATTTCATAAATGATGATAAAAATCATTGAAAGGCTTTCGAATCCATGTTTGCAAGAAACTTTGTTGGGTGGCTCTTATATTGGATTATAAATCTCTACTAAAATCGATGTTTATATACATATATAAAGCACGTGATGGCCCTTCTCTCTGTTGCACTTCGCTTGCACAGCTGTCGTGTGTAACCAGAGCGCTCGCAGGTAGGTGTCGTGGAGGTGGGGAGAGGAGGCAGACGGATGATTGTTTGTCATGATGAATGACTGCTTCTCTGCTTCCCACTTTCACCAGTTCAATGATGGAACCTGAAGTCTGCAGGACATGCCGCATCGTATGTGATCTTGGAGGCTGACAGAGAGCAAAAGAACCCGGCATCCCTAAAACAATGCAGGGGAATGGACCATTTGGCTTTTATACTTCCATAGCATTCTGGAAATTACTTCAAGACGACTTCCCATGACGAACCCGACGGCCAGACGAATGGAGTGCTCTCTGAAGAGCTCATGCGTCTTGGAGTTCTTCTTTCGAAAGAAGAAGAATGTAAGAACTGCGGTCAGCCTGGCGCTGATTTTTGGTACTTTACTAATGCTCCAGAAGTTAATAACAGCGGACACCAACAGCAAAGAGGACAAAGCAAACGCTAAGTTCAAATGGTGTGACCCACGATGTCCGATGGACGGAATAAAAGACACACTGTCAGTTGAAAATTCTTCTCAACTTAACAGCATTGAATTCCCGGTGAAACCAATTCCAACCAAGTGGGACGTGGACAAAGTGAAATGTTATGAAAACACCAATATAAAGTCTGAAATCTGGTTTCGTCGATTGAACCCCAGGTTCCACGACTTTCTCCTACATAGACATTGCAGATACTACCCAATGCTGCTGAACCACCCGGAGAAGTGCATTGGGGACGTGGATGTTCTGGTTGTGGTCAAGTCGGTCATTGAAGAGCATGACCGCAGAGAAGCTGTTCGACGAACTTGGGGGAAAGAGCAAGAAATCCATGGCTTGAAAATCAGAACTCTGTTTCTGCTGGGCACCCCAGCTTCTGGGAAGGATGCCCATAACCTGCAGGCTCTGGTCCAATATGAAGACAAAACCCATGGGGACATTTTGCAGTGGGACTTCATGGACACCTTCTTTAACCTCACTTTGAAGGAGGTGAACTTTCTCAAGTGGTTCAACATCTACTGCACTGGCGTCCCCTTCATTTTCAAGGGGGATGATGATGTCTTTGTGAACATCAAGAACCTCGTGCAACTAATCCACTTCAGAATGGAAGAGAACAGGGTTGGAAACCTGATTGTAGGAGATACCATTTTTGGAGCCAAACCGATCAGAAACAGACAGAGCAAGTATTTCATTCCAAAAGAGGTGTATGACAAGCCCTATCCACCTTATTTGGGAGGTGGAGGATTCCTTATGTCCTCGCGGGTGGCTTATAGACTCTTCGTGGTTTCTGAGGGTGTGCAGCTTTACCCTATTGATGATGTGTTCCTGGGCATGTGCCTTCAGAAGCTCAATATTGTTCCCGAGCTGCACCTTGGCTTCCGGACCTTCGGTATCATTAAGCGTAAAGTGACTCGTTTAAACCGAGAGCCATGCTTCTTTCGGGACCTCATTGTGGTGCACAAACTCATTCCACAGGAGCTCTACGAGATGTGGACTGTGGTGCAAAACGAGAACCTCAGCTGTGCCAGACAAGTTGTGTTCTGAAGCCTAGTGTTTCAAAATGCTGCCTTCATGTGAGGCATAGTTAGCATTTTTTTTTCTTTTAGTATTTTGTAAGGATGAACGTTCTTGTGTTGAAACTTGAAGGTACACATTAAATCATAAAGTATTACTTTCTATGATCCTTACTTTCATTTTATCATAAGTGTAATGCATAGAGCTTTAGATAGAACGGCATAACGGACCACTGTTTATATGAAACTTTATTTAAACGGCTACTTTTCCACAAAATGCAACAAATCTGTGAACAGGTTTCCCTAGAAACACCATATATTCATTCAATCAATATAAAGTAGTTGTCTTTGTGAAACAAAATTACAGACTTTGATGTTGGCTTGTAAATGTACCATTTACAATTATTTTATAAGCAAAATAGATTGGTTGCTAAGGTAGAATTTCTGGTTGCTATGGAGGAGCTAGTGACATCATACAATGTTTCCCTTACAAATATGAGAGATAAAAACCAACCCCCATGTCTCTGTGATTTTCCTTAGCTGAGATAGTGATCTGCCAAGTTGGTTGCTATGGTAAACAGTCTGGTTACTATGGAGGGGTCAGTAACATAATAAAGGTGTCCTTTTTGTAAATATCATTTACATAAACAAACCCAGAAAGTCTTAATAATTTTTGAAAGCTGATTTAGAGTTCAGAAAATTTGGTTGCTAGGGTAAACAGTTTGGTAGCTATGAAATGGCTGCGATGTCATAATTTAAAAAATTGTATCATGACTAACATAAGCAAACCCCCATTTCTCTATGATATTTCATCATGAAAATATTTAGTTTCATATTTTTGTCATAGCTTTTTAAAATGTTCTCATTTGGCTGGCTACCGCTTCCTCGCCACAGGCAAAATGAGCACAGGCTCATTGAAATTATTCTTTTTATGTCACTAAATAAGACAAAAACTCTGATGATGTGTTTACTTCCTGGGCGCCACCAAAAGTCATGTGATCGAAAAGTGCACAGTGGATTGGTCTGAAAGGATTTGTTGCATTTTGCTTGAAACATGAACTGGCACTTGTCATACATTGAGAGAATAAATATCTGATGTCAAGTTGTTAAGAAATAATGATGGGGCTTTAAATAAGGGCCAACAGTGAAGTTTATTTTGGCACCGACTCTATTTTATACATTTCTGCGTTTAGGAATCACAGTTCATATAAACACATGTGTGATTCCTGAACTCCTATTTACAAATATTGAAAATATACACCTTTGTGAAGTTTAAAACATTCCATTATAACGCTGTAACATAAGTATTACAACGAAAAATATTATGAAGATGCTGGAAGCAAGGGTTCAATAAGGTTTATAGAAAATTAGCTTTAAAACACGCTAAATGCTAAACAGCTAACAGTGAACAAAGGAAAAGGGGAGGGAAGTGAAGAGTTGAAGCAGCTCTAGGTTTAGAAAACAGAGAGCCAAGGTGGAATGTAACTTCCTGTTTGTGATGTAACTTCCTGTTCTATCTCAGAATAATAGGACTGCAGGTTTCACAATTGCATTAATTAATCTAATAAGAACAATACCAACTGATATTAAACACTTCCAATCTCACAACGTGAGATTTAGTCTCTGTATTAGTTTTGTATTTAAGAGACAACTCAAAACAGTGCACATATAATAACAACATTTGCCACATTTAAAATGACATTGCAAATGTTGATTAAATATGAAATAATAATCACGTTATTCCACTTGTTTTGTAGATGGCTTTCCAAATCCTGTGTTCCACATTTTATGAGTCAATACATTGTGTTCGAAAGACGAAAATGAAGCAGCAGCTATTTTTAAACGACTGGTGAATTTGTGCAGAGATAGCTTAAAGACATGGTAGGCAATTTCTCATTAGAACTGCAGCCAATGATCATGATGGAATTTGCTGAGTCACCAAAAGCCATAATAATGAAGCTAAAAGACTGGAAACCTGAGAGGCTTTCCACCAAACGAGGGCCATTTTTCAAAATGTATTTTTTAACTTAAAACAAATAAACCCATTTGATGGAATGGCTCACATATTGTTTAATGAGGTCTTCAAATGTTTAAGATTGAAATGAAAAAGGTTGAGATGCAGTTGAGATGAAATCTTCCGTATTATTGAGCGAGTTAGATCCCATTTAAAAAAAAAACGGAACCAAATGTACAGCTTTTGAAGAAATGACTACAGTCTATAGCTATATGCCTGAGGACACTTTCAAAAGCACACTAAACACAGCTTTCCCTGTACGTACATTCTTTTGTATTTGACCACATACTATACTATATGGCTTGGTTACAGACTGAATCATTTGGCTTTCAAATTAGTCCTTGTGAAGAACGAAGGGTTCACTTTTCATCTCTGTCGACAGTTCAACACAATATTAATCACACAAATTAATACTGAAAAGGTCACCCAGTTCATGTCCTTTATCTATGAATGGCCGCTAATATACATCACATTAATTTGAGAGGCACCCGAGGCAGTTCTGGAAATTGTTCTCTACAAGAAAAACGACATGAAAGTTCACGGTTTGAGTCTAAACCTGGACAGAAATTGAAATTTTGTTCATTAAAAAACATTTTCCATTTGGTGCTAAAATACATTAAAAACATTAAATATAAAAGTGCAAAGGTTTTTTTTTTAAATGCAGATTAAACCATCACAACACAATATTTTCACAGTTTCTGAAACCTGTTTTTTTTTTTGCAAAAAAATAAAAATCACATCATATTCATGTGATGTCCAATAAAATTACACCTTGGATCTAGATGCAGGTGCAGTGCCTCCTCCAAGCCCCCGGGTTTTGGACTTGGATATGACCATTGTTGCCTTAACTCCAGCTGTGTTTACTCTCTTTCCTGAAAGGGAAATCACAAGAGGAATGCAAACAGTCGATTTGTTGATCAGATTCTGTAAGTGCTGGGCGATTCTGTACAGTCAACTAACATTGTGCATTTAATAATAGTGTGCAGCACAATGTATGAGGCATTGTGAGGAGGCTGCAGGGAGCAACGTGAGTCTACAGGGGCTTCTAAGGGTCTGGAGGTAAATGAATGATCACCTTGTGCACGGGAAGGAACGTTCTGGTATAGATCTCTCCTCCGTGAGTTCTTTTTACAACCCTCGGGACCCATGAGATGAGACTTCCAGCCCTGTATATATGTATATATAGAACACATGCATGTTACCCTGCTGCATGATAAGCATTCATGATCACTGATCAGTATTTGAACCCTACTCTCTAGAAATGGTTAAATATTTGCAATTGAAAATAAATTGGAAAAGGCAACAAATATATCTTCATATACATCATGGAGAAATGGGTGTTTTTTAAAAAGACAGCTCCCTAGCAACCAAACTGCTTCCCCTAGCAACCATATTTTGGTGAATGATAGAAACATGGGGGTTGGTTTGTATAATTTAAAGTGACACGGGCAACATTATGCCACTTACCCCTCCTTCGCAACCGGACTGTTTATCCTAGCAACCAATTTGCCATGACCATAGCTCAGAGTTGGGAAATTGTAAATACATGGGGGTTGATTTATATCACTCATGGTGGCACAATGCATATTGTATTCTGTCACTGACCCCTCTATAGCAACCAGGCTGTTTACCATAGCAACCAATTTTGCATATACATTTCTCAGCTTACGAAAATCATAGAAAAATGGGGTTTGGTTTATGTTACTCATAAAGACATTGGGACATTTTTAAGATAATTCTTCGGCCATAGCCTTTATTGATTTTTTTTTCTCTTTTTTTAACGGATAGTACAGTGAAGAGTGACAGGAAATCAGGAGAAGAGCGAATGAGGTGGGATGGGAAAGACAACAAATTCGGGATTCAAACTCGCGTCAGCCCTGTGCAACCGCCACTCATAGAAAACATGCCTCAAGATTTATTCAGAATCTTTGATGCGTGTTTGTGTTATGCTCCTAGCACCACCCAAAGTTCCTAGTACCGCCCACTGACCAATCAGAATAATCACTAATACAGGTCATCTCTATGCTGACCTGAAGGAGTGAGACCAACAGTCCCGTGCTGAAAAACAGTGATGAGAAATTGTGTTTTCTGTCGATTATAATTATATTAATATTAATACGTTTTCAAAACCGTTTTAAAGTGACACTCAATGTTTACGTTTTAGCCTAATTCTGACTGACATGTGTTAGTTAATTAGCAGAAACACGGGGTAAACAATGCATTTTGCAGAGGCCAAAATATGAGGTGATTCAAAGATGTTTTTATGATTAATTTTGCATTTAGAAAATGACTAACGGTGCAGTGCTAGTATAGAAAGCTCACATATATATTATACATGCTTTAAAATGGCATAATTTGGCACCTTTAACAGACAGAATGTAAAATAAAAATACAGATTACGAATGCTCCATAAAAAGCAACAGCACATGCTAAGATTAAAAACTATATTACATTCTCTCACAAAAATATCAGGTAAAACTGGTGATAAAAAATCTACTTGAGCTAAAAAGACTACACCCAATATAAGGGGAATCTTGCAAATTGGGAGTAAGACTGGTTGAGCCTGACAAGGTGATAAAAACATGCCCTGGAGTGCAGAATGGGGTGTGTTTTTAAATATTAAAACATCCCACACCTCAAGTAAATAAACTGGAAATGTTTCCACCAACCAGTTTGACACCCGGGCATCCTAAATTGAGTAAAATCCACCAGACACTGTACCATGAGAATCAGTGTATGTGCAGATTGTTCTAGATCTGCTTCAGTGAGAAATACATACAAATGTTCGTATGGGAAGCCACAAGGCATTAAAATCCACATGCTGCTTTATAAGAAGTGAATAAACTTCCTGCATTTAAGACTGCATTAGAATCCTCGATGGAAGCTTTTAGATGTACAAAAATCCTCATAATTCATAATTTGGTTCTTGACTGAGCAAATACCAAAAAGTTCAGTGTTGCTTGATAAAGCACGCAAGCTTAATTTAACGACTAAAAAAATTAAATCGAGCTATTTGCGACATTATTTAAAAAAAAGCCTAAAATCATCATAAAAAAATGAAATGAGACTAAGGATCTATTTAAAATGTGGAATTAAACATTTGCATTTTTGTGGTTGAAACAAAATTTTCGATCAAAGCTGATCAATTGATAATGATTAAAGAGGCAGTGCATGCATGTGATCTCACCTCCTCCCCTGAGGCAAAGTTCTCATGACAGAGAGGGCAGTGACTGCAGTTTCCAATAGAAGCTATTGAGTGAAACAGAAATAGATCAGGAATTATTTCTTTGCAAAGCAGCACAAATAATTCTAGATCATACCAACAGCCCATCCCCCAGTGGGAACCGTAAATGCACACCTAGCTTTTATCACACAGTCTGTCTATATGCGCTTCAAATCACTTTATTGTCATACCTTGCGTGCAAATTGAAACAATAGAAACACAATATAAAAGGATGTGCGGGACATATGTTATTAAACATATCTAAACATTTATTATACAGCATAGAATAATAAATATATGTTTGTTTACACAAATATCTCTATACTTTCTTAGATTACAAAAACCATTTTATATCCCCAGCTTTTTACTCATTCCCAAACCCCTCCTGAGAAACTGGGGAATTTCCATAAGTCTGTTTTTTCAGCAAGAAGTTGCATCACTTGGATCTTTAGAAGGTCAAGGGAAGAGCAAAGGTAAGTTCTCTCGATTTCTTATTTACATATTTGATGATTTCATAATATCTTGGAGGATTTACAAAAATTACCATTCTCTTAAACTTTAATTAGTTTAGTGCAAAAATGTAAAAGTAGATACTGTATATTTTACTAGGGATGCACCGAAATGAAAACAGAACTTGAACATTTTAAATGCACACAATAAACCCAAACCGAAAATGGCTTCATTAAAAAACATGTTTAAAATATTTTCTTTTTGTTTGTTTTAAAAAAACAACAAATTAATTAAGCAATCAAACTTTTATTGATAATAAATAACAGAAATAAGGCCGTTTAACAATAACAAAAGTGAATAAAATTTCTTTTTGTAACAAAATTGTGAAAAAAAAAAAATTCTAGCTTCTTTTTTTTTAACTTTAATTTTGAATTACTGAACCAAACAACAGAAGAAACACAAACAGAAGAAAAATAATTGCAACTTTGCTGTCCTCATCTGAAACTTTGAAGTGCTTCCAAACCTCCAACATACTCCGTGTTTGAACGAGACGGGAGGATGGGAGAGGTGTGGCGACAATTTCGGCTTTTATTTGCTTTCTTATGTTTCGGCGCATCCCTAATATTTACTATAGAATACGTAATATATATTTTTAGTTCCTAATATTAGTTTATTATCATAGGCAAATTTGGCTACTGGAAAAATGTCAATTAAAAGAGTTATTTTGCCTTTTATTTAAGAGATTTGGTCAGGATTAATAGTTTTTTTTTTAATGCTGTGAAATACAGGCAGATAATGCAATACCATCAGGGCCATGATTTGCCCCAATTTTATTCTGCAGCAGAACGATGACCCCAAACAAAAGTTCTAAAAAGCGATTATCAGCCTAAAGAGGACCAAGACGAACTAGGAGTAATGGCATGGCCCTCACAGAGCGTGTCTGGGATTACATGTAGAGACGGAAGGATGTGATCAGTGGTTAGTTCTCCAAGATGTTTGAACCCTTTGGAGTTCCTCCAAAGACTGTGTGCAAATGGTGGTCACACCAAATATTTTATTTTTATTTCACTTGATCAACACTTCCATGTTTTCTTTCCTCAGCATTCCCTCAAATTTGTACAGAATATTACAAAAGTATGTTTAAAAGCACCCAAACTCACGATTGCAAGCAGAGCTATGAGCATGCTCAGTGAGCTTATCCCGTAGGAGGGCTTCAGAGCAGAGAGGACACTGGGAGAAAGCTGTCCTCCGCTCACACTCTGTCAGCAGGTGTTCCGTCAGGCTTGCAATCTCCACCACCTAATAAACACAAAAATATGGCAAAACATGCTTTTTAAACCTATGATGCAAAGTTAGCTAATTTACATTTTAAACTAGGAGATTTGCATGTTTGAATACCTGTCCACACTGGAGGCAGCGCTGCAGCATTGGACAGTGCTTCCAGTAATGTAAATCAAGCCCTTCCTCATTGAAAGACTCATCCCTCTCCCCACAGAAAATACATAATCTAGACAGAAAACACTGTTTTTGTTCCAGCAGACAAATTGATTACAAAGAGGCAATACAGCAGCAAGATGATGTAAGTCTTTTGAGCTGGTCTGTGGGTTGACTGTGACTGTTCTCACAATCATGTGTCCCTACTCATTTTTTTTGGTCTGCTACTTTGGTACTTAACTAGAGCGGTGCTTCTGGTCTTCCAATTCCGCACAATGTTCCATACAGTTGAAGCTGATGTTACCAAAGCAAATTTGAGCCCTGATGATTAGTGCTAAATGTATTGAAATCAATAAAATAACAAAGGTGCCTAAATCACGCACATGCATAAATTTGTTTTAATAATTCTTACACACTTTCCTTAAATCCATGCCCCTTATATGATAAACTGAACTTACTTTTAAAAAAAAAAAATCACCAAAATTTTCAGGTGTGCCCAAACTTTTGCATGTCCCCGTGAGATAACATTGCTGACATTTTAACGTCAATTTGAGAAGGGTTGCGTTGAATAAATGAAAATGCAAGAGACTGCGAATAAATAAAAAAGGAGACCTGAAGAACTTACTTGTCTAAATCATTGACGGTTCCTGAGTGATCGGGTTCAACATCAGCAATGACACATTGTTCATCACCTGTCGAAAAAAACAAATATTTTTAAACCTCAATATTTTTAAATATAGACGTATATAATGTTAGAGCTTTTCCTTTTTTATTATTAGAGTTAATTTCATAAAACTAATAAATACAACAAAACTACTTGCGAACGCGGCATCTTTATATAATGTCTATGTTGATGTCTATGTCTATTCAGACCAGGCCTTGGGCTTGAAAAGTTATTTGGGAGGAACACAGCAGGGGTTCAAGGCTTTTTGTCCCTCTGTGTCAAGCCTATGCCGCAGCTCTGTGATTGGTCACGTTTGTCATACATATCCGAGTGTCTCCTCCATGAGCAAAACAAACCCCAAATGAACCAAATCACTGAACGATTCATTGAAATACAGATATAGAATTATCTATGGGAGGAACCTTGTCAGCAGATATTTTATATCCACGGCAGGAAATCAAGACACAAGCAAAGAAGTCCAAAACGCTACATGTAGATTAATGCAGAAGTATAAAATAGATTTTTTTGTAAAGAGTACATTTTTGTTTGTAGGCTGATAATATATGTCCACCCAACAATTTATGTACATTTTGGATTATCTCGTAAAAAAAAAAACCTTGGATATAAACGACAAGATGTGCATGCATTTTGAAAATGCGCATAACAAAAGTATGCACAAAATCTTTATCAGGTAATAAAAAATGTGTGTAAACTTCAATGGAAACCAAATAAATTAGTATTTTGCATTTACCCAATAAATCCCAATGCAATGCAATGCGTTTTTCAATCAGAACAGAGACGCGATGCAGCAGCATTAAAAAAAAAACACAAACCAAAAGCCCAATTTCATTGCGCAACATCTGAAATGCTGCTTTGGTCATTCTAAAATTCCTTAGACAAATTCTGTGTCTTGACCGGCTGCTTTCCTTAAGAGCTACGTAAGTATATATATATAGTATATTCACAGTTTCTCCTAAAAGAGCAACTTCATTTTTCTTTTTATATTTGATTTATGATTACGATTTTGGATGCAAATAGTGCTTCATTCACAAATATTTTATGCGATATTGTGATTTTGCGCATTATCTTATTTCGCATCGTTGGATCGAAACATGGCTTTACCACTTCATACATACACACCTGATTTGGACACCTCAATTTTGTTCTCCTTTGGTGTGGTATTGTCCTCCCTTTTTTCCTAAAACAGAAACACACAACTTTTACAAGCTTTTGGATTTACTCATCAAATGCCAGGCAAAAGCGTGAGCATTGAGCCTACACTGATCTCCTTCAGCACTGCAAGCTGCTCCTGTAAGCTCCTGATTTCCTCTTTCTCTCTCTCACCATCTTCCCCATTTTTTGACTTCTGATAAAAAAAAAGGCGAGAAACTTTTTATGTTTTCTCTGAGCTCAGACATCACATTGGACAATATAGTAGTTGAGAAACGTTCTAGCTGTACTTGTGCGATGTTTCCATCTAGCTTGGCCAGCGAGTCGAAAAGGTTCTTGTAGAAGATGTTTTTCCTCGTACTGGGGTCATCGGGTGGCAAATAATTCAGAACTTGCTTTCCATGAAGACGATACAGCAGCTGGACGACCTTCACCGACAGTTCTCGTACCGGAGCAGCGCAATGTTCAAATCCACCAGCCAAAATCTGTATGAATACATAGCAAATCGCATTATTATCAGGTGATGGGACAACAGATAATTACAATATTCAATATGATAAACAATAAAGTATTCCGATGGTCACATTTGAAATGAACTGAGAAAAAAGGCTTGTTTTGGCACACACTAGCCAGGAGCATGAACTAGCGTTAAAAGCAGTGGTGGCAAGTGCATTGTTTAGCACAATATCATAGGTTACACCTTTTTGTCTGAGTCATGCATCGGTTTAACAAACAAAAGATGCAAATGCAGAAAGCATGCCTTCAAAAGGTGGTACCAAGTATTTCTAGCTCAAAACAACAGAGAATAAACCGAGAATAAGCTCTGCAGAAACACGATGTACGCTCGGTTATGTGCCAACTACTGTCATGTGATGGTTAATGGGCATCTGATAAGCTTCCAGGTACGCTTCCCATTAAACTCTATTTTCTTCAGATTCATGGTCAGGCTCAAACGTTGCTTTTTTTAAACATCAAACATTTCCTTTTTGAATATTTTAAAAATGTTTGGCAACCAGAAAGAAATTCCATCACAAAATAATAACATAATTTTCACCAAATCTTTACATTTCAAATACTTTGAGATCCCTATTAGTAAACCCTAGTTAGAAAGAATTAAAATAAATACTAAATAAAATCCCCAAATTTTTACGTTTTATACAATTTCTGACTGAAGGTTTAGAATGAGAACATTTTGAAAACAATATTACAACATTAAAGAATTCATTCAAATAAGTTGGAACATTCCTTGTGTGCACTTTATAAAGAACAAAAACAGAGCCTCAATACAAACTCCAGCCACTATATTAAAAATATTTGCCTTTTTTCTTCCCCCTTGACCATACACAGGTTCCATTCATATGCCCTCAAGCTCTAGATCATTCCTTTTAATTACAGGAAACCCAATCGCTTCTGTGCTGCGCCCTGAAGCCCACCTCATCTCCCAGGAAACCATCCCTGAAGGAAACCTACAGCCACCATTCTCTGGGAGCTTGCCACTGAAATATGCTAAACAAACAAAATGAGGCTGGAAAAACTTTAAAAGTAATATTTAAACGATTTCCTTCTCATCTTAATCCTAAAAAATGCATATGCCAAAGTTCTTTAATTATTAAACAAATCTTACATTTACAAAAAGAATATTTTGAAGTCAAATATTTAATACAATGAGAAGTGAAATTCTTATTCTAACAATTAAAACCCTTTTATGCATAGTAGAACTCGAGAAACAGCTCTTTTAACCTAGCTCAGCATAGATAAATGAATCTGGTTAGACCATTAACATTTCAGTTGTTATTGAATAATTTATCATACCCATTATAGAAGATTCTGGAAGAAAGGTTTAAGATGATATAACAGAAAATGAAAGCTTTATTTAGCATTAAACACTGAAGATGCTAATAGCTAAAATAACAAAACTTCATTGTGGAAAGAGAGAGAGAAAGAGCTGGGAAGAGGAGAGGGGGGGGGGGGAGTCGAAGAGCCAATTTCAAAGCCACAAAGAGCAAGAAAATGTCTCCAAACAGCCTTGTTTGAAGAGCTAGCACAATCCTAGTTGTGATGTAACTTCCTGTTTGTAATGTAACGCACGGTTCTATTTCAGGATTTTTTTCTATTACACAGTATATAATGAGAAAATAGTTTTCATTTTAAAACCGTATATTTACTATTCAAAACTTTACTCTTTTAGAATTTCAGCTGTAAATAAAATTTTGATGTTTTTAGGCAGATATTACAAATTATACGTCCTTCTGCCATAATAATAAAGGAGCTCAGCATACAAAAGAGATATATTGTAACTTCTGAAGTTTTAAAAATGGCATAAATGTGGAAACTCTGTGAACTCAAAAGCTACTGGTCTCATCTGATTCAATGATCTATGCTAAGCTATCTTAAAAGTGCCAGATTTGGAACATGGCTGCCAGAGATTCCAAAAACAGAAAAACACTACTATTTATTAAAAACAATTGACAGAATGAGTCTATCTTTTGGATTTTTTTAAAAACTCTATAATTCGTTATAACTTGTCTTCATTTACCTGGGCCCTATTTTAAAACACAAAAGACCTGGAACTATACACACAGGCATCAGAGTGCACATAGCACATATTTGTGAAATTTCACAGTCTCTGAACCAATCATTTGACTGATTTGCGTTGCAAACAAACTTCATGCTTCACAGAAGCTTCAAGAAAAATAAATCTAAAATGCAGCACTCTCCGTCTGAGACCACAAACGAGGAAGTGGAGTTTTAAGACATCTGGTAAAGCTAATTTGTTTAAAGGCAATTGCTAAGACAGAGGCAGGGAGTAAATGTTTTCATTGGGTGTTTTCATGGATTTTGAACAGTACTGACTCTAAACCTAATGGTCACAGACATTACGTACACCACAACCTTTCCGTCATTCAAAGCCCCCTTTGTTTCAGTCAAATGAATGGCTGAGGAATCTAAAATCTCTGAAAACAAACACGACCATCGTACATTTGAAGATAGTCTCAATCAAAACAAACTATTTTATGTAAAACACAGCAGTTTCTGATCTTGACCATTTTAAGCCATGAGTGGACCTCATGACACAACTGCTACCGCCCTGTGAGATCATCTGTGGAACAAATCAAAGTTGGCTCAATACCCGCATGACGTTTTCAAGGGTGAAGCCAGAGTCCTTGGTGCCCAGTTTATCAAGGAGCTTCTCAATCAGTTCCAGTCTGCTCAACGCCAGTCGAGCTGGTGTGTTGCTCTTCATGGGTCTGACTAGCTCCAAAGGAACCAGCTGCAGTGCCCTCACCTTTTTAAACAAGGCCATTTCCTGCAAACACATCCACAAGTTACCTTTAAAAACACAACCACAGCTATGAGCACATTTTACTTTAAAACAACAATAACTTCAGTGTTTGATTGGAATCTAGTTTTTTTTTTACAACTACTGTATACTCAGAGAGTCATTTACAATACAGTTGTGCCATTTTCCACTCAAGGTTCGTGGTTTGGTGAAGCCATTGACAGTCAAACAGCTATGTTTACTATATTTAAGTCATAATAACAACAGAAATATTCCAAATGACCCTGATTCCAAACGACCCAAAAGTACCATGGTGATTTTTGTCTGATGATATGCACAGAAACTTACAAAAAAAGGGTTTGAGTGGCTGGTTTTCTAAATTCCTTGGCTCCTGATAGACCCTTGCCTGACATTTCTGAATTGTGAGCGATGTGGAAAAAAAAGAAGCATTGCCTCTACAAGAAAAGTAGTCAAACTGTACAAAACATGAAAGGGATACAGTGTTTTCCCTAGGATCATGGCCTTGGGGGGGGGTGTGGTGTTATGGGTGGTGCGGCAAAACACTCACACAAACACTTTATAGTGTTTATATGTTTCTTTTAATTGCAGTATACCAATATATTATAATGTCTGAACAATTACTGTACAATAACTAAACAACTGTACACTGAACTAAACACTAAACATCAGATTTATTTTAATATGTTAATTATTCACAAAGTGTGCAGCTTTTGTCACTGCAGTGCATCTTTCTGGGCTTCTGAAAGAACATTTCCAGAGCATCTTGGTATGGATAGTCTGAAACTTCTGGCACATTTATTGAGATCCGCATGCAGGCTACAAGATGGACCCATTGCAGCCTATTGCGAATGTCTGTTTTGACCTGTAAATACATTAACTGTTAGGCTTTAAAAGTGATAACTGATAGTAACAACAGTAAAAATCAACTTAACATAGTGATAGTTTAAAGCAGGAAATGCCATTGTATAACTAACTAGCTAGCTATTAATTAAGCAATTTATTTATCAATTCGTTCATTCATGCTTGAGTGTATTTACTTACTTACCAAGATCAGTCTTGTACAGCCAGGGGGAGTATTTCGCCTCTGACAGCCAAGCTGGGTCAAAACCTGTCGTTCTGTGGTGGCTAGACTTTTGCTGCTTGTCAGGGGCAAGACATGCAGCACTTGGGCTCTTTTCTGTACTTTGTTTCGGAGTAGGAAAGCTACACCGGCTGCTGCTCGCAGCAGAACACGTGCTGTCCTCGTCACCACCTTGGGAGCGTTTAAAGCGCGGTCTCTGTCCGCTGATGGGTGTGTGTGTGCTCCGCCGTGCGCGATATGGAGGACAATTGTAAACGCGCAAACGTTGAGACAGAAATTACATGCCATCGCATAAATAACATAATGCTATTTAGTTTAATAAAAGAAAAAAGCAAAGACCTGTTATATATAAATTACTTCTGTCGTTTTTCGACGAAAATAAAATAAAATAAAATTAACTTGACCTTCAAGGGGGCCGGGGGGTGCCGTTGGGGGGGCGGGGTGCCCCCCTAATATAAGGGTAAGGGAAACACTGGGATATAAAAAGATATCCAAGTAACTGGAAATGCCAATCAGCAGTGTTCAAACTCTGATTAAGAAATAGAAAGTGAGGGATTCTGTTGAAACCAAAAAAAATCTGCTACAACTGCCAGAAACATTGTAAGAGATGCAAAGAAAAAACACAAAATAACTACTGCTGACTTACAGAGTTCTCTGAAAAAAAATCAACGTGGCTGTTTCAAGAAGCAACAATAAATTTACACTTGAAGTAAAATCATTTGCGTGGTTTTAAAATCATTTTGCTACCCAAAAACCACAAAGTATGTTTTTTAACCAAAAATAAATGCTACATTTGGAGAAAAGTCAACCTGAATGAAACACCATTTATCCAAAGATACTTGGGAAAAATTGGTAAAGCATTTCTGAACTCTTCACAAACCTGTATGAAGGTGTTAGCTAGTCTTCTGTGTCTCAGAGTGCAGTCTCCAGTCCTGGAGATCAGATTGTTCCAAGTCTGTTCAACACAGTGTGTGATTTCTGATCGTCCCAGTTGATGTTTGGGGATAAACTCACTCAAGATCATCCGAAGCAGATTGAGAGATGTTAGAAACACCTGAAATGTGACAGACATTGAGATTTGTTACTTCACACTCTAATTCAGTTGCATCACAGACTCGTTTGTCTTCAATAAACCATTTGAAGATACACTTTAGATTGACTTGGTTAAATATTAATGGTTAAACTCCATAAAGATCTGCATTGATATTGTATATATATTGTAAAAGAAAAAATTTGGAATCTATTGTTCTGAGATAGAACAGGAAGTTACATTACAAACAGGAAGTTACATCACAGCTAAGCTCTATAAGACAGGGTGTTAGAGATCCCGCTCTCTCTCTTTTTTCCTAAACCTCGAAAGAGCTTTTTTTACTCCTTCACTCTCCTTCCCTTCCCCCCTTTCTTTTCCTTTGTTCTCTGTTAGCTGTTTAGCATTTAAAGTGTTTTAAAGCTAATAAAGTAATATTTCGAATGTATAGTTTGAAATATAGATATACAAACTACACTAAATTTCCGTGCATTTTCAGAACATACTAGCGTTTAAAGTATTTTTATTAAAAAAAAGGCATAAAAGGCAGTAAATTACATTTAAACAGAATTTTCCTGATGCGAAAATATCTGAAACTTTAAAAATTGTGATTACACAACTATTTCAGATGCATCCAAACAAACTTTTGTGAGCCAACACTGACATGACTGAAACTGCAATTCACTGACTGGCCACTTGAGGCCCAAAAGCGAGCAGATAAACACCTAGTTTCACGTTTGAACCCAGACAACAAGGTATCGCTGATTTTGACAAGTGCACATGGTTGATGTAAAGATGTAAAATGATGAGTTATATCACAGAAACAACCTCCAAATTTATATAATATATCGATGCGTCTCAACTGGAATTTAAATTGCATCTTTAACATGGTACATTGGGTAAAACAAAACTTACCAGCTCCACTCTGTTAGCTTAACTAAATAACCATGGGGAGACAGTCATTGGAATGTGACCAGCAGTGTTCAGAGTCTTAAGTACACCCTTTTAAAAGAGTTTAGAACAAAACCAAAAGGCCATGACATTTATTACAAGTGATTTATCTAAGGCCTGACAGCAAGATTAAACACAGCCGTCACATCCCCAACCACGAATATTCATCTTTTATGATCCTAGTAAAAGGGAAAAACATTTACATACAGTGGTGTGCAAAATTTTTGGCACCCTTGTCATTTTCATGATCTCAAATCTGGATAAGACATTTCAGGTAAATATATCTAACAAGAGACAAACACAGTGATATTTGAGGAGTTAAATAACGTGTGCAAAATAAAAAGTCATGTGCAGAAATTTAGGCTCAATTTTTAGTGCAGAAAAAAACTCAATTTTTAGTGCAGAAATAACAGCATCTAGACTCTCCTAGTCTTGAATCCGGCTGAAGAAGTTTTGCACCATTCATCTTGACCAAGCGTTGCTAGTTCAGACAGGTTGGTGGTTTCCGAGCAGCACACTTTAAATCACACCACACACTTTCAATAATATTAAAACCTGGGGACTGAGGTGGCCTTTCCAGACGTTGTATATGTGTGAATGCCTCAGTAGATTTTGAGCAGTGTTTAGGGTCGTTGTCTTGTTGAACTACAACTTTCTCTGATCACTGGACATTGTTCTTCAGAATCCGACCCTCAACTTTAACAAGATTCCCTGTAATTGAACCACTTTTACTGTAGGTAGCAAGTGTTTTTCTTGCAATGCTATGCACCATGCAGAACACCCCTTGTTTTGCCTAAAAAAAATCTATTTTATTTCACCAGTCCATCGACCCTTTTTCCAAAAATGGAGCCAGCTGACAAGTCCAAAATGTGCCTTAGCACCATTTACTCATAGAAACAGCACCCCCTTATGTAAATTGTGCTGAATAACGTTTGTACAGTGATGATGTAGGTCTTTTGAGCTGGTCTGTGGGTTGTCTGTGACTGTTCTATTTTTTTTGGTCCACCACTTCAGGCCTTAACAATTTTCCTCACAGTTGAAAAAAAAACCTTAAATCTTAGAGCTGAGAGTGCTTTCTGTACCCTTCTTTAAAACCATGTTTTTCAAAATTTTCTTTACAAGTTTGTCTCCTATATTATATATTTACCTGAAATGTCTTATCCAGACAACCATATATGAAAGAAAATTATGAGCCTTTACAGAGGTTCCCAAATTTTTGCATACTACTGTACAATACTAAGTCAATGGGGAGATATACAATAAACAATGCTTTGTTTTGTACCGTCCTCAATACGATGGTAAAACCAGTTATTTACTCACCCTAAAAGCATATACAGCTCTACAGAAAGAAAACTGCTCTGTGTAGCTAAAAGAAACCGCATTTACAGCTTAACAATTGCCCCAAATCTCCCCATCGGTTAATGGTAGAAACTCAGTCTCCCCAGCTCCATATACATTGTTTGGAATAAATTAGTTTCATCACGGTGTCCCCCCAACTTCAAGCAGGGTTCACTCATGGGAGAGATAAGCAGCTCTTTATACTGCATTAGTTGCAATGGTATCACTTCAAGAGATAATCCACTATACCACCAGAACACGACACCTGCTAATCAGTCAAGCTGATGGTGCCGTTCTGTCTTTACCCTGAAACTAAACTAAAAAGGAACATGGGAGAAATTAGAAAGAGACGGTGAGCGAAGGAAAGAGCAGGTGAGGCCATTCAACAAAAGAATAAAGTGAAAACTCTCGTACAGATGACACTTTATCCGTGAGGGCCTTGTTGCAGAGGAACACAGCAGCTCTAGTCATGCTCCTCAGTTCGGCTTTTGAAGCTCCAGGCTGAACCTCCACCAGTTTCTTATAGACTGCCAGTAAAGCCTCTTCCCTGCTGGACCATGTCTTTGAATAGGCCCCTGCCACCTTTGAGAACGAGACAGAAAGCAAGAATCACATTCCAGAAGCAGCACACAAACAAAAAAAGCCATTTGACCTTTTTACCTTTGTTATAGCGTTTGCTGAGAGCGCTGTGACTGCAAACAACAGTTTGATGGATGGATGTGGTAAAAAGTTGTTGAATTGAATAAACAGAAGCAAACTTATTTCTTCCAATAGTTGAAGAAGTTACGTATAATGCTGTGTGTGTTGTGAATTAATGATATCTTATATGAGTGACTAATTTTCCCACGCTTTCCGGGTAAACAATCTTTCAGTTCGTCAATAAGCAAAGTTTTTTTAGCAAAGCAGATTTCAAGCAGCAAAAGCTACACCAAAGGGCTGTGCATAATAAGGCTTTACCCGGGTTTAGACGTATAAACAAAAAGCAATGATTAAAACCAATGTTGGGGTAACGTGTTAAAAGTAACTAATTACTTTGTAAAGTTACTAGTAAAGTAACGCCCAACTTTGTGAATTTAATACTTTTGTAATGGTGATTTATTCATAGAACTAAATGATTGAAACATTTTGGATATGTAAATGTAATTCATGTTAACTCAAGACAAAAAGAACCTATTTCAATTCAAAATATGATTGTTTAGTTAAATTTTTGTTTTGGAACACCGATTTTCTCATGTAAACCATCAATATCCTCCTAATTAACTGTTGGCATGAAAACCACATTTATTATAGTTTATTGATCACATATCAAGTAGTATAATCATAAAAGGAAACATAAAAGACCCACATAGGGAAAACCTGAATAACATAAGACTTCTCCAAAGGAGGAGGAATAAAGTAAACTAAAGGAACGAATGACCAGGCTTTGTTCACAAACTTTTTTTGCGTGCCTGCGATCTGCAGTGATTAACAATGGTAGCGTGGAAATCTCTGTGTATTGTAAAAATTTAATATATAGCCATAAATATGTAAATGTAAAGCAACAATGTAAATGTAAAGCCGCACTTATATACATTTTTGTTTACAATAATAAGTTTTCATCAAGCTGTGAAATGTGACATACAGCGGAATTGTGGGTCATATTTTGTTACAATATTTATAAGGTTAAAAATAAAATACAAAATATTCACATAAGATCAAGTTCTTTTCTTTTCTTAAAATATTCAATCATATTTATTATATAAAGCCCTTTTGTACATTTACTAAAATAGCTATCAATATAAAAACCATTGAAACAAATTTCGGTCATAGAGCTAAGACCTATAACAGATTGTGACAAAAAGTCCTTCCTTGGTCTTATCCATACATCTTTGCACATTGAAAACACAGAAATACAGAAAAATACACGTTAAATATTTCAAATTAATCTCATACGTTAACACAGGTAAAATATACATTTATAAAATTAGTTACTTTTTTTTAAAAAAGTGGTAACTTTGTAAAAGCGTTCAGAATGTTTCAAGCTGAACTTGATTTCAAATATCAAAATATAATGTAATCTAAAAGCACTTAATGTCACATGGGTTGAAAAGAAAGGGGTCCTAATTTGGAGCCTTGAGGGACCTCTCTCTAAGCTTGGCATAGGAAAAAGAGGTACAAAAAAAGAGCCTTTTTAAACAAGCGTTAAACCACATGAGGGTGATGCTCCAAATACATTGTTTTGTTAATTGCAAAAGAAAGAGATCTGTTAATTAAAGAATTAAAAACTGTCAACTTTTAACTTATTTTAAATATATTTAAAAAACGATACAGGTTTGATCCCTTACAAAGATTGCTTTATTGAAATGCATGGTTCCTCTTACCAGACTGTCTCCGTAGATCTCAATGGGCAGAATAGCCTCTCTTTGAACTTTTTCTGTGAGTGTTCCTGGGTGTCCCGACGCCCCAGTGTCTACCAGAGGTGCTATGTTATGAAGCTCGCTGACTGACTGATCACTGAACCTTGTCCTCAGAACAGGTAAAGGCCTCTCGTCATACGGAAGTGAAGATATCTGTGAACACCCAAACAATCTTGAATGAATTGCAGAACAATTTGAATTAAGACTAATTTAACATTCAGTGTTGATAAGTACTGGATGCTTTGTAGTTTTAATCGTTTTAACAAATCAAGGAAAACTCAATAAAGATGTGTAAAACATTCATGTAAAGCCACATGCACACGGACAAATCTACAAAAAGCCTCTGGGGTCTCCAATGGTGAAAAAATGCTCTTTGGATGCAGATTAAAAAATTAAAGAAAGTATAGATCCGAGGGAAGGCGATTCCCAATGACCCTAATGTTCAAATGCTTGACTTTACGGAAGAAAAAAACATGCTTAAAACCCAGTGTACACCGCTTTTATTCACGATCTTCATGATAAAAAGTTTGGGGAACTTTTTATTACTCATTAATGTAAGCTTTAGAAAACTTACACAAGTACCAATCCGTTTATCAATTGGTATCTCCGAAAATTAACCCACAAGCTAATAAAATGAGCATTTTTGAAAGTTTTGGGGTGAAAAAAGCTGACAATATACTTGAAATAAAGCGATTCACACGCACCAAGCCCACTCTACTGTGACCGGCCCTCTAATAAGACGTATCGGTGTGAAATTGGTTGGGGACCACTGATGTACACTACTTTCATAGTTACACGGTGTGCTTAAACATTCAAGACTATGGATTAGATCAGAAACAAACCTTTTTTTCCAAAAGATTTTGTTGCGAAAGGGCATCTGAAAGGGCACATATATTAACTTTCTCTATTTAACTTAATGTTCACTTTCTCCGACATGTTCATTTTTTCTCCATCAAGACTTACGTCAGTGCCAGGGATGTACGCAGGGCTAGCGCTGGTTAGGCTGATGATATGTTTTGGACTTGAAGCATCTTGCTCAATGGCCTCGGTCACATGCCCCTCTTTCTTCTTATTTGTTTTTTCCATGGAATGTAGCGTGTGCTTTTGTGTCTCAATGTGCGAAGAAGGAAAATCAGAAAGCTCAGAAATTCTGTGTATCTATATAAAAAGAAAATGTAAAAAATGTTAGTGTTCATAATAAAATTGTATTTTTTTAAGAAAATTTGGTACAAATATACAAAATCTAAAGTTCATTATCAATTTGGAATTACACAAATATTATTCTGCAAAGAAACACACATTTGTCTTAATATAAAAATTGTCCAAAATGAGTTAGGAATGAGTTTGATGTAAACACTAATACAAATCCACTTTGTAGCATTCAAATTCTTTCAGACCATTGCAAGATAATCTGATCCTATTTTCCTGGAACATCTCCTATAAGTTGGATTAGCTTCCACCATACCCTCTGCTCAAACATATTCCTACAGCAGCTCAATGGGGTCCAGATCCAAAGATCAGTCACTCTATTTCATTCAGAACCTCTGATTACCCTATAACCAGTGTTATCTATATTTTATATCTAAGCCATAATCGAAAAATCTTGCCAATCAAAATCGCACTGGCCAATGAGTGCAAACCACTGTCGTCCCTCCCCCCTTGGGAGATTTGTGCCAGAATGACGCTTTCTAAGTTTTCAGGAAAACTTAGAAAGCGTTAACAAAACTCTGAGATGCGACAATGAAATCCACAATCTGTGAACCCCTTTTTGTTAGGGTCACAGATACCGATAACGGTATGAGACATGCGAGCCAAACAAATTGCAGAGGTGCTTATCCAATTCATTGTTTTGACGATCAACCACTTTCAGATGTTGAAAACGTGATATATCGTCACCTTCTTAACATTTTGAAACCAAAGTACAAGCTTGCAAGTCACCGTCATGTCACTGATGTGGTCTAAACATCCCCCTTGCGGAACCCGATAAGGAGACTCTCTCAGAACCCTCCCCCGCATCCACTTATCTCCGCCAGCTTTTTCCCCACCGCTGTAATCTGACGGGTCATTAGTACAGCACCATCTGGCTGCAGGAAAATGCCGGCTGCGGACTGCATCGGCTACACCACTTCCCCGACCCCTACCTCAACCTGCGATGTTCTTTTCCTGTATTTGTCAATGTGCTTGATTGCAAATGGCTTTTTTAACCTGCTCCACAGTGCTCTTTTCTTTGTAGGACAATGCGGAAAGGCTCTTTTTTTAAGCTAATTTACCTAATGTATATCCATTTTCTCTGTTTCTCTCTAAATATGCTACCTCTCACACTGGCCTGTTCCCACCCTGTCTATGTCTGTGGCCAGAGGGGTCCAATTTCGCTACATGTAACAGTGTATGTGATAAATAAAGGCTATCATCATCATCATCATCATCATCGTTACTACAAATACATGATACAGTCGTCCTAAAATTAGTCTCACTGTGTCATTTCTTGGAAAAAAAATCCCCCCCAAAATATCGTAATTGGTATCGGTGAGTAACAGTCAATCGGTACTTGTACTCAGTCTTTAAAAAAATGATATCGGTGCATCCCTATTTTTTTTTTTATTCTTTGCTATCAATTTTTTTTAATTGCCTTCGTTTTATTCATTGGTGTTATTCATTTATTCAAATCTAATAAAACAAACAAATCTGGTTAATCCCGTCTACAAAAAAACTTTAGTTGCAGCCCTAGTTACATGTGTTTGTTTTCTGTCAAGTTTGCTTCAAACCAGAACATTCAGACCACACCTTAAACCAATACTAAACAAACACTTGAAAAGAGATGTCGGACAGATGAATAGTTACCTGACTGATGTCTAACAGGTTGTGGAACTCCAGTTGCTGGTAGACTCTGAGCCTGTATACCTCCATTTGTTCCTTTTTCTGCTGGGCTGTGTCATAATCCTGTCGCTCTATAGCTCTGTGTCTCTCAATATCAAACCGGCCCAAGAGCTCACCCACCTAGACAGAAAAATAGCAGTTTACCACTTAACTGAGCTTTGAATGACCCCCCCCAAAAAAATCCAAAATCATTTCAAAACAGTGATAACCATTTTCAATATTTCATATGCATGTGAAAGGTTTCAAGCAACAAAAGACAACTGTAAGAACCTTCTGCAGGTCTGCTATTGCTTGCTTGAGGTCTCGGACCAAATCAAATCTTTCCTCCTGAATAATGAACCTTTTCTTATGGTTCAGCAGCCGAATGATATGGGCCATCTCAGGGTCCAGGTATACGTCAAATTCCAGACCATCAAACAGTGATGTGGATTCGCTTTTAGAACTGGAGAATCTGCAGGAAAACAAGAGTAAACCGCGGGAAGACAAAGGGCTGTACAAGAAAATGCTTATGTTTCAAAAGCATTTACCCGGTGTGTGTGCTATCCATAGATGAACTGTTTTGGCTGCTGTCCATAAAGTGATCAATCAGCTGATCTCGGCTGAGCTGAGACTAAAAGGAAAAATGGATTGATATAAAAAGGTGAACTGTTCAAAAATACTCCCTGTTCCAAATTATTATGCAAGTGTGATTTCTGTGTCTCTGGACTATTTTGATGACTGAAAACAATTTCACACGTATGTGATAACTAGATTACCAATTAATGGACAAACTACAAGAGATTTCAATAAATATGGGGAAGATATTGAAAGATGTGGACAAATTGGATGAGATATGAAAGCATTAGATATTTCACAAAAACATAACATTTGAGGCTTATTCAGGGCAAAGACAGTTGAGGAATATTTTTGCCAGATTAAAGCATTAGATCAGGCTGTTAACATGTCATTGCATAGCAGCAAACAGATATTTGAAGCTGGTGATGCCTCGGGAGTCATCAAGGCGTTCAATATAGAGGCCTATTATAAAATATACTTCAAAACCAAGAAAGAAAACTCTAAAGCAGGGGTGGCCAAAGCCTTCCTGGAGGACCACCGTCCCTCCTGGTTTTTGTTCCAGTCCTGGTTTTCCACTAACACTGGCAGCTTTAAACAAACCAAAGAGAGCTTAATTAGCAGAATCATGTGTTTCATGAAGGTTGCATCTAAACTGTGCAGCACTGCAGATCTTATTGCCCACCTCTGCTCTAAACGAAAGTTTAAAGTTTAAGTTTAAAACATGAAAAAGCCTAAACGAAAGAGGAGAAACATTTTTGGAACTTATTTAAAAAGCTTGCAACCTTCTGGTAGTGACGTACTTCCTGTCGTATCTCAAATGTCAACCAGAAAATAGGAATATACATTTTTTAGCTATTTGCTAAATAATGTAATTATTTAAGGAATAATTAATGTATTTAACCTAAATATTTTATCTTGTTCTTTGAATCTAATTATTTCAGCTTGTTTATATCATTGAAGCAAAACTTCTAAACCACTGGAGTCCGTTATGATTCAAAGAGACAACCTGGACAGAGAGCGAAAAAGGGATTACAGATTAACAATGCAGAGATTGTTTGCAAAGCAGGAGAGGACGAGAGAGAGGGGAGGTTGTGGATGATAAAAAGAGAAGAGGGGGGGCAAGGTGAGTGCAAGAGAAGAAAGAGTGGATGAAAAAGAGAGGAAGGGGGAGCAAAGGAGAGTGAACTGGAGGCGGGGGAAAGTCACTGTGATGTGGATATATTGATGAGTGATCTGTTCTGAAGATCAGACTCATGTTACACACATCTGCGTTCCACCACGAGTATTTAAACCTGCTTAAGAAACAAGACACTGATGTTCTTTTAGGGTGACATTAGCAAATAAAAAAAATTCATTCATTCATTCACTAACAAGTGCTTAATCTCCAGATTTGGTTCAAAAGAATTTCAATATATTTTTTGTGTTCAAGACTTAGTTTATAATATTATAGTGAATGATGAAATATAGAATATGCAAAGTTTAAGCAACATCTGCTCCCATTTTATTCAATGGCTTGTAAAATGCAAAATTACCATATGAAAGATCTTTGTAAGAAATGTCTCTAAAAATAATGAAGCAAAGAGATGAAACACATAATACCAAAGATCTCCGCTAAAACTTAAACATTAGGAAAAAGTCAGACTTAAAATTGAAACATCGCCACCTAGGGGAAGTGAAGATACACCTATGGTTCAGATTTACTTACAGCAGTCCCGACTTCAAGAGAATCTGCAGGGTCCCCAAATATACCAAGGGCCACCAGCGAAACCTAAATTCGATAGAGAGGATGATTTGACAGAACACAGATCTATAATAATTCCTTAAATGTATCGGTTTGTACCTGATTGTTGACATTGTATTTATTAGCATGGTTTTTATGAAAGGTGAGCTTCAGGTAAGACCCGACAGCAGCAATGTGAACAGTTTTCAGTTCTCTGAATCTAAACTCAGTGTTCTCGTTGTCAGCGAAAGACACATGTCTGGAAAAAAAACAGGATCGGTTCAGTTTGCTTGGGAAATGCACCCCCATCCCCTACCTCCGAACCTCTGTGAAATTGCACATTTTTTTACGTGTAAAAGACATAAAGATAACATTTTAAACATAATAGTTTATTCAGGAATAATAATAGGTGACACAAATAGAAATAAACATATTACCAATAATAAAAAAAAAACTCTACTCGTTAAAATTATGAGTCTCTGATTTTAAAAGCAACAAGTGAATCCCTTTTCTGGCATTTGCTGTAGTTCTTTTCTTTCAAAAGTTTTTGAAATCTTTCACTTCCTGCCTCGATCTGCTTTGTTCTCCACTGTGTTGGTCCCTTTAAACTTCTAAATAAAGCTTCTCACTGCTTCTCATCTTGACACTTGATATCCTTTTCCATCTATATGAGCATTAACAACTATTTCTCTCATCCAAACTCACTTATTTTGACATTGTATTGATGAAACTGCGTGTTATTTTACTGAGCTTATCAAAATTAGGCCAAATTGGAAATAATTAGACAACACTGGTTTGTTCTGCAGCCAAAGTGAAAATTTCTTAAGGATAATAATATTGAGCTTAGCAGCTTTTCATTTATTTATTAAAGCAAATCTGACTTGTTAAAAACAATAGTAAACAATCTCAAAACATTCCCTTGTTATTTTAAACAACACTTGCAAAATATATATATTTTTTAAATGTGCAGTTTCACAATAGTCCTCAATAGTATTATAGGACATCTTCAGGGAATTAAACACACCCCAGTCTTTGGAGACTAAGTGCTTGCTGGGACGAGCTGGGCTCTGGATCTCCAATGTGGACCTCAATCTTGGAAGGGATGAGGTAACGATGGGCTAAAAGCTGCAGTTTCCTAATGTAGCATCTCTCATCCAACTGCAAAGTAATTTCCTGAGGGAATTGACAAAACCTATGCACAAAAGGCATTTAAGTATTCATCAAAAAAAATGGGAAAAATCCCTTTTGAAAGAACGAAACAAGTGTTTTTCAATTAACTAGTTATAATGCAACACGTTTAACTGTAAATGCATATTGTGCTTTGACATCAAACTATTTTTCCTATATGAAGAGAAATTATAGACTATTGATTCCTTGCAAATCTATTACAACATAATGCCACTAAAATGAATCAACCTGGTGGATCTCCAGCCACTGATAATGGGTGTATCGACCATCAGATTCTTGGCACTGTAGCTTCCTTCATGACCTGACCAGTTAATCACAGTGAAGCCTATCTTATGAGACATCACGTTCCGGAACTCTGGTGGGAACATATGGTAAGTACAATAAGATGTTTAACAATGCATCTCATTACAAAACGTGTTCTTCTTGTCTCCTGAAACACTTTAATCAACACCTTTTGGTCGACATTTCCAGTATTAGAAATAAAGGAGACTAAAAAATAAACAGGACTGAAATAAATAACATTCAGCCGATGAATACAATTTGTTTGCAACACCTAAGCTAATAAAAATGGATTATTTATTGTAAAATTTCAATTGCCTTCAATTGCAAAGCTTGTTTGGAGCTACCTGTTGATTCAGTCACATCAATGATCGTTTCATTGCTTGTGTTTATGACTTTTTCTGTACACATTTAAAATTATTTAGGTTACTCAAAGTAGCGATTCCTTTGTAAAGAGATTAACGCTACCAAGCCAATCTGGCTACTGTTGACTTAACCACAACATTACGAGTAGAACTCTTCCACGGCAGCCATAAAAATCGTTATAAACAAACTATTATTTACACAGATAATATCTAACGTAATATAATTTTAAAAAATCTCGCGGTCACTTTAAATAACAAAATCATTTACCCAAATATAGCTGTTGAACGTCCCCATAACCACCGTTTGACAACTGATATTAGTACGCATGCGCGAGGTTTTCGCTCTTGACCGAGTACTTTTTGATTTTTTTTTGTCTTATTTAAAAAAAAAATACAAAGTGTTATTCATATCTTAGTAACTGTAGATGTATCTCAAAATATAATACATATACATTCACATTTTATGTGGAGGGTAAAGTAAAAAAACACAAGCCTAAATAAAAAAAATCGAATTGAATATATAATTTAATATGTTTTATGCTTGTGAGCGTGCTCTTGATTGTAATTAAATAAAAATATATAATTACTTGAATAACACCACACGTTTTATGTTATTATTTACGTTATTATTTCAATGTCACATTTTACTTTTATTTGTATTTTTTCCAATGGGATGAAGTCTTTTAAATCCCAATAGACTTGCTTGACAAATACTTGTACAAACACTTATTTAACCCTTGTAAATTAAAATTCAAAAAGCAACGAAAGCGGCTCGAGCGCTTCCGGGTTGCTTCCGTCTTCCGGTTTACGTTTGACAGCATGGCTGATGACAACAGTTCAAGGAATCTTTGGCCAGAAATCGAAAAGGTAGAAAAGGAGAGCAGGCGTGAACTTGTGCTTCAAGGTCCATTGATTGACAGTAAGATCAAGAACAGTGGTGGACTTCACGCGAGTATTTACTCCCTCTCGCTTCTGAACTACCTAGAAATCAGCCAGTGTCCCAGTTTGAATGAGATCCATGAGGATATCAAGCATCTCTCTCACTTGCAGAGTCTGATCCTGTGCAGGAACAAGCTCACGTCAGTCCCTAGTAGCATCGGTGACCTGAAGGCCCTCAAAGTACTTGATTTGTCGGTTAACCAGCTGGAGGTCCTGCCAGAGGAGATCTGTTTTCTGAGCGAGCTCAACACGTTGAACCTGAGCTGCAACAGCCTCAAAGCTCTTCCCGAAGCTATCAGCAGCTGTGTAAAGCTCGCCAGCATCAACGTGTCCAAAAATGCTCTCTCGCAGCTACCGGAAAAGCTTTGGTCTTCCAGACTGGACCACCTCAGCAGCATCATTGCCTCTGATAATGCGATAGAGCAGCTGAGCTGTGAGGTTCACAACCTGTCTTCTCTTAAGGTGCGTTTATTTGCAAACTTATAGTTGAACAGTTATGTTAACTAAAAACATGTTGTTTCCTAAGATTACGTATATAATGTGAAATATGCTAGTGACATCATCGCTTCCGCCATATTTGTAGCATTATTAAGAAGTTTAAAGAGACCAATACAGTGGTGAACAAGAAAGAAGAGACAGGACGTGAAAGAATGAAGACAAACCTTAGAGATTTTTAACCAAAAAGTATATGTTTGGAGAACGAAGAGAGCCATTCAACCCCAAGAATGCTGTTCCCACCGTGAAGCATGGTGGTAATGATGTAATGCTGTGGGGATGTTTCATTGCATTTGGTACCTGGATGAAAAAGAAGATTTTCTAAAGACTATGTCCAACAGTCTGGCCATAAATTTTGTTTGCGTCGGCATTTTGTCTTTCAGCATGTTAATGACCTAAACACACCTGACTTCTGTTGAAAAAAATACCTCCAAATGATCAAAGTGATGAGGTGAACTTGATTTAGCACAAAGCCCAAGAAAAAGAGATTTACTAATAACATAGAAATAGTCTTGAACTGTTAGTTTTTCCATTTTTTGTGATTCATCGAACACCTCATTTTTTTATATTTATAGGTTTTGGATCTCTCCAACAACAAGCTTCAGGAGCTTCCAGCAGAGCTGGCGGACTGCTCCAAACTGAAGGAGACAAATTTCAAAGGCAACAAGCTGAAGGACAAGAGGCTTGAGAAGATGGTGAATGGCTGCCAGACGAAATCAGTGCTCGACTACCTAAGAGCTGGTGGCAGGGGGAAAGGAAAGGGGAAGGCGCAGGATGGAGAGTCGGGGGATAAGGCTGACGCTGGGAAGAACTCTAAAAAGAAAAGTGCAGGAAAGCAGAAGGGAAAGAAAGAAGAAGAGGATGTGGATGAGCTCAATCGAATGGTAGTGAGAGTTCTCCATGTATCAGAAGCACCTAGCTCTGTCGCCTTGAAAGTTTCCACATCGATAAAAGATGTCCGGCCGTACATAGTGTGCTGCATCGTGAAAGGAATGAACCTCAGACAAGGAAATGCGCTCAAGAGATTTCTAATTGCTCAGGTTGCAACCTTTGAATACATTTTTATAAATCTCAGTTTTTCAACTTATGTGAGTAACAGTTTGTCATTATTTGTCTGCAGACCAAGCTTCATGATGAAATGTGCAACAAAAGGACAACGGCTACCATTGCCACCCATGACCTGAGCTTGTTAAAAACCCCTCTTCTGTATGATGCGAGGCCACCAGACACGCTGAAGGTATTGATTAAGCTTTTCATTTGATTGATTTATTTTGGAATATGTCTGAGTTTATATGTAATGAAGCTCTTTAGTTAGTTGCATAATAGCAAAGTATCTCCGGGAGTTACATAAGAGTCCAACAATGAAGGATTAATGAACACTTAATACCTGATGTCCATACACTTTTTATCAATGGTGAGAATTTGGTTTCAAAGCCACCAGCTGACCGGCTAATCCTCAGTTTTTAATTATAAATGAACAGTTCTTCTTTTCCCTGTGGTTTCTTTTGTGTTGGTGGTAAATTCATCACCTTACTAAAAGGGCCTGAGGCAACGGGTCATTAGAACATGTTCCAAATAGACAAACTATTCTTAACACGTCTCATTCTAGACCGCTTGAGCTACCGCCACCAAACTTTACCAAAACATCCAAGTTGGTGTGACTCGAGTTGCATTTCAGACCAGTACCACTAAAGGAGTCCCAGAGAATTTTTCTCAAACTGAGAAGCTCATTAAAACTTCAAACAGGAGGTTATCAGTCAGTGTCAGAACATACACACCACTGTGAAAAAGTCAGTTGTATAAAGTAATATTGACCATTAACTTCAAGAAAAAAAAATGTTTTTTTTTATGTTTATCCTAGTAATAACTTAATTTTGTATGACATCACTGTCAGCTCCATAGCAACCAAACTATTTACCCTAGCAACCACACGATCAGAACTCTAGCTGAGCGATGGTAAGTGATAAAAAGATGGGGGTTAGTTTATATAACTTATAGTGACAACGGGAACATTATGTCATGTTACTGACCTCTCCATAGCAATCCATTAGGAATGTCACTACCTCGGCAAAAGAAGATCATAGAGACATGGGGGTTGGTTTATATCATGGAGAACATTGCATGTCAGAGACTCCTCTATAGCAACCAAAAATTCTACCTTGGCAACCATACATAACACTTCAAAATACACTTTTACAAGCCAACATCAAAACTTTAGCCGTCTTGTTGTTTTTAGTTTCTATTCTATTTTACATCCAATTAAAGTTATCACAAGTTTGTACAGAATTATAATCATTTGACAATCAACAAATTAAAACAAAATAGAAAGGTTTTACTTATTTTTAAAGATCTCGGTAGCTACTATTAGACTCACAGTCTACGGTGGAGCTTTCCAGTCATTTGGCAACATAAACAGCACATCCTGAAACCCCAGTTTGCTTTGAAATCTTTGTCTAGAAAAGACCTTTTTGCCAATACAAGGAACATCTTTCTCAACCTCACCTTCACAGCGGAGTTTGGCTGTTTCTCACCCAGTTTCTGTTTCAGTTCACAACTGGGTTTTTGGTGTTGCTAATCTTTAGCATCTGTGTAATTGGAGGATTATACACCTTTCTGTAATCCTAAAAAGTTTTTAAGGTTAAGGTTTTGCATAGTAGTTACAACTAAATTATATACTTGTTTTTGTGGAAAAGGACAACATTTATTTATTTCAATTGTTTTTAATTTTCCGAATCTGTGTAGATCATTCCTTTGGGTCGTAAAGAGATGAAGGTAACTGATCTTCTGAGGCATCTTCAGCAAGAAGCAGATGAACAAAGAAAACAGAAAAAGCGTCAGAATGTCTCAGGGCTACACAGGTAAATGGAAACTGAGCCAGATTTTAAACAGTAAACCAATTCCAACCTCAAAATCATTATGTTCTCTAATTACCCAGTTTATTATCTAAGACCTTTCTCAATGATCAGGGAATTACCTCTCATTTGTCAGACACCTGTCCTGTTGTTGAGGTTAATTGGTGTAATTTCATCCATGTAATAGCATTTGGCCGCACTGAACATTAAGTACAATCCCGCAGCTAAAGGTACATTCTGCCTTTATCGTCTGATATGTTCAAATGTTCTTCTAAGATACCTTCGGCTGCTTGATGGGAAAGCTCTCTACCCCTGCTTGGTGGATGCAGAGGACCATGTGGTTTCATTTCCACCAATCACAAACAGTGAGAAGACCAAGGTAATCAATGCTAATTGGCTTGAGTATTCTTGGGTCAGAGAAGTTGCTTTCCGATCTTTATTTCATTTATTTTGTCACAGAAAAAAGCAAGAATTGAGATAAAGCGAATTGTGGACACCACCCGCAGCATCAATGTGATAATTCCTTGTGTGTTGCCCAAGCTGCAGGTGGTGGCCACATTTAACAATAGAAAGAGAGAAAATAAAAGTTGATGTGGCATAGAGTGCTTGAAAATCAGCTGGAGATTTGTAATACTTTTCATTATTTTGATATTTCAGTGATTTTTATTTTTTTTTAATAAATCCCTGTTCAAACTGAATAAACCGTGAGGAAAATGGTAACTCATGGCTGTAATAAGCTGTTGGGGAAAAACTGTTGCGTTAAATTTGTGCCAATTTTCGCAAACAAACACAACTCGCATTGAAAGGGGAACGTTTTTGCAAGTAAACAGAAACCAATTTCCACCGACATTAGTCAGTTTGAGCGTATAAATCTCATATTTTGCTTTTTTTTATTTTGCGAATGAACACACTTTGCAAAGAGCAACTTTTCTCCATTTGTCCATTTAAACCCAGTATTGTTATTAGATAAATGTATTCAAGTGTATTATCACAATCCAGGATGATTTTTCTGACAAATGCAGATGTCTCCAAGACAGCAGAGGGAGCTAATTTTGTCCATTTCAATTACATTTCCGGAGCACAATTCCCTCACGTAATTACTTATAACAAGCAACATTAGCATTTATTTATGCTCACTCTTAACATGTCTGTCTTTAGGCAAATGTGAAACTACATGTAAAAGTAAACAACAATCCAGTTTTAATTGTTCGCCATGTCTCATAATTTCATGGTCCATATCATTATGAACACTATTGAACTGGAAAGTGGGTTTAATTCTTTCAAAATATTGTCCAAAATAACTGATGCCATTTTAGAGAGAGTTGTACGTAGAAATCTACAACGATTAACTAGTTTTAAATTAAATGTGCTCTCAATCTGTCTATTACTCAGTGTTTGACTATGGCCAAGTGAGCCGCAAATAAAAGAAAAACAAAAGTGTGTTTGTTTGCAAACTTGTTGGATTTCTTTCCGAAGTTCTGTGTTTTATGTTTAAGTGGCTAATCGTTTTGCAAAATGGTTTCCTGGTCGTTTGCGAGCTGAATGTTCCTTTGCAAAGCAGATTTCTGGATTTATTTAGAATTTAGCACAAAATATACTCCATCAAAATGTTAAACCTTTTCTGTTTGCAGATAAAGAAGACCACACGAGAGCTGTTCCTAGAAGTGACGAGCTCTGCCAGTCTGCAAATCTGTAAAGACGTCATGGATGCCCTGATAATAGTACATTTCAATTTATTGTTAAATGAGATTGCCATACAATTTGTTTTACATGCAATGCGCTTTTCAGTTTTGTTTTGTTTTATTTATTAATCTATGTCTTCACACTGCAGGGTTGAGGCAACGTTTATATTATGGTAGTATTTGTGTGAAATAGGGTAATTATTGAATATATTGTGTGTGTATAGCTCTACAGTGAGGGCACAGATTTGAGTTTAGCTGCTGAATGCTGATACCCTTGTGGAAGAAATGAGCTCATCTCACTGCAGAGACACACAAAGAAACGCATACGTGGTGTTCAGTGTCTCGCAGGCATTGCACCATCAAATTAGACGAATGTAACGCAAGACCTTTTACTGTATCGATCTGCTAGCGATGTTTGCATCTTTTCTTTGGCTCATTCCACAGTTTTTTTTATTATATATCTTTCATTGGATTGTCTTTGCCACAAACTGGATGGAAAATAGTGAAACGTGACAGGAAAGATTAAACCCAGGAGTTGGTTTGGATTGCAGTTGTAAGATTTCCTTCGCAAATACACATGACCCGTCCCACTTTCACACGTTCTTCTTTTACAACAGCTCAAGTAACTCTTGAATAATTTACCGTCAGAAAATGTAAGACTCTTTGAATAATTGCTGTCTTTAAATCAGTTAGCAGTTTGTTTACAGTATTGATTTTTTTTTTCAGAGTCATGCTTCTAAAAAGTAGGAAATTAAAAATGTCTAAATTTAGTAAATGCTGCGGTCAGTTATTGAGGTACATATACAACCTTTGTGTTGGTGACATTGAATAACTTTTTGCATTTGTTTTTCTTATTTCAGAAAATGGCTGAGCTCAATAAATTAACGTTGGAATTAAAGGATGTGGATGTGGGCTCAGATGAAGAGCTGGATGTGGCTGGTCCTGTAGAGGATTTTACCTCCTCTGAGCTGATTGTCCTGCAAGTAAAGGTAGATGATGCAGACGGGAACCTGAAAGTGGTCTACCCTTCAAAAACCGACTTATTGTCCTGTCCCAGCAATCTCTCAGTCATCCGATAACAAATACATCTTTGTATCCACTTTACATTTCATGTAATTAAAGCGGATGTTAAATATTGCATGTATGGACCCGTTTCCATTTCGTAGTAAATGAAATAAAATATGTGATTGTCCTCAGACTTTTACTGTTTTTTGTTTATTTACATTTTTGTATTGGTTTAATTTTAAACCAATTATATAAGAGTTAAAATGCATTTTCTGAAATGTTTGTACTCATTTAACTGATAAAAAATGTAAATTTTTAATTCAGTGGATTACATTTCAACTTTAATAGACGTCCCTTACTTCTAGAAACCAACTGAAAATACAAAAATGTCATTTGTAAAGTAAAAGCAAAATTATTCCCAAGAAATTTTTTTTTAAATTTCATGTGAAAGCTGTAATATTCCCAAGAAATTCAAGTTTTCAAGCAAAAGCAAAACATTTACCCAAAAGTTCATTATTTTTTTAAGTGAACGCTAATGTATTCCCAAGAAATTCATACATTTTTAAGCGAAAGCAAATATTTTATTCAAAAGTGCAATTTTTTTTCATTGAAAGCCGAAATAGTTCTAAGGAATATTACCCCCATAATACGTATTTTTCAAATGAAATATAAAATATTCCCAAGAAAATTCATGAAATAAGTGAAGGCAAAGAATTTTCTCAAAAATGCTTTTTTTTTTTCATTGAAAGCTCAAATTTAAAAATTTTGGAGCAAAAAATAAAAATTGTCCCCAAAAATTCATTATTTCTTAAGTAAAATTTCAAAAGCTAAAAGTTTTTTTCCCCAAAATACATAAATGATCAAGGTACGCATGATTTTTGCCTTCACATTTTAAGAAATAGTTATTAAGTTTTTCACTTTTTCCATTATCAAAAATTCAAATCTTTGTGCCTTTTCACTTTAATACTTTATCAGTTTAAGCTCAGACAAATCAAAAATAAACAATGAATTATCAAATTGTTATTAACAAAATGGAGGTATGTTCGGATTTATCATTTAATGAGCACTTAGTACTGTTTTCATCCTGTGTTTGTGCCTGTGCAGCAAAAGAATGCTGCAGGTTTTGTTACATATCAAATGACTGGCAGACTCAGAGAATTCAAAGGAGGAGGAGAGAAGCTTCAGAAGAGACAGGGGGAGGACTTGGTTCCTCAGGACAGTCCATCAATGCCACACGACACTTGACAGCTGGTTGTTTTACCAATGACTTGATTAAAAGTCATGAAAATGACCCAGAAGAATGACATTCGGGAGCACAGGACCAGACTGAAGAGTGGATCTACTAAAGCTGACAAACTTGGGTCAGTGGAGAAGTCCAGCACATCAATTCCGGTCTCTCTGGAATTAATTGGAACAAATGGATCCTTTCATTTCTCAGAACAACTGATCTTCAGGGGGAGGGATCATCTCACCAAACCTTGGAATAATTTGATTTTAAAGGGAAACGATGGCAGGGCTTTGACGAAGAGTAACTCGCTGCCTCCAATATTCAGCCCAAGATTCTCCACCATCTCCATGTCCAGTGCAAAACGTGTGCCAAGCTCGGGGGTTGGATATCAAGAGAAGAAAGCCAATATCTTGTCCACCAGCGTAAGGAAGGAGAAAGCATTGTTTAACAGACAAAAGCATGCACGTCATCTGACGGCGAGCGCCCAGTTGATCTGCAATGGTCTGGCGGTCTTTAATGACAACCTGAGTGTTCAAAACCTGAGAAGAGATGACATCTTGAAAACGTCCCGTCCATCAAGCAGACTTCAGGAAGAAGATCCTGGTAAAGTCGGGATGAAGAGCAGGTCTGAGCTGTCTGACTCCGCTATAGGGATGGAAAATGAGTTAGAAGTGATGGACAATGAGGAGGAAGAGTATTACACGAACCAAAGGATCACAGCATGGGTTGTTCAAGTGAACGCAAGCTTATTTTCACCTCAAGATGAGACTTTTGAACAAACGCTCGAAGAGCAAGATGTGGACACCATTAAAATAATCTATGACCGAGACTGATGTGGTATCAATGAATCCTGTTCAGTTGTTTAAGTTCATTTATTTCTTGTCACTTTTGTTCCTAAAACAGGAAACCAAGTTAAAACAAGATAATGGAGATGCATTGCTATTGTATTTAATTGGTGTTCAAATTTATCTGTTAATTCCTTCTGAAAATTAATAAACAATGTAAATTTGTATCTGGTAATTTGGTTAAATGTATATCTTGCAATGAAAATTGTGGGTTGTCAAGTCGAATGTTAACAAATGCATGCCGTCGAACCCTTGTTTCTATTAGTGTATCTGTATAAATGGCCACTTTATTAGGTACATCTGTCCAACTTCTTGTTTCCAATCAGATGGCAGCAACTCGATGCATTAAGAAATGGTCAACAGAGTTTGCTGTAGTTCAAACTGAGCATCACAATGGGGAAGAAAGGTGATTGAACGTGGTTGTTTATGCAAGATGTGCTGGTCTGAGTATTTCAGAAACTGCTGATCTTTTCATGCACAATCATCTCTAGTGTTGTCTAAGAATAGTCCAAAAAAGAGAATATCCAGTGAGCAACAGTTCTGTTAGCGTCAATTCTTTGTTAGTGCCAGAAAAGAATAGAAATTAACTAATCACTTAATACAATCAAGGTATTGGCAAAAGAGCATCTCTGAAAGCACAACACTTTGAACCTTGAGGGGGATAGGCTACAGCAACAGAAGACCACACCCTGGTGCCACTCCTGTGAGCTCAGAACTGAGGCTACAATTTCCACAGACTCACTAAACAATAAGCCCTCGTTTTTTTGGTCTTTGTCAATTAATTCAAACGTTTTTTTTTTGTTGTTGTTTATGCAAAAAAAAATGTTTTGCTATTGGTTATTTTAATTTCCTTTAGCTAACATTATTTTGATAATGTGATAATTTGATTATTTTTCCCTTTGTGATTCCAATTGCTTTCATTATGTGTATGCCCCATCTTAAATATTGCACCATGTTTAAGCACATATGTCAAAGTCGACACCAGATCAGATTAATTATCTATGGCCCTTTTTTATTATCTTTTCTTTTTAATTAAAAAAAGATGATCTTTGTTTGTTTTAGCTGATTGTGAATTTTTGTATCCTCAACGAGAATTTGTAATGATTTTTAAGACGTAGATACATTTTATGTAACTGAAATAATGCAAAACTCTATGAAATAATACTATTTCTTAATAAGACAAAAATAGTTAGGATCTCAGCATAATTTAATTTTAAAATAGTAGTGTAATACAATTGGAAAGGTCCAAAGCCGTAAAAAGTAAGAACATATCTTAATTAGATTCTTAATGTCAACTACAACTTTTTTGTCTTTCTTGTCTGTTGTTGTGTATGTTTTTTTATTATTATGATGTATTTTTTACATTTACGTGTATGTATTCTAAGGCACAAAAAAATAGTTCCAGGAAATGGGAGACAAGTGTACTTCCAAGATATATCCAGGGGTGGCGGTAATGGGCCAAATATCGTTAGGTCAACAATAACAGAAGAAGAGTAAAAACAAAAACGGCGTTGATTGGAGACGCTGGATTCTTTTCAGTGGCTGTTGATATATCTCTATAAAAACATGCTTTATGTGATTCTACATGATTATCTTTTCTATTGCTATGTACGATAGCAAATAAATATGAGTGAAGATATTTTGTTTTGAAAATCAGCGCTAGCGTGAGTGTTTAACGTTAGCGATTTCATTATGGCCACTTTGACAAGACAAGACCTTAATTTTGGCCAAGGTAAAGTGCAGTTTATTTGTCATTTTCAAATATCATTGTATTTATCTTAACCATGTTGAACCTTCACAGTTGTAGCTGGAATTCTGTGTGAGTTTTTGGAAGTAGCTATTCACCTCATCCTGTATGTGAGAGAAATATATCCTTCTGGAATCTTTCAGAAAAGAAAGAAATACAACGTACCAGTGCAGGTGAGTATTAATAGGTTTTTAGCAACTTTTTTTGCTTAAAAAAATGTTAGGACTTATAACCACAGTAGCTATCATTGTTATGGTGTTTTTCATGACCTCCTCAAGTTCTCTGTGGCTCAGTTATGCTAATATTAGTTCGAAAATGGCAGAAATGTGTGATGATACAATGTGTTTTGAATGGAAATTATGTTTATTTGAAATTATGATTCTTCCAGATGTCATGCCATCCTGAGTTAAACCGGTACATTCAAGACACACTCCATTGTGTGAAGCCACTGATCGAGAAGGTGAGGATTTAAACCATTGTTTATTCTGCTTTTAGAGGGTGTGCTCACGAAGTCACGGAACCCAGAATACAGGGAGTGAGTGGCAAAAGCCTATTTGTTCTCTAGCGTTGACTAAGATTGATCTGTGTAGATGGGGAAAATCGTGCAAAGCTGTTGTGCGATTGCTTACAATGATTTTAAAAGACTTAAGGGGCACTCTGGCATTCCAAAGAAATGAAAAGCAAATGGATTGCTGCAATTCGAATAAATAACTGGAATCTTAGATTTGTGGCTGCTTTCAGTACAGAATAAAAGGATGTAAATATACATATAATTATAATACATTGCATATTACTATGTTTTAGTTTAAAGACAAATATACATAAAACGTGAATGTGCAGCTTTTTAATCAGTCACAATACTATAAGCTATGTTTAAAAACATTAAATAAGACTGGTTTAGAACTGTTATAGCCAATACCATGGTACGATGGCTTGCCGTAAAGCATTTTGCCGCACACGTGATATCATGAGATGGGAAACCTTGACGTTTCGTCGACATATGTCCACGCATACATGACGACAAACTCTGCGTTTTTCCTGAACGTTGACATTGCATATTACTATATTTGCTAATTGTAAATTAAATATGTTGGATTTTTATAGTATGTGCAATTTGCTCCAAACGAAAATCCATAGTTGCAACTTAATCCATATGGGACAGTGTTTATCGCTAAAAACCAGTTTCTCTAGTAAAAAAAATATAAGTACATGCTTGCCCACCTACAACCAGGAGGTCCATAGATGTCACTTTAAACATATAAATGTCAGAAATTCCTGGACAAATCTGTTTACGGAAAGCTGGTCACCTGGTAAGTTGTGCTTTTTAAGCATGCAATCATCAGAAGAACTCCATGTAAAACAGCCATTTTGCGACTTGTTTTGCCACTCAAGCTTGCTCCTTGAGGAATGCATATCCACTACTTGAATTCCAACCAAAGCTACGTTTGTTTTTATACTTTGCAGAACGAGGCTGAGAAGGTTGTGGTGGTAATCATGAATAAAGAGCACCATCCAGTGGAGAGATTTGTTTTTGAGATTTCTCAGCCTCCTCTACTGTCCATCAGGTGAGTAGCATTGTGTCATTTCAACCTCTTTTTGTTCCGTTTGTCTAAGTATGTTTTCATCTTCAGAAAGAGGTTTAAAGATATCACTTCTTATATCGGTGAATATAAGACTTAGATGTGTGGTTAATTGAGGAAAAAAAGTTAACAACATATTGTGTTTTTCTGTATCAGCTCAGAGACTCTGCTGTCTCACGTGGAACAGCTGCTGAGGGCCATGATCCTGAAGATCAGTGTTTGTGATGCAGTCCTCGACACCAATCCTCCGGGTAACTCAATTGCCCTGTTTTTGCAAAAACCAGATTGAAATAAAGTGATGATCTCAGGTTTGAAGATCTCTATTAAATATCTGTTGCAGGATGCACATTCACGGTGCTGGTCCACACAAGGGAAGCTGCCACAAGGAACATGGAGAAAGTTCAGGTCATCAAGGTGATGAGTGTAGCTTTTATGTTTTCCTGTGTAACTTTCTTGATCGGGCCCACATTAAGATTCTTAAAAATTCCTATCTATGCTTTTTTTAGGGCTTTTTTTTATTTTCTTGTAAAATTTTTGCAGTTTTAAGCCTTCTGGCAAAATCCTCCCAGAGATTTTAATTCATCATCATCAAATTCTAGAGGCTTCATCTAAAGGCCTTTGCAATTTTATCATTTGTGAAGCTTTTTTGAATTAGTTTGTTCGTGGGCAGCGGAATTTTCACCCAGAGGCAATGGCACTGGAGGTTCTCAAGTCATTTGATCGCTGCTTGCAGCTTGAATTTTCTTTGTTTTCTGTGTACATTACATAGGATTTTCCTTGGATTGTGGCCGATGAGCAGGAAGTTCAGATGGATGATGCTAAACTCGTTCCTCTGAAAACACTTACTTCTGATATTCTCAAGGTAGGACAGAGAAATAGATGGTTTTATTTATAAAACTATTATTTCATTCCAACAGTGTTGTATAATATTACACTAAATGCACATGAAAACATATTTTGAACCAGTCCAGTCAGCTAATTAGCGTTAATAATCTTGGGAAGATTGCTGACTTGACTGTTGTGCAGAAGACCATCATTGACACCCTCCACAAGGAGAAAATTTCAAAAGGCCATTCAGAAATCTGCTGGAACTTCATAAGGAATGGACTAAGGCTGGTGTCAGTGCATCAAGAATTTCCACATACAGAGGTTTACAGCTGTGGAATCCCATCCATCACTCCTGAACCAGTCACCATCAGAAGTGTCTGTGCTGAGCTAAGAAGAAAAATAACTGGTCACAAAAGCAAACTCTGCATTTCATTTGGACATGAAGGTCACAGGCTCTTGAGAAATCCTGGGTAGCGACAAAGGTCAAGCTGTTTGGGGGAGTTGTGTCATCCGCTGGTGTGGGTCCACTGTCTTTTAGAAAGTCCACAGTCATTGCAGCTGTACACCAAGAGAGCACTTGGTGCATCCTGGAAAACGACCAATACCTGGTTTAAAAGCCATGGATTTGTGTGGCTGGCAATCTCGGCTGAATTAAGCAGCATTGAAAATCTATGGGCTTTTGTCAAGAGAAATGTGAGGAAGCAGTTTCCCAGAAATACAGATGAGCTAAAGGATAAAATCAGAGCAATTTATTTTTTTCAATTTAACAGGCAATTAAAAAAAAAAAACTAAATAAATAAATTTATTTATTTATATTTTTTTCATTAATTTTAAAACTTCTGGCACATACTTAATGATAATGTTTTGTGTTTGAAACTTGTTTTGTGTTTTTGAACAGATGCAGCTTTATGTAGAAGAAAAGGCACAGAAGACATGACTCGAGGAACACAAATATATGAGATATTTTTGTTCATTTATGCTTCTGTTTAGGCTTGTATATATATATTTGTTTCTTATACTCCATGGTTGTGGTTGACTTCTTCAATTCATGCCCATCGGAATTAAATGCCATGTTTACTTCCAGTATTTTATTTGATGATTCACAGAAATTTAAAACATTATACTTGAGAAATATTGCTTTTATATAGTGTGTCTAAATTAATGTCTGGTGTTTATGAAATGGGCTGCTTATGAATAAACATGAAATGGCATCTGGCTTTCTATTTTTCCTCTTTCCTCCCAACATCCCAAAACATGGCTAAATTACAACCACGTGTTTTTTTTTTTTTTCAAACCAATCCTTACAAACAATCAAACATATTTGACAAATCCAGGACTTGGCATTAAGGACAGTAAGAAAACAAAAAATACAGGAAAACCAGTGAAGGCTAATGACGGACTGCTTGTTTGCTGTAATACTCAATGAAGGAAGTACATTTTAAGGTGAGACACAGAGTCAACAGCAAGTTCAGTCATGCCATAATTCGTTTAGAATGTTGTGAAGAGCATCTGCAACCGATGCTTCTGCTTTAGATTAAACTCAAAGAGTTTTCCAGACCTCTCTGATGAGGAACAAGGAAGTTGAAGGTCGACTGAAATGCCTTCACTGTTCACTAAAGGCATACACTGGTTTCATTTTTATGTTATTAGACACAGTGTTTTGTTTTCACACACATAGAGATATATCGTTCACTTCTACTTAAAAAAAAACTTTTGTCAAAAAAGTTGCGATCGTAGATGTTTTATACGTAAATACCTCGGAGCGGCGACCATCTTAGTACGGTAATAGAAACGTCTATGTACTGCACTGGTCAAGGTGCAGAAATATTAGTTATTTTATTAATTTATTATAAATTGAACACAAGCTCCCACATGCATACATATGCTGGTCATCGACAATGACGCCGTACATGATACCATAGACTAGTATAAGATATTAGTTGTGTCCCAATACAGAAGTGTGCGTCCTACCAAGTACGTATTTTAAGTCCATTTAACGTCGCAACGGTTCGTCAAGGCCGTCTCATTTCGGCAAAACTCGTAGGCTCATTATGTTTTAAAAAGCAGATGAAGGAGTTTTAAAACATAGGAAAACAGAATGAACCTAGAACGTCGTACTGGTTGAAACCAAGCCGCAGCCTATGCGGCTAGATAGGAAGCACTCTCCGAAGACATTCACTCTCCGAAGGCATCGACCCCTGGATTGGGACACAGTTTGATGGGAGACGAAAACGTCACTTTCGGTTTCGAACTTAAAACGATCGCCTCACCAGACAACTTTAATTTACATGTTACTGAACCTTTAACCCCAAGTAAGCGCATATTTGAGACTTTTACTTCCGTAAAAAATATTTGTGTCGAATTATTTTCGCCAAGTAATTTAAAGTTTAAGGCGTACGAGCATTAGCTCTTAGCTTAAGCTAAAAGGCCTAGTCATTTTCATTTTGTATTTCAAGTTTTCTCTCGATCACCCTCCACACACCAAAATGTAAATGGCGGTTCTTATTGGACTTACCTCTGCAGTCTGATAATTGAAGTTTGTTTGTTTAAACAGGGCGTTTCATGCGAGATTCGACCTAATATTTGTTATTCAATCCACTTTAAATAATGTTACGTTGTTAATGTAATGTAAATAATGGCTGAGTGTTTTTCTGTTTTACGAGTGTAAATTCGGTTTTGTGAATTGTACAAAGAAAAATGTTCAAAATAGTACCTAAACAAACGTGTATGTGCGCAAAATCATATTTTCAACCACTAAACAATTGTTTGGAGTATAAATGTTGTTTTATGCATTTGTTGATTCAATCCTACGCATCTGACGATCTGGTTCTGCAGAAGTCCAGCACACACGGTTATTTTTTTTAACAAATTAATCATATGCTTTCAAATAAATAAGAAATATAAATACAAAGAGGCTTTTCACTCACACGCAGTGTCTTGTGGGGTAAGATCCCCTGATTTGCATTTGTCGGTGTGATCCTGCAGATATAACCTGCTGTCTCTGTTCACGTGTTCAGATACTTTTTTTTGCACTGATGATCTATATAAGCATCTGGTGGTGGTGGAGGAAACCTGTATTCCATCTTGAGGCTTAATATGAAGTGTGTGGTTTTAAACCGTTGTTTTTTTTTTATCTGTATATTTAAAGATTTTGGCTTGTTCTGATTTTCATTGTACTAATACACCATCAAAGTCTCAGCTCATGTTTTTAAATAGTGAAGACAATATTTCATACAATAACCTGTGTACATAAAACAATGTATAACATATATATATTTGTTGAAACTGTATCCATATTTCAGAATTTAACATTTGGTTTTCAATAGCTGTTAGCTAAACAAAACAGTCATAAACATTGAACTGGGTCAGATAACAATGTCCCCAATGAAGGCAGACGCAGGAAAGTATAACTTGTATTGAAATGCATCTTCAGAGCTTCGCAGCTTGAAAGACAACGTACTTAAACTTTTTCTTTCAACTCTGAATTCAACAGATCTTTCTGCTGACTTACAAGCAACTATGCTGAGTTTGAAGAAGTGGTTGGGAAGGTGTTCTACCGAACCAGCTTACGACTTTCCCATCAAATGAATGGCGATGATGAAGCCAGAGATGCCAGTAATGGAGATTGTAAAAGGTCTTTAGATGTAGACCAACTTTGAACTGAAGAGAAATAGGATTTATGAAGTCAGCTGGTGAAACGTTTCCCATTATTCCAGAATATTTTTGAAATGTACATGGACATGTTGATGTTAAGGTATTTTTTTATGATCATCTCAACCATCCTTTTTTTTGAGACTTGTTTTTGTGGCTGTCCCTCTGGAGAATATGACATAAATGGAGAATGCTGCCCTATGTGTTCTCAAGGTACAGTACTTTCTTTTTCATTTTTAAAGTAATAGGTGGCAGAGTGTATTGCAAAGGCTCATTATCATGTCTCTCACACTTATCCCATAGCCCTTCCTACTTTAGACAAAGTGCTAAGGAGAAAGGCTTAAAATATACCTCGATGAATCAAAAACCATTAGCACGGGCCAAATGTTTCTGAAGGATCAGCAAATGCATCACTTTCTGGTGGTGTTTACAATTTTAACAAGGTACAAAAGAAATGTTAATGTTATTAGGCTAATCGTGGCACATTATTTTTGTAAAACTAGCGTATTTTTAACTGTTATTTTTTCATATGGACATGAAATCGTACATAAAGTTAATTTTCATAATTTTCTACTTTTTATCAATGACAAAATGACTAACATTTGTTGGTCTTTTTGGTTACGCTGATGGCCATCTTCAGGTAAGCGCCTAATGTTCCCCAGTGTCTTCTGGGAAATCAATCATATCCCTTTGTTTGAAGTGTTGGTCCAGACATCCCTAGGTTTGGAGGGCTACACTCCTCTCCACTCCCATTCCCCTTTGTTCAAAAGAAAGTGGAAGGGCCATGGTGTAGAATGGAACTGAGCCTTAAACAGGTTAAAACCTTAACCAGTTTAAGATTTGACCAATTCTTCAGAAAATTGCAGAGGATAGACTCAATATTCAAGTGAAAACTTGATGTGAGTATACTTTACTTCAGCATCATTGTATTACACAAACAGCTAATGTATACTTGACAATTTAAAGTGAACATTTGCATTTCTCTTCTTTACAAAATAAATAATACAAAGATACAAACCTGATCCATTTTTACCTGCTTAGTCCTCAGTTTGCATGATGAGGTTGTCCATCTCACATTAGGTGCAATGTATAGGCATAGTATACCCTGAAGTGGTCACCAGTTGTAAACTCAAGTAGTGTTTTATAGCTAAAGGTAATAACAAGAATAGCCAGAATCAGGCTGAAGGTAATGTGTATTTTTTTCTTTTTTTAATATTTTATATGTATTTCAAATTTTATATCAAAGCGTTTGACCCTATTATTGAAAAATGCATCATACCCATTACAGAAGACTCTGGAAGCAAGGTTTATGATAAAATAGACAACGGTTTATTTAGATTAAACACTGAAGATGCTAACAGCCAAATACCATGCAGCATTTAGAGCAAAAGAAGATAGGAGGAGGGGGTGGGGAAGACCTCAGTCTATAAATCCTTTCTTGTCTTTCCTTGTCAGAATGTACGTAAATCTAAACTAAACCTTCCCAGAGGATGCATTTCTTCGGGGGAAATATAGAAGTGCCATCAATTATAGGAAACAGATGTCTCTCTGATGCTCGTTTTTTAATGTTAAGAAATTACTTACATTTTAATGAACAGAGGTCTTGACTGTGAAAAAAAAGATTTGTTTTTGTTCTTCTGGACATGCACATACAGTGGTACCCCTAGATACGAAATTAATCCGATCCAGGGTGGCGTTCATATCTCGCACATTTCGTATCTCGATAATCTCTACATAATGTTTTGCCTGATTTAAAACTGATTTAAAGTGTCCGTATCAGACCGTTAAAGCACACTTTCTGCAAAGGGAGAATGGAGCGCCAGGACCCGGAAGCGCAGCACGACATCAGATGTAACAAGCAGATAACAGAGCAGAACTGCTAGTAGTTGTTCGTATCTCTAATTTTTTTTTCGCATCTCGAAGCAAAAAATTTCTCGCGAGACCTTTTCGTATCTCGAACATTACGTAACTCGAAGCATTCGTATCTCGGGGTACCGCAGTACTTAAAAATTCATCAAATCAACTTCAATGGTTGTTTTTTACCAGAAAATAACGGCATTTCTCAAATCCATGTATACCTTGCGATGTAGCAAAGAGTTGTTAAAACAGGTTTTCATGACTGAATTTTTTTGCAGGAAACCACGTTACTATGCACTGCACCGAAAATACCAGCACAAATTGTGCTCCGTGTCCTACAGCAACATATTTAGATAAACCAAGCGGATTAGAAAAATGTTTTCCCTGCACGGCATGCAGTTCAGGTACCTGCACACACCTAAAACTGCTCTGTGATGTCTTACCATCTCATGTATTTAAACTTGTGCTTTTCCAGTAAATGGAATAACTATACGAGACGCCTGCACTCGCAGCTCAGACACAATTTGTGAGGCAGAAAAAGGACACTTTTGTCTTGAACTTAATAAAGGCTCCTGTGTGATTGCTGTAAAACACAAGAAGTGTAATCCCGGAGAGTATATTAAACAAACAGGTGAGCGTTTGTGTGTACTGTACTTTCAAAATGATTTAATGTCTATGCAAGAAACTACACAAACATCGTAGTTTTCATTTTTAAGTTCATTCAGATGCTAGAATATTGTTTTCCTGGACTGTTGTAGTATACAACTAATGTAGGAATACCATATAATTTGCAGGAACTTTGATTTCGGACACAGTTTGTGATGACTGCACAGATGCAACGTATTCAAATGGCTCACTAACGTCGTGTTTGCCACATTCTAAGTGAGTGAGTGAGTTCTACAAACATTTGTAAAAGAAAAACTTGAGATTAAATACATTTTGTTGATCTTTTAGATGTGAGCTGCTTGGGCTTAAAGAAGTAAAAGCAGGAACACCGTCGTCTGATGCTGACTGTCAGAGTGCGACTCCAGTTGGGCTGATAGTTGGGGTCACAATTTTTGTGGTGTTATTATTATTATTATTATTATTGGGAGTCATTAAATACAAACAGAACATCCAGCAGGCTTTCAATGGTAAGTTTCTTTTAGAACCGAAATAAATCATTCCTAATATTAGAATGACCGTATATTCATTTTCTTTTTATATAGATTACTTCAGGTCGCAGCAGCCAACTGTGGAAGGTGGTTTGTGAATTTTATGCTGTTTCAAAACACATCATTTAAAATAGAATTACCGTATTTTTTGGCTCATAAGACGCACCGGCACATAAGACGCACCCAATTTTAAAAGAGGAAGATCTAGAAAAAAAAGATTCTGAACCAAACACTTTTGTAAAATATTTTATATCAACTGTGTAAAAGTTAACAGCCAAACATGTAACATGAACAGACAGTAAACAGTAAAAGTAACAAAAAAAAGGCTGTAATGTTTTTCTTTGCCCCCACTCATCATTCTAAAGTCCACCATTCGTTATCACCATCACTGTTCCAGTGCAACATTGTCACTACATTACTAATAATAGCTAGGAACATTGTCACTACATTACTAATAATAGCTAGTAACATTGTCACTACATTGCTAATAATAGCTAGTAACATTGTCACTACATTACTAATAATAGCCAGTAACATTGTCACATTACTAATAATAGCCAGTAACATTGTCACTACATTACTAATAATAGCTAGTAACATGGTCACTACATTACTAATAATAGCCAGTAACATTGTCACTACATTACTAATAATAGCCAGTAACATTGTCACTACATTACTAATAATAGCCAGTAACATTGTCACTACATTACTAATAATAGCCAGTAACATTGTCACTACATTACTAATAATAGCCAGTAACATTGTCACTACATTACTAATAATAGCCAGTAACATTGTCACTACATTACTAATAATAGCCAGTAACATTGTCACTATATTACTAATAATAGCCAGTAACATTGTCACTACATTACTAATAATAGCTAGTAACATTGTCACTACATTACTAATAATAGCCAGTAACATTGTCACTACATTACTAATAATAGCTAGTAACATTGCTACTACATTACTAATAATAGCTAGTAACATTGTCACTACATTACTAATAATAGCCAGTAACTTTGTCACCACATTACTAATTATAGCTAGTAACATTGTCACTACATTACTAATAATAGCTAGTAACATTGTCACTACATTACTAATAATAGCCAGTAACATTGTCACTACATTACTAATTATAGCTAGTAACATTGTCACTACATTACTAATAATAGCTAGTAACATTGTCACTACATTACTAATAATAGCCAGTAACATTGTCACTACATTACTAATAATAGCTAGTAACATTGTTACTACATTACTAATAATAGCTAGTAACATTGTTACTACATTACTAATAATAGCTAGTAACATTGTTACTACATTACTAATAATAGCTAGTAACATTGTTACTACATTACTAATAATAGCTAGTAACATTGTCACTACATTACTAATAATAGCCAGTAACATTGTCAATACATTACTAATTATAGCCAGTAACATTGTCACCACATTACTAATAATAGCCAGTAACATTGTCACTACATTACTAATAATAGCCAGTAACATTGTCACTACATTACTAATAATACAGTGGTTCTCAAACTTTTTTGGTCGAGCCCCCCCCTTTAAACCTTTAAAAGAATCTGGGCACCCTCCGATGTAAAATAATAATTAATTAATAATTGTTTTAATGTAAAATAAATGTAACTACTCCTTAATGTAAGTGTAACGTCCACTGCTAGGTCTATGTACCACATTGTATTTGTATGTATGTTGCCCTTTAAGAGCTCCGCCCCCCAAAGTGTGTGCGAGGAGAGGGAGAGACGAGTGTGTGCGCTGCTCTTCCCCTGGAACCGCTACCCTGTTGTATATTGTTTACTTTGTTTTGTGACGCTGAAGGAGGCTAAAAATAAAGGTTTGAGTTTGGGATGATGTGCTCGTCTTGAAGCTCCTTCTTTTTCCACTGGCTATCCGGCACAAGCGTCACATCAGGCTCAAGAAACATCGCAGATAAACTATTAGCTGTGCCCATTTCACATCTTGAAATGTATTTTAGCATGAGAAATTGGGTTTGTAGCGTGAGAGATCACTCAAATGCGAGAGTCTTACGTTTAATGTGTGAGAAACGGCAGCTGAGCTCTGTAGTTTCGCTCATGAGTATGGATGCGGAAGCCAAAGGCATTGTGGGAAATGTAGTTTTTTCCCGTTTTCGTTACGACCGCCCTATGGCAGAGATGGGCGATGACAATCAACGATGGGCGATGATTAATTACAATCAACACTAAACTTTACCCCGAACCACAAAAAACAACTACTTGCTGCTAGCTCTTCACTGGACAGCATGTCTGAAACACACCAAATATTCTTTGCAAACTTTGTTCTGTTCCCTTTTTTAATTCATGAGCATTTTTTTATCCCGTTAATGCAATTTTGTGACTGAGTCCAAGTCAAGATGTTTGTCACAATAAAGGCTCTCCAGCAGTGCTTCTTTGCCCATAACCCATGAAATGATGAAATCTACACCCATCCACAATATTAGAGGTTTCATTAGTTAGTGAGTTGTGTGCAGCCCTTCCCATAAGAGTGACCTTTTCGATGATGTGGATGGTTAGCCCTCCAGCTTTATACATGCCATTAAAGATAAGCCATGTGTGACATTGGACTCTTTTTACAGGCACTACAGTTCTTTTGTTGCCCTTCTCGGAGAAGCTGTGGTGCTGTACTAATACATGCAGGATTATAAGAGAGAAACGGCACTCAATCAGCTCAACAACTTCAAGCCAAATCTACTCAATAAGTGAATCAATTCAGAGATGAGCTGCAATCAGACTCCCACAGAGATGAGAAACGCCTCCATGGAATCTCCCTCCTATCTGAGAACAAATGAGTAATTAATACACAATGCCCTACACTTTTCATTCGCTTCATGTAAATTATTTAATCCACCCACCAGTTGTGCTCAGTTACAGAGAGGATAGCGAGCAAATATGAATAGGTCATTGCGTCTAGAGCCCTCGGCATGACTCTTTCGTTTTTTGCTATTTTCGTTCAGACCTAAATGATCAATGTATGGCTTGCTGCGAATGATCACAATGTGCACAAATGACAGCAGTCGATGAGAATTCAAAAAGAAATAGCAAAGCTGCATCTGCCTGTGTTTGTCAAATGTCTTTGCATATTGACTTAGCTCAAGCTTGTTTTTCATGTCTCCCGGAGAGAAATCCTTCTGCTGTGGTCACCCATGAAGAGGTTACATTTTCTGCATGTCATAGTAATGTGCCCAGGGCCATGACGGTGATCTTATCCATTTGTTGGGCTATAAATTTAGCTGTCCTTGGTTCAGTGTATCGCTGACCTTTTCTGAATTAATTCACTGTATACAGAGGTTTGACAATTCACCATTTGATCCCATTTGGTCTGGCACAGGAAGCCCTAATAAACCTGTTCCCTTTAAGTTGATTCCGGAGTCGTATGTCGGGAATCCGACTGATGGGAACAACCTTCCAAAGGAGTGAGCGAGCCGAATATATAACAGGTAAACGGATTTGCAGGTGTAGGTGATTAGCAATCAGCTGGGCACATAAACCCGACCCACGCTCATTCTACAATTCTCCTCTCTCCCACTTCGATGCTAGCGCTAAAATGATTAGCTGGTTCCTTACCATAGCATTCCGGTGTTGTCCTCTGCTAGCTCAGAGAGCAAGCCACTTTCACTTCATGTGCTTCTTAACAGCTGATAAAATGCACACATACCTGCACTGAAGTGGGATAGAAGTCCTCAAGAACCACATCACCGGACAAATGCAAACTCTATTGATTTGCAATGCTACTGCTGCACCTCTGATCTTTAGCCAAGCCTGTCCAATGTCTCTTGCAGCTTTGTTATCATTCGTTTGCTCTCGTGCAGCATGAGGGTTTCACTCTAGGACATGCCCCATCAGAATTGTGTTGCCCTTTCCCCAGCAGGGGTTTGAGCAGGGATTGAATTTCTTCCTTCCACCTCTTGGTCAAAGAGAAATCTGTCGAAAGCCACAGACTGACGGTGAGATTTCTCATAGGGGCTAGACACCTATGGGATGCTAGGCCCCCCACTGTATTGGGAGCGCCCAATGTTTTCCACAGAGCCCCTACGGTCAGCAGAGTTGCGTTTCTTCTCCTTGAAGATCGCACTCGTGCTAGCCCTGGCCTGACTGTTTAGGGTTGGAGATCCCCAGACTTTGTCCGCCGACGAGTTCTGCCTGGAATTCGGGGCTGAGAACTCCCTGGTTCACCATCAGGCCCAGGCCCGGATTCGTCCCCAAGGCCCCATCGGTTCCCTTCCAGAAGCAGTTCCAGTCCAGGGTTCCCTCGGGTTTACCTGGACAGAACCCAGGAGTTTTCTACCCTCGGCAGCATTTCATTTAGTAAGGGGACCAATGCCTGGGGTCTTCGGTCTTCAAGCAGTTTGAATTGTGGAGGATATCCAGCTTGCTTGCCAGGTGTGTGAGCTGTCCTTCCCTCTCCAGTTGAGGGCCCATTTCCGCCTCATGGTCTCTGTCTATGGGGCTCTCACTCTCAGATTTATGTAGAGCTGTGGGATATATATGATGTATATTCGGCTCGTGCCCTGCGAAGGACTGGCGACCTGTCCAGGGTGTACCTCTCACCCAATGTGCGCTGGAGACAGGCACTGGCAGACCCCTGTGACACTGATTACCCAATTAAATATTGTTAGCCAATGGCGCTTCGCAATTTTTCGTATAAAGGGGCTCCTTTTCCCAATGCCTCCGTGTGCTCCCATGGGTGCTGGTTTTGCGTGCCAGGATCGTTTCCCGACCGTATCATTTGCTAGTCCGCAACAGGTGTGTGCGGTGGTTGTGCTTTGGTGCATTAATGATGGTTGGCGTTGATAGAGATGGCTTTTTCCAGTATCTCTTTTTGGTGCGGTGGCTGCGTGTACTGACCGGAGTCTCGGCTGTAAACAAGCCCATAATCTCGGCTTCAGGCATAACGATCACTTATTCTCTAGCATGCAACAGGTATGTTCAGTGATTTTTGTAGTTAAACATATAGTCAGTCAGCTCTGATGGAGATTCATCGGCTTACTAACTTTGTGCACACTGTTAGAGCCTCTGCTCGGAGCTCAGAGGAGCCTCTGCCCACAAACCTTGCATAAAAATTCTGCCCTTATCCGTTAGTATTTGTCATTTTCTGCCCTCAGATCTTTTTTTCAAATTCTTGTAATTGTGTAGGGAACTCTGACCTCTGAGCTGTGAATATTTAGTTTGTTTTATGTGCTGGTCATAGACACTGCTGTTTTTGCTGACCCGGAAGAATGGGTGGGATTCCCCTATTGCGTCACTGATTTGAGGCTTCCTCTTGGTTGCCAGCGCTGCTGCGGCTGTAGCACTGCCTGAGTGAAGTGCACACCCAACGTATATCCACTCTGCATGTGTGAACAGCTAGTGCTCTTCAACTCAGGACTAACTCATCAACGTGCCTTGTAAACTGTGGATGAAGGTTTCTCTTCCCTGGTCACTTGGATCTTCCTGCCCTCATGCATTTACAGTGAAACTCTTATGTGCTTGATTTGTTTGTTTTAGGAAACTGTGTGTGTGAATTGTGCCTTTCTACAGGGTGCTGGTGTCGTGTGGAGCGACGGGTCAGTGGAGCCAATCTTAGGGTGGCGAGTGCTGTGACCACGAGTGATTTGGGGTTTGGTGCCTTGTGCTGTTCCCCTGTCATGGGGAGTATGCTGTGAGTGGTGTGATTGGGGGTGTTGGTGTCTAGTAAGGTCCTGCTGCTGGATGCTCCACTCGCTACCAGCCCCGAGAGAGAGCTTATTCAGCCTCTTTTTTTTAAATAGCACAGCACGTAAATTTTAAATACTATTTTCACATTTAATAAAAAAAATGTCTGATTCTGACCCACGCCTCTTTGCCCTTACTTTTACCCGGCTTGACGGGTCTGCGTGCCTTTTGGTTTGTTTGAGGTCAATTTATTTGTTGACATTCTGGGACTTTCCACTGGGTGTCCCTCTAAAATATTTTTAGACACTCCTCCCTCCTAACATCGGGAGCCCAAAAATCTGTGCCCCCCGGGCTGGTTTCTCTCTAGCTTGGCGGGGTCACAATATGAAGAGATTATTAGGTTAATTGCTTAAAATGGACAAAATGTGAAAATAATAAGTATATGTTTGCAAAATAAACTATGCAAAAACATCCCATGATGTGCTGTAAAGGGCATGCACATTCCATTAGTGGTAAGAATCGAACCCAATCAGAGGTCTGAGAGTTTTCAGAAATGCTTGCTCACACTGAACCATTGTGATTTCTTAATTACCATTACTTATATAAATTTGTTTTAACTTTTTAACCCAAAGTCTTAGGCTACGTTAAAACTTAGGCAGCCTGATGCGACACAAATCCGACAGTATCTGATTTGTTCAGTCAGTGTCTGAACGGCCGAGTCTTTTTCCATCATGAGTCCCCATTCAGACGTGCTTTCTCACGGTTAATTGTTGCGGGAAAAGACGGTGCTCAAAGGCATTATTAGGCGTCCTTATTTTGTAAATATTCCGTTTGTCTCTTTCATTACAATCTTCTTCCTTAATATTATTTTATTTTATTTTTACAGTGTCCTGCCCTGATAATAATAAAGTTGTCTCGGATCAGACATTATTCTCAACAAAACCGCTAGCAGAGCATTCACAGAAATATTAAAATCTCAGAACAGCGGAGTCTCCTCTTCTGCACATGTGCATCGGAGCCGGATACATTGAGACAGACCGGATTTCATAAAAAAAAAAAGGAAAAAAAAGTGCATTTAGACCTGCAGTGCGAAACATAGCCTCAGTTTGGCTGACGAAGCTTTCTGTCTGGTCCTTGATCAAGGTTGAAAACTAAGGGTGATCGGGACTTCTCCGTCGCCGTTTTTTGGCTCTGGATTTCATTGCGGCTTGATGTGCGCCTGGCTCTGCTTTTAAGTCAGAACTGAAATCCTACCCTTTTTTCTCTAGCTTTTCAATGAGTGAGGGGTTTGTTTGACTAAACATATACAATATTGAAATTTCAGCATAACTGTCCTTAATTCTACTGGTTCCTAGATGGATTGAAATTTAATACATTTTTGATTATGGCTGTGGTTAACATGCAGGAAAGATTGTATTTAATAACTCGGCTTAATAAAGAGCTCGAGAGACTTTAAGCGAAGGCTCCTAACTTCTGCAGATTCCTGCAACCACTGCTTTGAGACTAACGATCAAACAGGAGCCGCTCCCCATTTCTCTTGCAGTCATAGGGGGGAAATCAGCTATCAAAGAAAGAATTTAAAACCCGCTTCCACTCTTCGTCTTCCTGTCTTTCCTGTGACCCACTGCTTAAAAGAGTTCAAGTGAAAAACACACAATTAGGCTGAACTTCAGTGGAGACTGATCTGTTAAGTGTCTCTCAGGGGGTGAGGAAAAGGACACCCAGTCTCTTCTCAAAGCCTCATTCAGATGGCCTGACTGCGTTAGGCGAATGCAGACGGGAGTCTAGTTTTAAGATGACATGCACAAGAGCCTGTTAGACGAAGATGAATGGTTGTGTTGGAGGTAGTTTGGAGATGTATGCTAATTTTGGGAAAGAGTCAGCATGTCTAAACGTTCAAAGTGAATATTGTCCTTGTATGACTGTACCTGCTGTCAAAGAACAGATTGTGGGAAGAAACAATGAAGATGAAAAAAATGATCAACAATGTGATTTTTTTTCCCTAAGAAGTTTATTAAATTATGTTGGAGGAGCGATTCTGGTTCCACACATCTGAGCCAGATGGAGGCAGTGGTCCGTCACAATGTGTTTGACAGCAAGGATGTGAGAACTTCCCAGTGCAGTTCAAACATTTACTCTAAGACTTTGATGCAGAGAAAGTTTCTTAGAAGTCATTTCCTCTAGTACCAAAAATTCCCTTGTGAAGATGCCTCCCGAGGACATGGTCTGCTGCTATATTTAGAGATTATTGACTTTATGAGAACAATGATGAGTTTCTCATCAAATTTATTGGATAAGCATGCACTACAAAAAAGCACTGAGCATTTAGGCATTTAAAGCCTAATGGATTTTGGACAACTGCTCCACAAAATCAATATATTGTTACATTAATATTACTTGTTTCTGTTGTTTAGGTTAGAAGCTGGGTGAAATGTGTGCTTGCCTTTGTAAAGGTTTCCGAAAGCGTATTAAGCAAAAGACAAAGATGGTGCCTCAGAATTGTTTGGTTTGTGAAATGTGGTACAGTGAAGGTAAGTGGTATTTGACCACCCTCTCGTGTGAAATACTTGCCAAACCACACAGAAATTGAACAGCTCATCTGGAAACCTTGTCATCAACCTTGTTGATGCAGTATAACTACCTTATGTCTCATTGTTTTGCTCAATTTCTCCATGACAATAAACTTTAAAAAGTCTTTTTTTCGTTTGTCGCTCCCCGACTCCAACCTGAGGAAAGAGATGGCCTGCACTTTGTCCACATACTTCTTCTCACAATTGGCCTTCAAACCAACTGGCTGAAGGGTTGCCACATGCTGTTCTGGAGTCCATGAACTAGCACAAGCCAGCCTTTGAGATACGCCAGGATCTGGAACTCTCTCTGCCACAACGGGGCCAGGCCCACCTCCAACACCTAGAAGTTTGAGACGGGCAACGACAGGCCAATGTGTGGGATGTTCCCAACCTAGTGATATGGGAGCACCGGTACATGATTTTATGCATCCTTCTAAGTGAACCAATCCACAGGACAAATGCACGTAAGCATGTTGTGGACCATGAGATTCTGGACCGACACTAGCTTCTGCTCTGAACGGTATTCTTAAAAACCATTTTTGGCTGTAATCTATTTACATGACAGAACTTACTGAGCGTAACCGGGCTTCTGAGGTATATGTAAACAATTATCAGGTCAAGAAGTTCCCAACAAACCACATATTGTATGTAGGTGTCTTTCCAAATGGGATACGGCACAGTGATGTATCTAGCCAGCTATGGTTGCTTTCTTGAAAATAGGACACGACTTCTGAGAAAAAGTCATTTAAGTTATGTATGATGAGAACATAGAGGTGTAAACATTTCGGCAATAATGGTTTTAATGCAAAATTCACACTTATTTTCAAGAAGACACTTAAAGATGACTCATGAACCTTTAATGAGAAACGATAGGGGTTCTTAATTCAATTTGCATTTGTATCTAATCAAGATTATAAATAAACTTTTTGCCTAAGAAAACCCTTGGTCCCAGCTCCCCTTTCTTCCTTGTGTGAACTGGTTTGGTGTCAGACAATGTGCACTCTTCAGATTCTAATTAGCTGAAAGTGTGTCCAGCTGTGTTCCTGACAGAGCTTAGAATATGCTGCATTCAGAGCTTTCTAAATATCTGAGATGTGTGAGTGTTCAGCAGAGGTTGACAGGGAAAGCAAGCTGTCGGATACAAGACTAATTCTAGAGAGAGATTAAGAGCGTTTTGCCCAGTTATACAACATTTGATGTGCTATTTCACACACAGTTGGTGACAGCCAAAGACAAAGAGCACAAATAAATGAGAAATAATAAGCTTGGGATGGTAAATAATGCTCAGTTGTGCTCTTGCTTAGACGATGATCGCTAACAAAACAGGTTTTACGATTATTTTCTTATTAGTGTCCAGGGTAAAGCATCTTGTGACAAAACCTATTGCTTTTCATGTGTGAGCTCCAATTACTGTAAATCTGAAATCTCAAACATCACTACACTGCAAAAAACGGAAATCTAAGTAAAGCTGAAAAAGCTTGAATTTAGATAAAAAAAAGAATCTTGATTGTCTTATTATAAGAAGAATTGTCTAGTTTAGACGTTTAGGGTGTAAATTATTTAGCGTATTTTGTGAAAACATGACCTAAACTTTCTTGAGAAGAAAAAAAAACAAGATTCTTTACGTGCTTGAAAAAGGAAACTTTGTAAAACAAGCTTTTGATTATAAAAAAACACAAAATTTTCAAACATATTCATTCATTCATTTTCCAACCTGCTTATTCCCTTTTTGGGGTCTGCTGGTGCCTATCTCCAGCACACATTGGGCAAGAGGCAGGGGTACATCGTGGACAGGTCACTAGTCCATCACAGGGCAAATCAGTAACATCTGGTCCGCACAACTTTTACCGACAGCTAGATAAGGACAGGTTTCGAAAAATTCAAGCGTTTGCTAAGAACATGCTAAGCTTGTTTGGGTCGACATATTTATGTGAGAAAACACAGCTAATGGACTCTCACCTGTGACACTCCTTGTGCATCAATACCACTGCCTTTGAGCCAGACCTGGCCTTTGTGCTGCAGTCCAGATCTCAGCATCACCCGTCACATTAATGCAGGCAAGTCATTTACATTAAGTCTCTGAAGTAATTTTTGTTGAGATCAAAATTGTTTTTAAAATCAGTTTTCGCTCCAGAAAAACTTCTAAAGTTTAATTAGCATTTATATTTACGGTTATGTCATTATCAAATGAGCCCTGCACTTGTGGATTTGCCTATTGCTCTTTTCTCTGTTTATTCACAACAACATCGAACAGCCATCATGATATGTTTCATGTTTTAAATGTAATTTACTTTCAAGAGTACTTCTGTTTAAGAAAATAAAGTTTAGTGAATATTCTTTTTTTTTGTGTCCTGCCCTGGTCAAAAGCCATCACATGGGGGAGTTTGAGTTGAACAGTTTTATTATTTCCAGCGGAGTGAACACGTGGTGTGGTGTTTCCACATCTGGATGGAAGCACTGAATGTAAGTACTTATTTAAGAATGTATGTAGTTTTTCCCACGGATCAGTTAACATTAATTGCATCAGGACAAGGCGGTCTTAAACGGAAACGGAGAGTGAATAAGGGATTGGGGAAGGTGAGGGGGAAAGGTTCAGGAATGAGAAGAATGGGAAGAATACCTTCCTGAACATACCATGTGAGCTTGTTACAAATCGTTACAGTTCGTTTTTAAAAAAACAAAAACTCGAACTCTTTGCACATCTCTGAGCTCTGAGCATCCAGTTTAACTACCAAACTAAACAGTGGGTTACATCTCTACTGGTGTTTTTTTTTTAGGATTTAAACATTATTATACTGCTGTTTAAAATGACCATAACAATAAATAAACTTTTGTACCGAATCTGCTGATTTTGTGTTTTATTTAGGCACAGCAAGCTTTTGAAAGACTGCTGTTGACTCCCATCTTACTCACTCCTGACATCAAACAGCAGTTTATTATTGAAGTAGATGCTTCTGACTCGGAGCCGAGTTGTCACAGACCACTCACTCAAACCCGTGATCTGTCTCCCCAGATGAGAGAAACGATGAAGTTGGTGACTAGGAGTTACTGGGAGAGTGGTTTTTGGTGTGGATCGATCACCAAAACTTGTTGGTAATTTGTGGCGCTAAGGATCTCAATGCACGTCAAGCTTGCTGGTGCTCAGAATTCTCCCCTTTTGATTTTGCAATCACATACCATTTCCCGTCATTTTCTTGGGTCTGGCAGGTCAGAGGAACCAGTTTCAGAATTCGGGATCGAGTGCAGAGTTACGTGACCCTGCTGCCCTTACCACAAACCTCTGTGTGAGTTGGGCATCCGGTGGGCTCACAGGGCTAACTTCTTAGCAAAGTCTGGCACGCAGAGAAACCAAGCCTTTTTGTGGCCGTCCGATGTAGAGCATTTCGTACACGTGTTCCATCTGTGTGCAGAACAATCCTTTAACAAACCATCTCTAACCCCTGCCAGCACTTTCTCATCTGTGCTCTCTTGTACCACTGGATTTTGTCACAGCTTTACCCAAATCACTGGGGTTGTCCACACTTTTGTCAAACAATTATAGGAAACAGAGTTGGAATTGAATTGGAATTACAGGAAGTGGAATTTAATTAAGGGAAATTCCATATATTGCTGCTTGTGAGCATTTATTCAGGATTGCATTTAGTGAAAAAACACGTAATGTCTCAGATAGAGTTGATTTAAAGCAAGTAAATAAAGAATTGGTAAACATGATACGATTCCAGATTAACTATACATTCAATATTCGATTACTACATAATATATGTCTCAACTCAGAAAAAACAAACAAGGCATTCATGTATTTCACTCACTTTTTATTGCATCGAATCTGGCCTCACTAAGATTGCGTCTTTCAGGCCTAAATGTCTTAGCAATAATACTAAAAACACTTTCTCCAAGAGCAGATGAAGCAGAACAACAGGATAATGATGACAGGATGTTGTACTGGAAGGATACTCGTCCGTCCAGTACAGGAGAGGACCAGACTCCTCGTTTGGACTAGGCTTCACTAACTTAGCACCTCCTCTGATGCTGGTGCTCAAGTGGAATTTCTTTTATTTCAATTCTGTTTCCTGACATTCCAATTCAATTCCAGTTCCATTTCCTGTCAGCTGCTGCAATTCTAGAGAGTGAACTCATTTATTTACAATTCAATTTATGAATGGCCCCAACCCTGTGATTAGCCTTTTATAGAGATCTGAGTAAATTAAATGCAAAAAAACTTGATTTCTGTTATTTCAATAACACTAGGCTCAAAGTTTGTTTTGGACTATTAACCGTACTGTTGACTTCCTTCGACTGTCATCTGGGTGCAAAGTCATGAGCATTTACAGAGGATAGCTTACGATAATCCTATTACGACTGAAACTGTAGGTTTTTAAGCTTGTAAGTCTATGAGACATTATTTCTACGGCATAATACCAGTCCCACAGGCCTAATGCAAATCATCAAGCCTCTCACATTTTGATTGCTTTTTAAAAAATGAAAGTGAACTTTGAATCTTATTTGTGCCAGCATTTAATAAAACAGAATAATTAAATCGTCTATCGACTTCTTTTTCCTAAACTCTACAGAGGGTTTATGCTACAGTCGGAATTGAGGTGAGCGTGCCACACGGCAGAAAATATCTCTTGGAACATTAATTATACTTCAGAGTCTCCGAGGATGCAGCAATGCCTCCAAACTGTTCCTAATTCATCGAATGTGCTTGTTTTTTTTTTCTAGCTAAACCTCTGCTGCCTTTATAACTCTAATCAATTTCCAGTGGAAATCTGAGCTGCTATCCATCTTTAGCCTTTTATTCTCTATGTTGTGCCACATTGGAAATGAGCCTGCTGTGCATTTATATTTAAATGCCCCCTGTGTGAAAAGATCTGCAAGGTAAATAACCGTAAATGCACTGTTTGTCAAGCTGCACCATTCACTAAACCCCACTATGTGTGAAATTAAATCTGTATTGTTGCCTCAAGCACCTCCAAAACTTCCTCTGAGTGAAGCTGTGTTCATGTGCTGCCGGCTCATTTCAGACTGATATTTCCAATGACACAGATACTTAACATGCTGTAGGTTCCTCAGCACAGTGTGAGGGAACATTACAGCCTCAGGACCAGAGTCACACGGTCAGAGGAGGAAGTCACTTCCATTGCTCCCATCTTCCAATCAGGAACTCCACCGGTGATTCTATAGGTGACAAAAGGGCCTGATTGGCCTAAAGCATAACCCAGTGCTCGGTAGGACACCAGAGGACACGGGGAAGGACTGTGGATCCATAGCCAACGGGAAAAGAGGATAAAAATACTCTGCTGACAAGTCAATTAATCAGGGTTTGAAGGTGTAACAGTGGAGGAGAGGAGTCGTGAGGTGAAGATCAGCGGGTGTTAACAGGTTCATAGGGAAATGGAGGCAGAACGGTGTCTGCTTTTACAATTTCATTTTTAACTGATTAACCAAGATGAACATTTATTGCTGTCACGAATCGTGTTAGGAAAAGCTTCTGCAACAGGGTTCATCATCATGAGTCCAGGAGTCACCGCTTTGACCACAACGGGACGAACAGTGACACGAAAGGCCCAAATTTCTTGAAATGAACAACATGTGCTTCTCAGAGAGTTCTCAAATAATCCTTAATTGTTTGAGAGTAACCTTGTGACATCTTGATGCACATCATTGATTTGGGAACAGAAAGAAGGGTAACGGCGCATTCACCTTAAGCTGTGCTTTCTGCCAGATTTTTTTCTTCCAGTACTGGAGAGATTTTTATTTTATACGTTGTCTTGAAATAAATCCATAAAAAAAAAAAGCTTTGCATCCTTAAAGGGTTACAATGAATCTTGGAATCTCATTTTTCTTGTTTGGAAACTAATAATTTTTGTTCCGTTTTAATATCATTCATTCACAATAACTTCTGTAAGACCAATAGACATGCTTCAGGTATCACCTATCACCTTGATTGTCATGGCAATTCTTTTCCACTCAATAATATTAAATAAAAAAATTGATAAGCTTGTCCGGTCTTGCTCAAAAGCCATCACATGGGAGACTATATGCTTTGCTGAGTTGGACAGTTTTACTTTCTCCAGGGGAGTAAAACACCTGGTATGGTGTTTTCTCCTCTGGATTGAAGCATTGAATGTATGTAAATATTTATTAGTTGTGGTTCCCACGAGTCAGTTTACATAAGTTGTGTCAACCGGCAGCAGCCAGGCCGGCCCCACCGACAGCACGGGGCGGCCCCAGCAGGCCCCACCCGCGACCACCGCCACCCGCAGCCCCGCCAGGGAGGTGGGGGGGCGGGGAGGAGGAGGCGACCAGGAGACCAGAAGAGGGCAGAGAGGGAGGCCACACCAAGCATAGCAGAGCCACCCCCCAGCCACAACCCGGCCCCGCACCCACCCCGACCAGCAGCCTCAGACCCCTCCCCCAGTCATCCATCCATTCATCAATCATTCTATCCATACACCCATTCATACTCGAAGGGCGGTCAGTCACTGTCCAGTGGACCCGCGCTTACCTGGGGTTCCCCGGAGCCCACGCTGATGGAGGGCGCATACCCTCCCAGGACGGAAGACAGAGACGGCCGCCCACCCACTACCCATGATCTGCTCCCAGTTGGGGTGTAGTGTATGTGTTTGTGTATATGTTGAAGAGGTAAGTTGCATTAAAACTGGGGAGTGATGTCCTGGAGTATCACCATTGGCTGACAGCTGACGTCCAGGCACCACCCCCCATTCCCTACGTGTCTAGTATGTATGTAAAATAAGAGGGCAGTCAACTCCGCCCTAGAATTATGGGGGGGGGGCTACAAATCTGCACCCCCACCCATCAGATCTGGACGAAGAGACTAGCCCTCCATTCCTAAATGTAGTGTGTCCTTGCAAGTGATATATGGGGCACCGGGGGGAGACCGGCCCCTGAAGCGGGTCAGTGCCAGATGTTATTGATCCTGTGACTGCTCCAGGAGGCAGGCCCCTCTCCAGTGCCCAGGAGATGTTAAGTCTCTAATTGAATTAAAACTGTGGGTCCCCTGTCCTGGGGTAGGTTGGGGGGGCCCATCAGTGATAGGCCGCCCCCTCCCCAATCTCCCACAGAGATTGAGACCTCCCGGGGTCCTATGTGTGGGAGTCAAGTAAATGTACCGGGAGCCGATGCGGGGACCACGCCGACGCGCCAGCCGCCCAACCCCCCTCCCCCCCATCCAGGGGCGGCCCCTCCCCCTGCCCCGGGGGACACGGGAGAGTCACCAAGGGGGGACGCGGGAAACCGCCCGGACATCCCCCAAACCCCCACCCCCGAATCACAGAGCCCCCCGCCCCCGCAGAGGCAGCCGGCACCTGGCAGGGCAAGAGCAGTAGCACCCCCGGGAGACAGGACCACAAACTACATGCTGTCCCACAGGAGAGGGCAGTCCCACCCGAAGCACACCCATTCAAAAGCAGGAACCGGTCATCTGTTGAGATCTTTTAACTAAAATTCAGAGGAATTGGGGCATTAATAAGAAGTGACAAATAACAACTGATAAATTGATTAGCTTTTATTTTATCAACTCAAAATTAAATATTTTTTTCTGGTAAAGTGTCATTATTAACAGTCGAAGCGTTAAATTGTGTTCTAAAATGTGCATCACATTGCAGCATAGCCTTGAAAACATTTAAAACTGTTCCTCTAACTACATGAAACAAACTTAATGTCAAGAGGAAATGTTAGTCCCATAACATTAACATCTGTCCTTGAGCTAGTTATTATGTTAGCTTGAGAAAGACATCACATTATTGCATTAAACGTATTATTTTCTCTTTAGATTACAGCCTTTATCCGGTGTAGTTACAGGGTAGTGAGGGTAACTATTCATTCCCCTGTAAACATAATTACCCTGTAATAACTGTCCCACGAGTACACAGCGACCATCGAGTAAGTACACAGTAAAGACGCTGTAAATTAAGGGCTGTAATCTGAAGTCTTACTAAAATGATCTATTCTTGAATAGTGATGATAAATTTTTATATAAATATTTTGTTAAAGGGTTACAAAATCATTCTGGTTTATAAAACCAGAGAAGAATTTTGAAAATTTTCCCATTAAGAAATTGATCTTGAGCTAGATCTGTCCAAAATCAGATCAACAACACAGTTCAAATTACCTTCAAACTGATGAGTGGTTAAATGTAGTATTCTTTTGAGTCATTTGTTAACAAAACTAGCGTCAAAATTGTTTGCATAGACATTTGCAAGCAACACTTTTGTTTGGCGTAACATTCTATAAGAAATCTGTCTTTTTTATCAACAGAGCAATCAAATTGAAAGCTTTCCTGAATTATATTTGCAATCTCTGGGATTGTGAGTTAAAATTTAAGTGGAATACCCGGCCTATCCAAGGGACCTTGAGCCTTTGATGTTCATTAAGCCTGAAATGGGTCTCCTGTAAAAATACTGATGAGAACCCTCTATAAAGGGCTATGCCGAGGTCCTTCCATACAGGTCGACACTAAGCTTAAATCAGAATCAGAAAAAGTTTTATTGCCAGGTACAGCAAAGGGAAGAGTACTTTACAGTACTAGGAATTTTTCTTGGTGTCAGGTGCCACCACAGATACAAAGTGTGTACATTATGAACTTAATATAAGTTAAGTATTAAGTTAACTAGAATAAGTTAAATATATTAAATATAAGTTAAATATATAAATGAATAGTAGTGCAGTTCACAGTAGGGATATTGTTGGAAGTGACTTCCTCTTGTGGTAGTTGGGGTATTGTTTATCAGGCACACTGCACTGGGAAAGAAACTGTTCTTATGACGTGAGGTCCTTGTCCTTATGGACCTGAGTCTCTTCAGTCTCAGGGACTGAAAGAAATAATTTCCTGGATGAGAGGGGTCAGCTGCGATCTTGGCTGCACGTCTCCGGGTCCTGGAGACGTACAGCTCCTGAAGAGATGGAAAACTGCAGCCAATCACCTTCTCAGCTGAGTGGATGACACGCTGCAGCTTGGCTCTGTCCCTTGCTGTGCCTCCAGCAAACCAGACCATAATGGAGGATGAGAGGACTGATTCAATTAGGGCAGTGTAGAAGTTAACCAACATCTTCACAGGTAGGAGATACTTCTTGCTGGGCCTTCTTGGTGAGGGAGCTGATGTTCTGCTCCCATTTCAGCTCTTGGGTGATGGTGATGCCCAGGAAGCAGAAGAACTCAACAGCTGTCATCAGGGAGTCACAGAGGAAGACGGGGGATAGGGGGGCTGGATCCTTCCTGAAATCCACTATCATTTCCACTGAGCTCCAGGTTGTTCATGTTGCACCATGATACCAGGCGGGCCATCTCACTCCTGTAGGCTGACTCATCCCCATCAGAGATGAGGCCGATAAGGGTGATGTCATCAGCAAACTTCAGAAGTTTAACAGAGTGTTGAGCTGATGAGAAAGCACACAGCCTTGTGGGGATCCAGTGCTAATGTTCCGGTAGTCAGAAACATGCTTTCCTAGCCTCACAAACTGCATTCTTTCTGTCAGGAAATCCACTGTCCAACTGCACATTGAGTCAGGCACATTCAGCTGAATGAGCTTGTCTTTGAGCAAAGCTGGGACGATCGCATTAAAAGCGGAGCTAAAGTCCACAAACAGTATCCTGGCATAGGATCCTGAAGAGTCAAGGTGTTGGAGGATGAAGTGGAGGGCCATGTTAATAGCATCGTCTACAGATCTATTGGCTCTGTATGCGAACTGTAGTGGGTCCAGGAGAGGGTCTGTGATATCCTTGAGGTAAGACAGCACTAGGCGCTCAAAGGACTTCATGACAACAGAGGTCAGCGCAACAGGTCTGTAGTCATTAAATCCTGTGATCCTTGTCTTTTTTGGGACTGGAGTGATAGCTGAGGTCTTGAAGCAGGCTGGCACATGGCAGATCTCCAGTGAGGTGTTAAAAATGTCTGTGAACACTGGGGATAGCTGATTGGCACAGTGCTTCAGGGTGGACGGGGAGACAGAATCTGGCCCTGTAGCCTTGCGTGTGTTTTGGCATTTAAACAGTCTGTTCACATCCTTCTCATTGATGGTGAGGGGTTGTCTATTGTCTATCAAAGCGACAGTAGTGCTCATTTAGCCTGTTGGCCAGGTTCAAGTCATTCACAGAGTGGAGGGCTCTAGATGTGTAGTTGGTGATTGCCCTTTCCAGACAGAATCAGAGTCACTGGATTGGAATTGTTTTTAATTCTCTCACCATGCTCTTTTTTTAGCTCTACTCACCTCCTCGCTAAATCTGTACTTGGCTTCTTTTAATTTACTTTTGTCACCACTTTTGAAGGCAGCCTCTTTCTCTGACCTGAGCTGTCTGAGTTTAGCTGTGAACCAGGGTTTGTCGTTGTTGTAACTCACCCTGGAGCGTGATTAATGTAGGACGTCACAGTGTCTGTATACTCGTCCAGACTGTTGGTTGCAGACCTAAAAACATCCCAGTCACAATCCAAAACACTCCTATAGTTCCTCCACAGCCTCACAGGTCCACATTTTTGATGTTCTCACAACAGGTTTGCAAAGTTTTAGTCTTTGTCTATAAGCAGGAATCAGGTGTATCATGATGTGGTCAGACTGGCCCAGTGCAGCACGAGGGACAGCATGATAGGCATCTTTGATGGTAGTGTAGCAATGGTCCAGTACATTGTCTTCTCTAGTCGGGCACTTCATAAATTGTTTGTATTTGGGCAGTTCGCGGGAAAGATTACTTTTATTAAAATCCCCGAGGACAATAACCAAGGCATCCGGGTTTGTTCGTTCCACACGCAATATTTCGTCAGCCAGCGCGCGCTTTGCGCACATTGCCTTGCGGCGGGATGTAAACACTGATGAGAATGAATGAGTTGAACTCATGGGGCGAGTAAAAAGGCTTGCAGTTAATGGCGAAGGCCTCCAGGTCCAGGGAACAAAGATGAGACAGAACTTTCACATCGTTGCATCAACTGTTGTTAATGTAAAAACAGATTCCTCCACCTTTTGTTTTGCAGGAAAGCTCTGTGCGTCGGTCCGCTCTGTAGACATTAAACCCAACCAACTGTAAAGGAGAGGTTAGCTGCTAAGGCCACAAAAAAGCTCCTTCTGACCCTAGCCAGGATAAAACCTAATATGATGGGAAGCCGCATATTACTGAAGAGAGTTTAGCTGTCCTTGGTTGAGGGAGCTTGCAACCAGAACGAGCTGCACCCTGTCTACCCCGGGGGAGAATTGAGCGGAGACTGCTTTGAGGCCTAAAGGAGGGCTACCATCATCCTGCACCCAGAGGGACATGGACGAAGACGTCATTGTTCTCCGCCTAAGGCAAGGGAGGTAATAAATTAGGGAGCTTACAAACCACCTGACAAAAGGAGTTGTATAGAATACTCAGAAAGGTATTTGAGAGCATGGCATATCAGCTGCAACACCGGAGGGAGGAAGATCTGAAGTGGAAAAATTAAAGATTGTGTCCCTTCCGATGCTGCGAGGTGTAGCAGATCCTCAACAGGATCATGTGAGGTACCGGGTAATGGGCTACACAATTCACTCGTAGACCTGATGGGGCGCACGCTAGATGTACGGTAATGTCATGAAAGAATTGCCTGACACCACTCGACCTGTATCATAGTCATAAGTTTTGAAAGAGCTAAGATGATTCGTAGCAACGGCAACGGCACTGAAACAGGGGGGGCCGCAGCGGTTTTGAGAGCGTCGCCGCGACTTCTAGCTCCGATTCAGCTGCGGCCCCTGAGGACGGCAGAGCACGAAGACACAGAAGGCGGTGCCCTTTCGGATGCTGCGGCGGAAGCAGATCGTCTATAGGATCATACGAGAAGCCGAGCAATGTCTAAGCATCGCTCAATTCACGCACGCCTGACGCATTGGGATGACGTGAGGAATCGCCTGACGTCACTGGCCTTGTACCGACAGCTAAGGCCTTGGAGGAACTCAAGGTTTGTAGGAGCACCAGAAACCAAAGCGTTAGTGTCCACTTCCTCAAGAAGGATCTCCAGTAGTCGAATTCAGAGGATGGTACCACCATTCGCTCCGAGGAAGAAAGCAGAATGAGTGTAGAGCGAGCCCCCTCTTATAGAGCGGCTGATTGCCAATCATCATTTTAATTTAATGAATGTTTTTGCAATACTCGTTCATAGATAGCAAATGTGTCGCAGAGTTGCAAGCGGAAGAGAAATGCCTTTAAGCCAAAGAAATGCCTATAGAAGGACAGCAGATGAGAAAAACAACTCTGGTGAAAAATCCAAAATGGCCCGTTCAAGCTGTTATTTGAAAAAGAATTTGCTGGTAGCTGGTTGTTAGATGGTCCAATCAGGTCTGAGCAAGTCCACCAGTTCAAAGTCATTATTAAACGAGTAAAAGGGCATTGTGTCAATCATATCAACCATGAGTTTATATAAGGTGCGGAACATGCGAGAAGATAAACAAAGAAAAACAAAGATACACGACAACGTTGAGGATCGAAGATGCAGTAGTCGACCAAGAAAACTTTAGCAGAACAAAGGCTGGTGCTACACAAAAAGTACAATTCCATTAGAGCCCATGTCCATGTAGCTGGCTTGGACTAAATATATATTTATCTTCAGTGAACTTCACTAAAATTAGTTAGGACTTTTTCTGTTTATTTTTGGACGTTCATTTCAATCTCGCCATTACGTTTAGCGCGGAACCTTTTTTTGAACGTGGAGAGCTCATTTCAGTGCTGCACCATTGCCTGGTGTTGTCTATGGGCGGCTCCATTTTGCTTTAGTTCAGCATCGGGAGTCTAGAGGCTAGACGCGAGAACTGTGCTCGGCTGAAATACTGTTGTTCTCTACAGGTATTTATGCATATTTTTGTTGTGACAATGTGATTTCAGTATATAAAGTGATACTCATGTCTTTATTGGTAATCATCTATGCAAAATGTAAATTTTCTTTGCTACTTTGGCGATCTATGATGTATAGTTATTATATATATGTGTAGCTCAAATATATAACTATTTATAATGTTAATTAGTATCTTGATTTTATATTGTACAGTATATCTATACTTCAGCATCGGGAGTCTAGAGGCTAGACGCGAGAACTGTGCTCGGCTGAAATATTGTTGTCTACATAATGTGTCCAGTCTTCAATTAAACTTCAGAACCAGAGTAAAACTGCTACATGCATGACTGTGATGAAAGGTTTTTTATAGTTAAAATAAGTCATTTTGTTTTAGAAATAAGTCTTTAAATCTTGGCAATTAAAGGGTAAAAATGTTGGATTTTTTTCTATTTGGTTGTTTTGATGAGAAGTGAGGCAGAGAAAGAGATTTGTGCATAAATATGTTGATATGATAGATTTTTACAGAAGTTTAATTTAGCGACAGTGCACAAGGGTTAACAGTACTTCAACAGCATTCTTTTCAACACATCACTATAACATATACCGTATTTTTCGGCTCATAAGACGCACTTTTTCTTCCCCAAAACTGAGGGGGAAAAGTTGGTGCGTCTTATGAAGCGAATGCAAACCGCCGCGAAGTCCGGTAACGGCCGTATGAGAGGTGTAAGAGCTCCGGAGCTCCGGAGCTAGGCCGAAGCCGCGGCCATATTTGTTTACCAAGCGCTGCGCGCTGACGTCATCGCACATCTCTGCCATTGCGCGGACGTAACGAAAACGGGGGGAAAAACTACATTTCCCACAATGCCTTTGTCATCCGCATCCATACTTACGTCAGCGAAACTACAGAGATCAGCTGACTCTCGCATTTGAGTGATCTCTCACGCTACAAACCCGTTTTCTCACGCTAAAATACATTTCAAGATGTGAAATGGGCACAGCTCATAGTTTGCCTGCTATGTTTTTTGAGCCTGACAATAAGATGATGATCGATAAGCATCGTCTTCAGTCTGTGAGGGTTTTATTTCCGCTAAACATTCACTTGGACAGTTTCACAATCTTGGACAGTTTGATCCTTTGGAGTTATTTGGGTTTTCATAAGCTGACAAAAATAAAAAGGATTTATATTAGAACAAAAAGCATACGCTTGTTTCCAGCGCTCGCTCTCTATCTCTCTCTCTCGCGGGCGCGCGCGCGCTCGCGAGGTAAACAAAACGATCTCAATGACTGAAACTCTTTAATAAACTCAAACTCAAATCATCTCTCAACGGTACATCTCACACATGTACATACCAGATAACAAAAACGTAAGTAACATGTTCTGCAATTAGGGAGTGTTTGATTACAGGGGGGCTCGACTAAAAAAGTTTCAGAACCACTGTATTATTACTAATGTGGGGGCAATCTTACTAGATATTATTAGTAATGTAGTGACAATGTTACTGGCTATTATTAGTACTGTAGTGACAATGTTACTGGCTATTACGGTATTACTAATGTGGGGGCAATGTTGCACTGGAACAGTGATGGTGATAACGAATGGTGAACTTTAGAATGATGAGTGGGGGCAAAGAAAAACATTACAGCCTTTTTTTTTGTTACTTTACTGTTTACTGTCTGTTCATGTTACATGTTTGGCTGTTAACTTTTACACAGTTGATATAAAATATTTTACAACAGCATTTGGTTCAGAATCTTTGAGGAGCCAGAGTCCGATTTACCCATGGCAACAGGAGAACGGACCACGCAGGCCCCACCCACGACCATCGCCACCCGCACAGTCCCCCCTGCGGCAGGCCCTTGCCCCAGGGTAGCAGCTAAAAGACCAGAAGTGGACATGGAGGTAGACTGGAGCCACCCCCAAGCCACAATCCAGCCTCGTGCATACCCTGACCAGCAGCCCTAAACCTCCCCCCCCACCTAGTCATCCATCCATCCTCCATCCACCAATCCATACATGAAGGCTGGCCAGCCATCGTCCGGGTCCACTCCAGAAGAGTTCTTAGAAACAAGAGACAAGTGAACAACAATGTTCTACACAGCAACACAGGAGAGGGTCCTGAGATGCACAGAGAATGGAAGGAAGTGCTCTTTTTATAAAAGAGCTGTAGGTATTTCATGACCAATTTAGAGACAACCTCAGGACACTATGTTTATTATGCCGTCACTGTGCAGTGTGCGCACACATCATAAAAAGAATACAAGCTGATCCCAAGCAACAACTTCAACACAAACACTTCAATCACAGACATGAACTCACCAAAAACTTCACATTCAAGCCTCCAGACCCACAGGGTGAGGCAACAAGGAGCTTTGTTGACCTACAAGCCCACAGCTGACCAATCCCAACTCTGGACTCGAGAGCAAAGCCATAGCAGAAGTGGTCTCAAATGCTAGAGCCTGAGTGGAATCCCTGAAGCTGTGGCTGCCATATGTCCCAGGAGCATCTGAAAGTATTTCACACTGACCCCTTGTCTGGACAACACCGCCCTATGGGCAAAAAGCAGGAGACCAACTCCATCATAAGAAAAGAGATGACCTACAAGAGGGTCAAATGACTCTTCTCCCATTTAAATTTCAACCCCAGATGGTCCAAGTGCCAGAGTAGTATGTCCCGCTGTCCAATAGGTGTTACTCGGACGCCTGCTCGGCCAAACAAGCATTTAACCCATCCAAGTACAACACACAGCAGTGAACAAACATACTGTGAACACACACTGGGAGCAGGGAGCTGTGGAAAAACTGGTGACATGCTCAAGGTCACCACAGTAATGGTTGTCACAGGAGGGAGAGAGTTTCAACACTCATCCCACCTTCGACTCCCAGTGGAGCTGGGGATCAAACCGGCAACCTTTTGATCTCCAGTCAATCACCCTATCCACTAGGCCATGACAGCCACTTGTGGTGGAATTAAGCAAGAAATTGACCCTGGAAAATGGTCAGAGAGGGTATCAGAGATTAAGCTCCATCTACCATGGCCACCGATCGTCCTACTCAAGGAGGAGCCTTCATCAGAGCGTTGCCCCCATGAGAAAGAGGATATCTATGTTCAGGAACTGTTGGATCTGCTATACTTGGAAAGAAAACCTGCTCTTTTTATTAACACTGTGGGTATCACTAGCACAAGGTGGGAGCTGGGATGATAAGCAGACCCTGAAAGGAAAGGGGCACTTCTTAGTAGAAGACCATGTCTGTTGCTGAGATGACCCAGACCCTCTGTCTCCTTCCTGATCATGGAGACCTTTGAGACAAAGTCATCCACGGCGAGACTGAAGAAACAACTTGGGGACACACATGCGTCCAGAAACTGGATTTGGTCTTTGGGAAGTATGGTAGCCTGATCTAACTACAAGTAGCAGTTTTGGACCACGTGAGAGGACATTGTTTGTCCAAAGTTCATCACAGCAAAGGGCAATACATATTTAGAACATATCTAAACGTTTTAAACTAGAAGCATTTCAGTCAATTCCATTAAGTTTTTTATTACAGTTCCCAAATTTCCCAAAGTATGCACAAAAATGTACGTTATCAAATATACTGGTGGCTGCAAGTTTGTGGGCGACACGGTTAAATTGTGAGTTTGCACTGTGGCCTTTCAGTAAGGACTCTTGAGAGGAGTTTGTACGTCTTTCCCATGGTTGTGTGGATTTACTCCAGGTTTGTGTGTCAAGTTAACTGAATATTCTTAGGAGTGGATGGGTGTGCTGCCCTGTGCTGGGCTGGTGACCCGCCCTCAGCCAAAGTGCACTGGAGAACCCTGTGACCCCGAAAAAGGAAGAAATGGTAAAAAAAAGAGTACATAAAAGTATGAGTGAATGAACTGCATTTATTTTCTTCTGAAACCAGCATCAGTGTTTTTCACCAGAGATCACAGTATTCTCCCACAGTAAAAACACAGGATTCCATTCACTCTGTAGCTGTAACCAATCCAAGGGGTTCTTTTGAATGGTTTAGTTTTTAAGTTCTTGAAAGTTTCTGTAGTTTTGGACTGGTATGATCTGGCTCTTGTATAGTTTCATATTTTTAAACATTTACTGATGGTTGTTCTTTTAAACTGGTGCTGCCTTTCAACATAAATAACACATGAAAATGATTTCTGGTGTTTTCATGCGTTTCTGAAAATGTTCTGTTGTCTGAGTGAAACAAAATATTTTCCTCCTAAATTATATTATGTACACAATATAAGTCAACCTGTGTTTTATTAAAAAAGTTCAAGAGGTTTTTTTTATTATGATTAGTTTATTTTCATGTGGCGCACAATGGCACAATAACCTTGTGAGTGACAGAAATGATAGATAGCTGCACTGAACAGAGCTGTTGTCATCAAGGTGTGAGAAAGATCTTATATGTTGCCAATAATCAAATTCAGGAAAGTCCAGGTTGAAGGCAGAGGTCTGAAACCGTGACTTCATGCTCATAATAGGGCTCGTAGTGGCCTCAAATTGCCCAGTGACATAAAAGTGGTACCCCAAGTGAGAAAGGAGCGCAAGGACGTAGAGCGCAGCGCGATGTGAGACAAACATGTGGAAAATAGAGGAGAAATGTTTGTTATTGTTCGTATCTCCATTTTTTCTTCGTATCGCGAAGCAATAAAATTCCCGAGAGACCTTTTGTATTTCAAACATTCCGTAACTCGAAGCATTCATATCTCAGGGTTCCACTGTATATAAAATGCTACCAGCTTCTCTGTAACAGAAACATGTTGTCTTGTGCACATCACTCAAATAGAGTGACAGCAGGGATAGCAAATCATGCTTAGCAAGAACTGGCAGCAGCCAAGAAATGAACTTAGAACTTCTGAGAGACAGAAGCTGCTGTTGGCGCTTAGTCTGATATATAGAGCAAGAGGGGTGCAGCTCTCATCTTTCTCCGTATTCCGCATATTTGGGGCAGTAAAAACTGTACGGAACACATATTGCTTTTAAAAAAGTGCAGGGGTATGTTCCCCCCAACTTACCTCCAAGTAAGAGAGTAGCTATATGTTCTCAGCATTCTGAGAAGTGGTGATACTCTCTCGAGAGCTGTTTTTAGTAGAGGCAATACTGAGTGCCAGTGCATAACAGCTCACTTAAAGCACTGTTCCCTTTCAGTCAAAATGCAGATGCTGTTGAAGTTTCGACTATGGGAGAACCCGAGCCTGAGAGGGGTGGAGCCAAACCTCTAAAGGGCAAATTGATTTGCGAGTGAAGTTGACTAGCAATCAACCGCTCTACAAGAGCAGAGCATAGCTGTACACTCCTTCTGCCTTCTTCCTCGGAGTGAATGGTGGTTGCTTTCTATTTCGAGGCTCATAACACGCTGAAATATCAAAAGTTGTTTACCTCTGCACTTGATGCCTAGATAGCTATTCCATCCTATCGCGGCACCTCTGATTCACAGCTAGAGCCAGTCAGTATCCACAGGTTTTGTCCTGTAATGTCAGTTTTTCCCGAAGATGCTAGCTTTTTTCTTGGGCTAGCTCCTCCGAGGCCTGCCACCCTCTGGGGTCGTGGCTGAGCCGGAGCCCAAAAGTCACGGCGATGCTCTCTAAGGCCGCGGTGGCTATCGATTTAGAGGTGCCTTCGAACACTCAATTGGCTCCATCGCAGCTGGATGATTGGTACTTCGGCAAGTGCCGGGACGCTGCTCCCCGCCCACCTCTGGTACCAATCTTCCTGGAGGTGCATGATGAGCTTACGAAATTCTGGAAGGCTCCCCTCTCTGCAAGGGGTCTGTAGCTCCTCCCCCTTCGCCACTCTGGTGCAGGCTGAAGCTAGGGGTTACACCGCGATTCCGTGAGTGGAGCAGGCTGTTGCGCTGCACTTGTGCCCGAACAGCGCTGCCACTTGGCAATCAAGATGTAAGATCTTTCAGGGTCTATCCATCGACCCAACTCCCCCTGGAGGGGATGAGGCCACCACACGCACCTCGCGGCCTTCCTTCGGGATGGTGGCACCCATCGTGTCAAAGAAAGATCTCACTTCCTTTCTGAGTATAACGGACTTGTCCACCCAGCCGTCGGGGACACACCCTCCTCAAATATTGACGGAGACCCCGACATGGGCACGAGCACCAAAAGGCCCAGTTAGTGGATGCGGCGGCCTCAGCCCCCTACACGCCACAGACTTGTCCCCAGGGCTCCACCCTGGTGATTCCGCCACTAAGCCCGCATCCGTGCGGCCCCGCCAAGGGTTACATCGGCACTGTCAGCTTGCCTGGGAGCCTGGCAGAAGCTTCCCGGGGTCAGCCAGTAGGTCCTCCGAACCATCCGGCAGGGTTACACGATTCAGTTCGTGAAACCCCCCAGGTTTCGAGGTGTTTTAGAGACCTCTGTCCCCCGCCTCACTCCTGCGAGAGGAGATCACTGCCCTTTTGAGCAAAGGAGCAGTCGAGCCGGTCCTTCCAGCCGATGCAGCAAGATGATTCTATAGCTGTTACTTTCTAGTCCTTCTGCCGTGCGTTCGTCCTGGGAATTGGTTCGCCACCATAGACCTGAAGGGCGCGTATTTCCACGTGGCGATAGCGCTGCAGTACAGACCCTTTTTCAGGTTCTGTTATGACGGCCAAGCCTATCAGTACCGTGTATTGCCCTTTGGCCTGTCCCTCTCCCCGCGCACCTTCACGAAGCTTCACTGACCCGGGCTTCCCTCGCCCCGCTACGCCAAGCAGGCATCCGTGTCCTAGACTACCTGTATGACTGGCTGGCTGACGAAGCCTCATCCAGGGACCAGTTGATCACACACAGGGGCAGAGTGCTCACACACCTCAGGTTTCAGGTCAACTGGGAAAGAGTCGTCTTGCTCCAGATTTTTCTTGGGTTTGGAGCTGAACTCCAAGAATATGAGGGTGCGACTTATGGCATAACACACCCGAGCCATGCTGTCCGCTCTCACAGCTGCGTCAACTCAACAGACGGTCAAACTGAAAGGATTTGGGGGCTCCTGGGGTATATGGCAGATGAAACCCCGGTGATTCCACTCGGGCTCCTGCATATGCGACCGTTTCAGCTGTGGCTTCGTTCTAGGGTTCCGAGTTGGGCATAGCACAGAGGTCAGCTTCGAGTGCCAATGACGCCTCGCTGCCTCTGGACCCTGAAGGTCTGGGGCTCCTTGACCTTCCTTTGTGCAGGTGTCTCCCTGGGCGGGGTCTCCAGCTAAAAGTTCTTCACCACGGACGCCTCCATGACAGGTTGGGGCGCCGTGTGTGGTTCCCATTGAGCATCCGGCTCCTGGACCTGGAGTCTGTCTCGATGGCACATCAACCATTTCTAGCTAGTTGCAGTCATACTGGCGTTGTGGCACTTCTCTACCAGTGTCACGTGCTTGTCAGGACGGACAGAACTGCGGTGGTTGCTTACATCAACTCCCAAGGAGGTGTTCGCATCACAGTGGGTGGTCCGGACAATCCGGCAGGGCTACACGATTCAGTTTGTGAAAGCCCCCAGGTTTCGAGGCGTAGTGCACACTCCTGTCCCCCGGACAGGCGCCTCATTCCTGCGAGAGGAGATCAACGCCCTTTTTTGACCAAAGGAGCAGTCGAGCCGGTCCCTCCAGCCGACATGGAACGTCGGTTTTACAGCCCCTACTTCCTGGTCCCCAAAAATCAGGCGGGCTGCGACCAATCTTGGACCTGAGGTGTCTGAACCGAAACCTGGCCAAGTTTCGGTTTCGGATGTTAATGGTCCGCTGCATTCTACCGTGCATCCGGCATGGAGCTGATCTCCGAGAGCATGCGGGCGCACCTGTCGGTAGATCGTGCCCGGACCTTGCTGGCCGCCTTATCGGCGGTGTCCTCTCGACAAGTGGTCAGACTGAAGTTACTTCAGAGGCTCCTGGGGCATATGGCAGCGGCAGCCTCAGTGATTCCACTCGGGCTCCTGCATATGCGACCACTTCAGCTATGGCTTCTCTCGCGAGTTCCAACTCGGGCATGGCATCGGGGAGCTCTTCATCTCTCCGTGACAGACGCGCTCCCTCACCTGAAGGTCTGGAAATCTGTGCGATTCCTGCGAGCCAGAATGCCCCTAGCATGCCTCTCCAGTCGTGTAGTGGTCACCACCGTCGCCTCCAAGACCAGTTGGGGCGCCGTGTGCGGTTCCCACCGAGAGTTCCTGGAACGGACTGGTTTCTCGTTGGCACATCAACCGTCTCGAGCTACTAGCAGTGATCTTAGCGCTCCGACACTTCTGTCCGATCCTCCGGGATCGGCACGTGCTGGTCAGGACTGACAGCACTGCGGTCGTAGCGTACATCAACCACCAGGGCGGTGTACGCTCCCGTTTCCTGCACTACCTCGCCCAACAGCTGCTCCTCTGTAGTTAGAGCAGACTTCTGTCGCACAAGCCTTCATATCCCTGCGGAGTGTAACAGGATCGCGGTTCCGCCGTCCAGATTCCACCCCTCGACAGGAGATTGGCGACTCCATCCTCGGGCTGTTTAGCAGATTTGGGACATCTTCGGCGAGGCCCAGGTACCTGCTGCCTCCCGTGAGAATACCCATTGCCGGCTCCTATTCCCTGTCCCTGGCTCCTCTCGGGACAGATGCGCCGGTTCACTGCTGGCCCAGGAACAAACGCTTATGTGCGTTTTCCCCAGTGAAGCCTCCTAGCACAACCTCTGCGCAAGGTCAGGGGGGGATGAGCGCGAGCTACTCTTTTCGCCCTCTTCTGGCGGAACAGAGTATGGTCTCCAGACCTCTCTGCGCTCGTGACATCCCCCCCTTGGCAGATCCCCCTGAGTCCAGATCTGACTCAAGGGGGGGATACAGGCACCCGTGGCCAGACCTCTGGGCCTTACTCGTATGGCATATCTGTTCGCGGTGGACCCCGAGCCTCTACCACCCCTCGTGGTGACTACCTATACCATGCGTTAGCCCCCTCTACTGAGTGTACTACGCTGGCAAGTGGGGTCGGTTCGTCGAATGGTGCTCTTCCCACCAGGAAGACCCCGGGACATGCCCCATCTGAGTCGTGTTGACCTTCTTCCAGGTTAGGTTCGATAGGGGCTGTCCCCATCGTCCCTCAAGGTCTACGCCGCCGCTATTTCTGCCTTCCACCTCCGGGTTCAAGGGAAATCAGTGGGCAGCCACGCACTGACGGTGAGATTTCTCAAGGGGGCTAGGCGCCTCCGGCCTCCTAGACCACCCTCCATTCCTCTTGGGACCTCTCCATCGCCCTTCGGGGCTGCGGAAGTCACCTTTTGAGCCCTGGCATTTGGCAGAGCAGCGTGTCCTCTCACGGAAGACCGCACTCCTGCTTGCTTTGGCCTAAATTAAGAGGTTGGGAGATCTCCAGGCACTGTCCGCCGACGAATCCTGCCTGGAATTCGGCCCTGGCGGTTCCCTGCTCTCCACCAGGCCCAGGCCCGGATTCATCCCCAAGGTCCCATCCGTCCCCCTCCGGGACCAAGTGGTGACCTGCAAGCTCTGCCCCGGGAGGAGGCAGATCCAACCCAGGGTTTGTTGTGTCCACTGAGCCCTTCGGGTCTACCTGGACAGAACCCGGGAGCTACTCAGCTCCAAGCAGCTCTTCATTTGTTTCAGAGGCCAGCGTAAGGGTTCCGCTGTCTTCAAGCAAGGCTGGCACACTGATCGTGGAGGCCATTGCCTTGCTTATGAGGCGTGTGATATGTCCCCTGCCCTCTCCATCTGAGGGCCCACTCCACTCGCGGCGTCGCTGCATCGTGGATGTTGGCTAGGGGGGTCTCACTCGCCGGCATATGTCGAGCTGCGGGTTGGTCTACACCAGACACATTCAGCAGGTTTTTCAACCTTCTCAAGCTCGGAGAAGGTGTAGTAGCTTGCAGTACTCTCTTAAATGAGCAGTACACATCTTATGCCCCCCCCCTTTGGGGTGGCTCTTCTTCCTCCCCCCTTCGGCATCTGACTGTGCGGAGCAGTCAGCTCTGCTAGGTTCTGCTCTGGAGCTCGCTTCCGCCTGGCCCCAGCAGAACTAGGGTCCGGATCTGGGAGTCCCCCTTTTTATTGGTGCTCCCTTTCTGTGTGTTTTTTCTACAGCTCCCCCTCCAGGCAGCTAGTAGGAACCCGTCCCGTTACCCCCCTGCCTTGGTGAGTAACGATGACTTATGTCTCTGCCACTCTTTTGTCTGCAGAACGATTTTTCGCTGGTACTTGCGTAACCCCCACGTTCCCTGAATAGGGAACGGAGACGTTACCCTTCTGCCATGCCTTGGAAGTCGGGAGTCTGAGGCGCCAGATGTAAGTAGGTCAGCTCCTCGGAAAATCCCATACTGAAGCGTGCATTACGCCCGGTCTTATGCCCAGCTGATTGCTAATCAATCACTCACGCCTGCAAATCAATTTGCCCGTTAGATGATTCGGTCCATTCTCCCATGGAGACCAGCTCCCATTCAGTCAGTCTAATCCCGACTAACGTCTCCATTCCCTATTCAGGGAACGTGGGGTTACGCAAGTAACCTGGACGTTATTATTATTAGCAACACTACAGTCATACTGAGATTTTAAAAATGCAAACCTTTACAGAATTTCTGCTCCTCAGTTCTCTTGGTAAAGTGATGTTGAAGATTCCCTGGTTAATCTCACAATGCTGTGAGTGCTGTTCCTCTAAAAGATCCTCCTCCTTACTCAGTAACCATTGTGTGTGCGTATGCATTACTAATTCTGTGCTCATCTTCAACCTTCCAGCACTGTGATGTTATTTTAGACAGAACCTTTCAGGGAGGTATTTCTACTGGTTTACATTCTGCTTAGATCCGGTTCTATGACATATCACAACATGTCATAAATGCATTTACCTTGAGGGGATTTTCCAGTTCGACCTGTGCCATGAGCCCACAGGGGCAGCTGCTGAGTTAGTAACTTCCCATGATTCTTATGACAGAAAGAATGAAAGGTAGAGGGTGAAAAAAATGTCTTGAGGGTCTCCATCATTCATATGATGATTGATTTCCCTGACAGAACGTGCAGTCAGAGTCCAGTGGTCCGCCACCTGAGATACTGTGCTATTGATTACTGTGTCGACAGTCAGTGTGAACCCCTTTGATAAAAGCTTTCATCCATATCGCAACAGTGCGGGATAAACCGTCTGAGAGACAATGTCTGGAACAAGTTGTTTTTTAGAGTGATGGCAATGTCTTCACTATAGCATCTCACATTACAGTCAATGCCACCGTGGATATTGATCTTCAGCATTTAGTTTGTTGTGTTCCTGCACCCTTGGTGTGACCCATTATTTCCCATCAGCTGAGATATCTTTCTCCATCTCCCAAGGCACAGATCAGTTCCTCGTATGTCAGCAATTTTTCAGGAAAACAAAGTGAAAACATGTTGAACACAGAGACTGGTAAAACAATACATATATTAACTGTTTTTAAAGTTTATATTTTTCAGAAATAAATGTAAAGTACTGTTCAAAGCCTTTGGGCGTGTGTGGAAGAAATATGTAAATGAAAAACTTGTAAAAATAGAAGTGTTAATCAATTCTTTTCAACAATAAACAAAAAGAGAAATCTACTCCTTTCAGTTTTTGCTGTGACCACCCTTTGTCTTCAAAACCCCAGCAAATCTTCTATGTACACTTGCGCAAAGTCTTTGAAGGAGCTCTGCTGATAAGTTCTTCTAAAAACGAACTTCTAAGTGACTAGAATGATCTACTATGGGAACAAGCATTTGAGCGGTCAATCTACTCTAACAAAAATATAACGGGCCAATGAAAAAGAGCCAGATATCTGTTTCAAGTGAATTTCATCACCCACAAAGCATCATAGATGACATAGGGACAATCACAGGCTTCTCAGTGGATTGTTTTCTTGTCAAGAAGGCAGCGAAGATGGAGATGGGTGAGGAAGCAAAAGCAAAAAAAATGACCATACAAGCCACCTCCACTCAAGCCACATTTGAGGGCCACTTCACTAGAGGGTGTTACTGAGGGGGATCCCATAAGTACATATTTTTTTACAAGTTTATTTATATTTGTGTTCACATCTGTAATGCAAAGTGTATACTGAAGAGTAAGACGGTGAAAATATGACATTCAGTAAGTAAAATCTAGGCATAAAAGTTTCAACTTATGAAAAATATTGAACTTTCCTTTCAAGATAAAAGCATACAGCTTGGGACAAAGTATAAACGTCAAGCCAAATCTTACAGAAGTACAAGTACAGTTTCACATGAGGTGTTACCAGGAAATCAAAGTGGAAGTCGATGTGTATGTGGAATGGCGCAATGGCCTTTTGCTTTAAAGTGATTCTTCTTTGTGCTCAGCTCTCAGGGGAGAGGAATTGATCAGCCTTCCTGCACAGAGAGATTGTCGAACTGACAGCAAGGCCTGTCTCACAGCTGGCTCGACAAAAGCAAAGACAGTGTGTGAGAGCGCACAGCTGTGCTAAGAAATGCATTCCTGCCTAATTAAAACAGGTAGGCCTTTTTCAGGCTCACAAATGCTTTCAGCAATAGTCCCATGATGCCATCTGTCAAATACTCATGACTCTATCACACCACTGACTGGAGGATACATTTTTAATAGCAGAAGCATGGTTTTGTGACAAAAAGTATCAAACAAACAACTGAAAATCTACTGATGCAATATATCTTGAATACTATCCTTGTGTATCTTACTAGTTAATCCAGAAGATCCAATTTGAGGTCAGCTGCATACCTTCTGCAGCATAACGGTATATTTCTAGGTTCCCTTGTATGATCCGAACAATCCTTTGAAGAGAGCCATTTTAAAGAGCCAATGAGGCACGTATCATTGTGCATGTGTAGGTGATTTGATATAAAGCATCTGGGTTCATTCTGTACTTTTAAGGCTGTACATGGAACACACCCGGGAGTGTTGCAACTCTCAGCAGCTTTTCATATGCTATGGAGGTCAGTGTCTGTGGTGCGCTGTCTCCAAGCAGCAGTTAGCCCACTGGACTATGGAGGCTATCCAGCTTGCTTACAAAGTTTGTGAGATGCCATGCCCTCTAACTGAGGCCCCTCTCCACTCGTGGTATTGCTGCTTTGTAGCTGTTGGCTGAAGGGCTCTCACTTACTGACATATGTAAAGCTGAGGGCTGGTCTATGCCTTCATTATTAGGTATTACAACCCTAATCCTCTGCAGTTGCAGCCACTAAGGAGGAGATGGTGTGGGTGTCAGCAACCAGCATTGCCAGGCTCTGTCCTGGTTTTGCTTGAAGGCCTGACCCTGACAGAGCTAGGGTCCTGATACGGGGGGTCTTCTTGAGGCGCCCTCCTGATGTAGACAACTTCTGTAATGGGGGTTGCTACAATACCCCCTTACATTCCCTCCCTTCTCAGGTGCTGCCTACTGTTGCTGTTTTCCTTCTCTAAGTTTAGCATCGGTATGGAAGGACTAAGAGGCATGGCCTCTTACTAGGGGTTCCTATTAGTCTGTCTCCGACATACATCTCCGAAAATGACTGAAAGGGAACGTCTAAGTTACTTGCGTAACCCCCATTCCCTGAAGAAAGAAAAAGGAGACGTATCCTTTTGGTGATGAGAGAAAAGTGGGTTTGGCTCCTCAGAAATCAGTGTAGGTTTCACTGGGCGTAAATACCCAGCTGATTGCTAATCACCTACACATGCACAATGAAATTGCGAACTCAGTCACTGTCCCAGGGATTGTTCCCATCAGTCGGCTCTTCGGCATACATCTCAATTCCCTTCTTAAAGGATGGGGGTTACACAAGTAACCTAGATGTTTCTTTGGCTCAAAAGTGATGTCTCAAAATCTGGGATCATTTAGAACAGTGATTCTTAACCATGAGGCCGCGGCCCAATCTCCGTCCGTGAGCGCCAACTAGTGGGTCGCAAAAAATAAATCTGTTCTGAGCATGTGGGCCACGAGGGCCGCGGGACCTGAATGGCGCTTCCTAGCACTTAATAGCAGTGAGGCGTCAGTCAGGCGTTGTGGATATTGTTGTTTTGTTCAGTTGAGTTGAGCTGCCAGTTGAGTTTGCCATTACGTTCTTGCAGTACTCGCTCCAATGCGGAGTTTAATAAAAGAGCCGTTGGACAGCCGCACGACCACGTTGTTTCTTGGACTCCAACTTATCTTGTCTTGTCTTACTAAGATTAAAGCTCTCAGCAGACTCACAGCATCACTGGAGGCTACCATAGAGTGAGCCTTTCCCCCATTCCACCAAGGCTAGATTTGATCATGTCTAAGAGACAGGCCCCAGTCTCTAATTAAGAGGTGAACATGAAATGTGATTTGAAGCATGTTAAAAACAGACTGTTGTTAATTTGTCACAGATTTGGAGAGAGACATATGGTAAAAAATTTAAGACTACTAATTTGTAAAGTTCATCAGCAGGTTGCACTTTATTTAAGTGTCATTTACAGTTTATTTCATTTGAAACCTATTTTAATTGTGATTGCTTTATTACCACACATTTTTATTTATCAAAATGCCTTATAAATATTTTTGGAATTTTAATTTGTGCTAAGCACGACAACGTCTAGGTTACCTTACGTAACCCCCGTTCCCTAATGGAGGGAACGTAGACGAATGTCGAGTTCTTCGACTATGGGACTTACCGATTCTGGGAGGAGGTATTGAGCATTTAACGGGCAAATTAATTGATTTGCGAGTGTAGATGATTAGCAGCCGCTCTATAAGAGGAGCACTTGCCTCCACACTCATTCTGCTTCTTCCGAGGAACCGAACCTACTTACCTCTCGGCACCTCAGATTCAGCGACTTGGGCGGCAGCATGGCATGGGAACGTCTGCGTTCCCTCCTTTAGGGAACGGGGGTTACGTAAGGTAACCTAGACATTCCCTTACAGTCGAGAATGCAGGCGAATGTCGAGTTCTTCGACTATGGGAACTTTAACCATAACGCCATGCCTCAAGTCCATCCAGTCAGTCTGACTCTAAACTGTTAAGGTTAGGTACAGCCAGGTGTAAGACTGGGAGTCTCCTTCTGCCCCTTAGCCCGGAAAAAATCTATTGCGGGGTAGTCGCGGTTGCTGTACAGCAGGGCGACCAGAAGGAGATCGCATCAAGACCGGGCTAACAGCGACGAGGGTTAACAGCGAACAGCGTGGGGGGGGGTACGGACCCGAGTTCTCTAGGGATCAGGCACAAAAGCAAAACCTTCACTACTAGAACCTAGCAAAACTGACTGCTCCGCCCAGTCAGGTGCCGCGTGGGGGGAGGATAGAGTTCACTGAAACCACCGTTAGGGGGTCATGAAAGAAGGAGTTCACCGAACCACCGTTAGGGAGTCGTGAATAACAAATGGTCTGCAGGCGCAGCACATCCAAATCCGGGGTTGACCGAAGTCAGCTCCGGACCAGAGCCCTCATCTTCGTTGGAGTTTGGGGATGAGGGAAAAGGATGTTCGACAGACCCATGGGAATGTGCGTCCATGGGTCATCCCCTACCTGTGCCGACGGGTTAGCTGCCACCACTCAGCACCACCGAAGGCACGGCACCTAAATCAAGGCAATAGTGCCTGATGAAGGTCAGGGGTGTCGACCAGCCCGTAGCTCTACAGAAGTCGGTGAGTGAGACCCCCTTGGCTAAGGCCCACGAGGCGGTGATGCCGCGGGTGGAGTGCGCCCTCAGCTTCTTTAGAGGGCAGGGTACATCACTCGCCTGGTAAGCCAGCTGGATAGCCTCCACCATCCAACCTGCTAACCGCTGCTTGGACACAGCGTACCCCTACGCTGGCCGCAAAACAGATGAAGAGCTGCTGGGAGATGTGAAACTCCCGGGTTCTGTCCAAGTCGAGCCAAAGGGCGCATACTGGACAGAGAGTACCCTGGGCTTGGTCTGCCTCCTCCCGGGGCAGAGCCTGCAGGGTCACCGTCTGATCCCGAAGGGGAAGTGACGGGACCTTGGGGATAAATTCGGGCCTGGGCCTGATACGTACCAGGGAGTCCTCAGGGCCGAATTCCAGGCAGGTTTCGTCGGCAGACAGAGCCTGGAGATCTCCAACCCTCTTGAGGGACGCTAAGGCCAACAGAAGAGCCATCTTCAGGGAGAGGGCTCGAATATCTGTCAAGGCCAAAGGCTCGAAAGGGGACATCCTCAGCCCTCTAGGGCGATGGAGAGGTCCCAAGAGGGAACAGAGGGGGGCCTAGAGGGACGAAGCCGTCTAGCCCCTTGGAGAAATCTCAACGTCAGATCGTGGCTGCCGATCGATTTCCCCTCAACCCTAAGGTGGAAGAAGGAAATCGTTGCTGCGTAGACCTTCAGGGATGAAGGGGACAGTCCCCGATCAA